>JANDJT010000071.1:15629272-15676601 GCA_024331685.1 Stegophilus panzeri
AAGGTGCTGTTCTGTCAAACATCAGATGAATTTACTGAAGTTGATGAAGATGAAGTTACTGTTCATGAGATATTCATTTATAGATGGATGTTGCTCAATTTTTTTTTCAGCAGAGTATGACTGGGAAATGTAATTACTGCTGCAATATTAGTTATTCTCACCTGTGCAGCTCTACCAAGCATGCTTGTTGGAGCACATAAGGAGGATGGGTGGTAATTGGACGTTTGGTATCAAAATTGCAAGTCATTATAGATAGGGCTCGGCAAAGCCTTTGGATGATTGCTGTGAGCTTAATAAAGGCATGAAAGCCTTCCCTGTTAAGCTGGGCAGGATTCACTCTCTGGGAGGTACACACAGTTGATTACTACCACTCCCCTCCCCACACATACACGTACCCAGAAAGAAGGAGAGGGAAAAAGACACACAGACAGAGAAAATGAGGAAAATGGTTCTCTTATCCAACAGCCACGTTATCAGCCTGTGAAATTGTATTACCCCACTGCTAACCTGCCACAGTTCATTAGTTCACAGAAACAAAAGGGATTTGCCTGCATACAAAGTAATTCTCTTTCATCCAGCACCTCAGCAAAATGAGAAACAAAACTTGGCAATGTAGCAAGACCTCAAAAACCCTTTTCCTGATCTGTCACATATCTCTGTTAAAAGACTATTAGCAGAGAATATCATCTGAGCCCTACTCCAGTGTAATTATGTGCCAGCCTATTGACAGCAGCTGTCATTTTCAGGCTAACATAAGCATATTATGGTGACAAGTGATAACAAGAAGTACAGTTGCAATCAAAATTATTCAACCCTCACTTCAAATCAGGTTTATTGGCAAAATTTACAGACTTTCAGCTGTTTGCAATAAACAAATCAAACATAAGCAATTGAAATAGTTCAACACAACAAATGCTTCAAGTGATTTCCCCAAATTCACCTTATGAAAATGCAACTTCTAATGATTTCTCCAGTCTCAAAATTATTCATCCCCTTCATGGCAAGCATGCTTAGTACTTAGTAGAGAACCCTTTTGCTGTTATGACCTGCTGCAAATGAGATGCATAACCAGACACCAGCTTCTGGCAGCATTCCTGATGAATCTTAGCTCATTCCTCATGAGCAATGGCCTCCTGTTCATTAATATTCTTGGGTTTGCGTGCTACAACCACCTTCTTTAAATCCCACCAGAGATTTTCAGTCAGGTGACTGTGATGGCCCTGTAGAATCTTCCAGGACTTCTTCTGCAACCAAGCCTTACTGGAATTTGAGGAATGATTGGGATCATTGTCCTGTTGGAAGGTCCAGTGAAACCCAAGCTTCCTCATAGACAGCATGATGTTTTCTCCTAGGATTTCCTGATACTTCAATGAATCTCGCCTTCCACATGCTGCAGGTTTCCAGTGCCAGACAATGCAAAGCAGCCCCACAGCATTACTGAGCCACCACCATGCTTGACTGCGGACAGAGGGTTCTTTCTTTATTCTTCTTCCTCCAGACATACCGCTGATCCATCGTGCTGAAAAGTTCCAGTTTTGTTTCATAGCTCCACAGAACAGAATCCTAAAACTTCTGTGGCTTATGAATATGATTTTGAGCCAACATTTCTTGTGCTTTTAGGTCAGTAGCAGTGTATGTCTTGGAGTTCTGGCATGGAAACCTTCTGTGTTTAGTATGTGCCTTACTGTGTTCACTGAAACCTCAGTGCCTGTTGCCACCAAGTCTTGCTGCAGGTCTTTTGCAGTCACTCAAGGGTTTTTCACAACCTGCCTTCTCAGAAATCTGGTTGCAGCCATTGATATCTTGCTTTTTCTGCCTCGTTCAGGTAGTGTACACTAAACAATCCCTAACCAGTTCAGGTATTTCATTTGTTCCAGCTCAAGCATGCCTGGTGCAATTAATGAAGCCCTTGATTAGTTGCATCAGGTGTGCTTGAGACAACACCTGTTTTGCATATTTGTGATGTTGTGAGGGATTCTATTCATGGGTTTGAATAATTTTGAGACTGGAGAAGTCATTATAAGTTGCATTTTCAGTTGAATTTGGGGAAAGCACTTGAAGCATTCGTTGTGTTGAACTATTTCAGTTGATTTTGTTTTATTTGTTCACTGCAAACAGCTGAATGTCTGTACATTTTGACAATAAACCTGATTTGCAATGGGGGTTGAATAATTTTCATTGCAACTGTATTTTTCCCCTCGTTGCACAGAGAGCCTCTCATAATGGAAAGTAATGATTGAGAGCTCCTTCCTCCCAGATGCGTAATCGTGCTCACCAATCTAATCAACAAGCATACACTCATAAGCAAGGTTTTTTTCAAGCTCTGGCACAATGGCAGTCTCTTTGTTTCACACACACACACACACACACACACACACACACACACGCACGCACACACTGATTGGGCGGCTGCTACATCGGAACACTGACCTTGGTAGAGTAGCAGGAAGGAGCCGTGGCAGGGCCGTCGGCTGTGGAAGTGGACGGAGATCTGGTTGCTGAAGCTGCGCACCACCAGGCCCTTTATCAGGATGGACTCATTAGCCAGCACTGATGGCTCACAGCCTCCCAGATCCTCAAACCTCACAGAGTCCCCTTCAGCCAAACTCACATTCATCACCTAATTGCAAGAGAGATAAAGAGAGGGTGTGAATTTGACACACTTTTACATATCAAATTTGATCTGTTGTAGCTGTTTAGACTGTAATCAAATAAAATCTAACTTATTAACTTTAATTAATTAGATGTAGAAATTCTGGAGAAAAAAATCTTTCTCTCAGCTTCACGAGAACAACATGTGCTCGTGTGTACTTTGACTTTGTTCTAAACCTGTCTCCATCTTTATCCTGTCATTGGTTTGTTACTTGTTTGTGTTCACATGTTCTATGTCTATACACCTTGATTAGTTTGTCCATGTACACTCTGTTGTGTCATTGTTTGTTGCCAGTTCTTATCATAAATTCTCATCATGGTTTTCAATTCTGTGGCATTACTACCAGGTTTTTACCACTGCCTTGTTTCATTTTCTCTGTCTGTATCTGTCTGACATCTGTTATGGACACTGAGTACAATTCCTGGTTTGTCTGCAATAAATAACATTATGCTCTTGTGAGACTATGCTTATCATCTATGTTGTTTACTTAGTTAGTTACTTAGTATAAGTAGAAATTATTATACTGTCTAAGGAATGCAAATTCATGAATTAGGAACACATTAGGAATTTTTTGCATATTTTTTTTCATCAGCATCATGAATTCATCATTCAAACTGCCCATTATTGTTGGGAACATATTTTTTACAGTGTATATATACTTCAAATACAGTTTCTTATTAAGGGTGTCCCAAAAGTCTCGATAAATAGGGGATTATGTATGCCAGCACCATGTTGATTGTGCCTTCATCAGTAAATGTTCGTAGACATCCACCTCTCTGTTGGTCCACAACACTGCCAGTCTTTTTGAATTTGTTAATACCTCACTACTGGTTATAATGCGTGCCCAGCTGGAGCAAAGAAATGCACTCCTCATTGTTATATTTGTCATGTAACATGTTATTCTGAGTAACACTATGTAGTGTTGACTAAAATAACTAATGACTAAAAACAATCTGCTTAAAAAACATTTTGAGAGTTCTCTTTTGTATTTTTCTAGCCTAAAAAATATAGAGGCTGTATTAAGCTTCATTATTGTGTTTGCTGTTACTTTCATGAATATGCAAATATGCCATGATCAGAAGTCTCCCATTGGCTGAAAGCATAAAAAACAGTTCATGTGACATTTTTATGTGACATTTTAAAAATCCCAAAGACCTTTTATAAATTAGCAGTGGCTAGCTTTGCATGGAAATTTCCCTGCCTTTTCTCCTGCAGTGTCTCGCCATCTGTTCTCCATTTTATAGTACTTTTAAAGACCTTTTTTTATTGTCTATTATAATATGCAGTATAAATCTGGGGTTTAACATCTGTGCCTTAGTGGTTCTAAACTTAGGGTTCCTTTGCATGGTGTTCTAGATTAGCTACAGGTTTAGTGAACTGCAACTTAATTTCTGACTCATTGCAAGCATATTGAGGATACATCAAGCCAGATTGTATACCCAATAATATTGCTCTCCCACACATCATTATAGCAGACAACCCAGACAACGCCTTCAGCAGATTCGGTTTGTTTTACAGAGCCATGGACTGAGACAGAGTGTCAGTGGCATGTTTGTTGCATTCCTGTTGCATCTTTATCCACTGTTGGGCCACATCTCTGCCAAACCTGCCCATTAATTACCCAGGAAAACCGACCGAATGACAATCACCTGTCTGCCAGAGCCAGTGTGTGCATCCTCACTCAGGTCGCGCTGTCTTTCCCTGTCTTCGCTTTCACACAGTAAACAACCTTGTGAGTCAGTGTCCCAGCTGGGGGAGTTGTGACATTGTGGTGTGCAGCACAAAAACTGCAGCAAATGTGTATCCTTGAGGTTAAGTCTACCAAACAGACATGGCCTGATGAATTCAACTGTGTGAGTGAAACATTACAGAGCTTATATAAGCTGGCCAAGAAGGCCTCGCATGGCCTCTGCTCTCCAAACATAATGAGAATCAGATTCAGCTTAATGGAAATGACCTAGAGAGCGAGTCAAACCTCATACAGATACTGGGACAGGTTAATGAAGCCTGACACTTACTAGCACACGCATCACTCTCAGGTTAGAGATGTGTAATTAATTCACATAGGAATACACCTCTGCTGCACCTTTACTACAGAGACTGCATTCAGATCTGCTTCATCTTTAGCATTAAAGTCAGAAAGATTACATGTTAATGTCTTAGTATACAAGTTAATATCCAATAATTAGACATTTATTATGGTTAATATGGTTACTCAACAGGTACTCAAGAATTTATTCACACTTAATAAAGTCTTAGTGTGGTCTATACAACATGTGCATTGCAAAGTAATCACATTACACTAAAAGCCCTGGCATAATAAAATACATCCAAAATACCGCATGCTGTAATCCAATTTGAGTTGGCATTTGGCCCAACTGCCTTTCCCACACGGATAATCCATTGTATAAACAGGACTTGTCAGACAGACGCAGATGCTGGCATGCAAACATGTCATTATTAGGCATGCCAGGTCAACGTTAATGAAAATGTCCATTTCCTTTAGTGCCAAGCACAGTTAACTTGATTAGAAGGAGGGAAATCTAATCTCAAATCTGTTATTCCTGCTCATACAGTCTGTCCACAGGTATCAGGCAGCATGAAGTGAAGTAGAGGAATGGAAAGTAATTGATGTAGTGCATTGCTTATATTCAGGGGCTTTTCTGATTTGTCATGCTTACTTCATAATTATACAATATTAAACTGTCATCTCACAGATGCCTGAGAACAGGCTAGAAATAATACAAATTCCAGGCTTCTAGGTTTACTTGAATCATGTCAGATGTAAATAAAAGGAAACTAGTGCTCTATTACATGATTCCTGATGCTGTTGAACTTTTTCTGAAAGCAGGGTACATGTATTTCTGCTCCCTTTTTTGTTTCCTACTTCAATCTGTCAAAATTTAGCCAACACAGTGGATAGTTGTTGTACATATTTCTGCAATTTGCGATTAGCAACACTTCACAAATAAATGCACGGGTGTTTCTCAATCATATATACCATGTGTTGTTAGCCAACCAACTTGTATCCAACAAAAACTGATCTGAAGTCTGTAACACTCATTAGACATTTTATTGACTAGAATCAAATAATAATATGAAATGTAATTTTTTTGTTATATTTTGATATTTTATATGTTTGTTACTTATCCTATGCAGGCTGTGCCAAAATATATTCATGACTGCAGCTCAGAATACATTCAGAAAAGTTGTGTTAAGAAAGCATGAGAAAAGAAAAGAAAAGCGTTGCTGGGAGATACAGCAATGTGTTCAAAAATAAATAGACATTTCAATTTCAAAACAGTTGGTGGTGGCTGAGATGCTGGAGGAGAGCAGCACTGAGAAAGCAGGTACTCTCTGACATAGCCTGGCCGAAGCTAGCTTTCTGAAATGGGAGCACTAGTGCTACCTGACAAAATCCAATGTTGGATTTTGCATTAAAACAATTTAGCAGCAGTAAAATTGCATAACAATCAGTCAAGTCTATAGTGAAATGTCAATATCGGATCAGTGTGGAATACATATCAATATTCTGATACTCAGAGCTCTGATATCAGTATGGTATTGATATGGTGAAGAAAGAAAATGTAACCCATGCAGCCATATAATAATAATAATAATAATAATAATAATAATAATAATAATAATAATAACAATAATAATAACAACAATACATTATAATAATAATAATAATAATAATAATAATAATTATTATTATTATTATTATTATTATTATTATTATTATTATCATTAATATTATTAGAAACATCTATTCCCCTGATCATTTTTTGCAATTATCCAATAGTGCAATTAAAAATATCTCGCAGATACAGGTCAAGAGCTTCAGTAAATGTTCATATAAAACATCAGAATGGGGAAAATGGGATTTCAGTGTTCTCCTGGGATTTTCACACACCACATGTGTGTCTCTAGATTTTACATAGAATGATGCAATCTATCTCCAGTGAGCGACAGTTCTGCAGATGGAAACGCTTTGTTGATTTGAGAGATCAGAGAAGAATGGCCAGACTTGTTTGAGCTAAAAGGAAGGCTAAGGTACCTCAAACAACCACTCATTACAACCATGGTGTTCTGAAAAGCATCTCAGCATGCACAACATGTCAAATCTTGAGGCGGATGGGACATAGAAGGTGGAGAGGTTCCAGTCCACGCTGGAACAGGAATCAGAGGCTATATAGCAGGTACAGGTTCACTGAAATTGAACAGGTGAAGCTTGGCAAAAGACCAGTTGACTTTTTAACTGTCCAGATAACTGTCAGTTAACTGTCCAGATTCGGTGAACCTGTGCTATGGTATTATAAAATCTGGTAACCAATAACAGTTACAACCATTAGTGCCAGGCTGACATTAATGTATTGGTGTTATAGTGGGAACACAGGGTTAAGTTTAACAACAAGAACCGGAAAACAATAGAGCCAGATGTTTTTAAGGTATAAATATCATTCAAGACTATTGCCACTGTGTCATCAAGCAAAGTTGTGATGCTCTTGTGTCTTTCTTCTCTAGGCCTAGCATGGCAGCTTTGGAGTCATAAATAAAGCCTAAAAGAAATAAAGTGGAATGTTTTTTTCTGACTAGGGGTCTGTTGAAAGAGAAGCGGTTTGTGTTCTGGTTGAGGAGAAGAGTGCAGTATGTGTTTGGCTGAGTACCAGAATCTGAGCAGTATGATCTGAGAGAAGAATCAACAGGAGGGCTGCATCACTGTTCACATGGAGCTCTATAATCAGGGAAATGTTTCAGAAAGTGTTTCTGTAAGTTGTGCGAATGTATGTTTAGTTTGGCTATGTTTTTGTCTATACAAGTCACATCAATTGATTCACATACAAAACATAGGCTTGATAAAATATGGCCAAATTTGATAGACAGTAAACATGAATATACAATCACAAGATATTGTAAGATTCCCCTCTCTTTATCACACACACACACACACACGCTCCTGAATATGTCAGTGTGCTGACTGTAGGAGGACAGTTAATTAATCTGGAGATGTATGCTATGTCACATTAACATCAACACATTAGCAGAAAGCCCTGGAGCAAAGAGGGATGAGACTACAAAAAGAGCTTTGTGATCCTGACTTCCTCCCACTTGAGAGTTGACACTTACCCACTCCTTTCCCCTCTCACCTCATGATAAATAAACTACAGTTGTTCGACACAAGATAATAAACCAACATGGGAAATCTACAGGGAGAGACATCCGGAGACAAAAGGAGAGAATAACAGAAACAAAGAAGAAAGTCTGAGAACAGTGGAGGGAGAGAGACAGAGAGAGAAAGGGAAAAATAATGTCAGAAGCAACAAACGAGCAAAAGTGGTCAAATATGTCTAGCAGCATTCTTTCTAGCAGGGCTACCCTAATCAGTACTGACATGCCAAAAATAATGAGCTTATCTGGGACAGGACAAAACACCCCAACACACAAACATGCACCCAAAGAACACTCAGGTGCACAATCACAACAATAAAAATACTTGTTGTTATTAATACTGAAATTCTGCTCCACTGTCTCATATACCTCTTTTGATCTCAAATCCAAATGTCTCCTGTGTTTAACAAAAACGATATAATTGACCTTGCTGTTCCAATACTTTCGGAGAGGACTATACAATAGATGTCCAAAAGTATGTCACACCTATATGAGCTTGTCATATCTCATTCCAAAGCCATGGGAATTTACTGTATATGGAGTTGTGTCCCCCTTTTGCAGCTAGAAAAGCCTCCACTCTTCTGGGAAGGCTATCAATTTAATTCAAACATTATTATTTTACTATTTGGACAGTCCTTTGGCCTTGTTTGTATTATCAACTGTGTTTGTGACCCATCCATGCTTACTGACCTTGATTTAGGATTGCATCTCAACTCTGTTTGCCAAGACCTGTATCAAAGACCTCTATGACATGGATCCAAACTCTATGTTCCAATATAGGTTCATTTTAACCCCTCAAATTCTCAAACATTGGAAGTACTAGAGAAAATACAACAAAAGGTTTCTTTCGGAAAAAACCCCAGAGGATTTTAGTAGGTAAATATTACTAGTGCTCACACCAACTACTTGTCCTATCATCTTCATTTCTGAGCTCCTGTTCTTGCTTGCATCAGTGGAAAGATATCATGTGCTTGCTATGAGATTGTCTTAGTAGCGTTCAAAACGGTGTTGCTATGAATGCAGCTTTTAAGACACTGAAATCACATAAATCACATAAATATATAAATAAATCACATAAAAAATATAAATAAAATTGGTTTTACTCTGCCCACGTTTTACATTTTTTTCTTACATTCTTTTGAATGTCCATGGAATAAAATAAAATATTCGATGCCATGAGTATACCTTCTGCCATCATTTATACATTTGAATGACCATATAATACGAAGCAATGGGAAAGTATGAAATTAAAAATGACCTTATATGGCCATGGGAATTTTTTCGACTCAGGACAGCTGTCATTTGCTGCTATTGTCAAGAAACTGTTTGATGCCGTATGCAACAGCATGTCGCCTTCGTGAGCTTGCTGAGAGTAGACTAATGTTTGAGAGGTAGAATTTGGCCAATAGTTGCTGCAAGCCTTTTATAATCGACCAGTTGGTGTGTGAGAAGGAGGAAATTACAGAGAGGGCTTAAAGCAATGCAAATATGTGCACACATCTTGCAGTATTAGACCATAATAAGCACATCATAATGAAACTAAAGCCAAATCCCAGATATTTTCTCAAATTTAGATGCTTTTTTAAGGTCCGAAAAAGAGGACATGTCCGGGAAATATAGGACGTATGGTCACCCTAACAAAAGCATTTCAGATAACAATTCGTGTTAATTTCTACCAAATAAATTTTGCATATGCACCAGAAGGTTGCTCATGTGAGCCACGACTAGCAAGAGAGAACCAGAACTATAATCAAGCAGCTGTCTATATTGTGTTATGTCAAAAGAATCATTTCTCTGGTTTTAAATGGAAAAAAAAAACCCTAATAGTATTCCATTTTTTTACAAAATGCACCTGTAATCTGATTACTTTGTTTTTTGACATAAATGTAACTATAAGTTTTTTGTATCCTGATTATGTAATGCCGTTACATATATTACGTTACTCCCCAAGCCTGCTCCTCTATAAGACACTTCCTTCTTGGTTTAAAAAAAAAACAGCTCTGAATAATCATAAGCTAAATGAAATGTGGAGAGGTTGTGTATGTTGTGGATTTTCCAAAGCACAGAGGATTGACCATGTGTTTAAAAGGTTTATTATGGTTTACTCCTACAGGTGCTGTGTGAACACATGACTCTCAGTGCTCTCAGTGCTCCCAGTGCTCTTGGGGAATCTTATGTAAATCTTAGTCTTGCTGTGAAAGCTGATCTCTCCCCCTCTTCCTTTATGACGTACGAATATAAAACCCCAGAGCTCTCCATGGAAGAGCTCAAACAATCTTTCTCTCTCTTTTCTTCCTCCTCTACTCCCCGCTGCTCTCGGCTCATCTGCTCCCTTGGCCGCACTTCACTCGAAAAATAGAGGGCGAGAGAAGGAGAGGAAGGAAGGAAGGATATCTCCTCTAATTAGTGTGTTTCGTTTCTGGACAGGGGTGGGTGAAGGGGGGAAGGTGGGTAAAAGTGGGCAGAACTGCATTCACACTCGTAATTATAGCCTGTGATTAAGAGACAGAGGAAATGATGCACTGCTAGCACCTGTTCTACAGTGCACATCTGGATCATAGTCAGCACAGATGGAGATGGATTTACTGTGCGAGTGCACGAGCAGGCGAGAGCGCAAGAGAGAGAGAAAGAGGGGGCAGAGAAAACAAACCACCCTAACCAGCATAATGCAGTGTTTCTGAGTTAGTGGAAAAAAAAAATTAAATCACAAACATTCAGCGTAGGAATTAATGACACAAAGACATATAAAACAAACAAACACATTAAGGACTGAAATATATTCCCAACGGCATTAAGTAATTATCTTTAAATTAATAGTTGGACAAATCCACTAAGACAACAACCCATTTACAGTAGAATTAAATAAAAGAAATACAAGTGCTGACTCTCTTTCATTAGTACTTGTTGGAGCTTCCCATGAAGATTTTTAAGCGGTTGAACACATTATTATTATTATTATTATTATTATTATTAATAATAATAATAATAATAATAATAATAGTAGTAGTAGTAGTAGTAATAGTAGTAGTAGCAGTAGCACCATGGGAAGAAACTTTCCAGGCCCTTAAGGAAAGCCATCTTCAGCTTAGTCTAAATGTTTTCAGAAGGCAAAATGGTAACTTTCCTTTCAATCTGCAATTTCATGAGTTTCAGTTCAGTTATATCAAGATCATAGTTTGGGTGATCATCCCAAGACTGAAAAAGTCCCCTGACAGCAATGCAGCCCAGAGCATTAGAAACTACGATTGTATATATGACTTGTTTTTTGAGGTTTAACTTTTCCCCCCTATCCATTACTAAAGTGTAAAAATTAATAGCACTTTAGGAAAGGCATGGGGTGGCACTTTCCCCTACTGAAATTAGGTTGGAAGATTTAAAAGTTTGTCATAGACCTGATGCTACATGTCCATTGTATTTTGTCTGTGCCACTGGTGGGTGATTATATGACGTTTAGGGATTTAGGCATAGTGAATTAAGTCTTTCCCGTAATGAAAGCATTACCTGACTGATTAAACCTTGCTGACCTTTTCCAGCTGGAGAGTGATTCAGATTTCTGGAAGAGCGCGCCACTGATGAATAGGATACAGTGATGAACATGCAAGTGGACACATACAACAAGCCAACATGATAATTAATTATATTTTCCCACCTAAATGTCTGATAGTTCTCACATCTGCTTTCATATAAATTCCTCTCAAACTAAGATCGACTTAACTTCGTTGACACACATCTTATCATTTATGGTCATTGACAGCGACTTGTTATAACACTGATCTATATATATATATAACTGGACAGCTCATAGAATTTTAAACTGCCAGGAGTAGGTGAAGCCACCAGAAATGCTTTGGTGGCCATTTTACGATTCCCTACCTGTCATGTTTTTACTAAAAAAAAAACCAAATACAATGACTGATTGTCTTTTCTATTGATGGTTTTCATTTGCTGATTAACTAAAAGAACTCTTGTACAAATCAAGATAGAGGAGACACTCATTCTGCACGCACACCTAATATCGTACCACCTTTTTATCTCGTGCTCTCACAGCCAATCACAAGCAAGGTCAAAAGTCAACTGCAAAAAATTGACAGTATTCAAATATCCAATTTGCTTACAAACAAGCTTACACATAAATGATAATACACAACACTACGGACAGAGTTCGCTGACCACCGATAGACGAAAACTGTGAAGATGACCCGATGTGCAGCTTTTAACTGCAAAACAACATTCGCTAAAGAATGCGGCAGAAGTTCCCACAGGCTGTAATTTATACAGACCATGTACCTATTAAGCTCAAATGCGTCATTAGAAAGTTAATGCAACATTATACAACATTAAATTAATGCAACATTATATTCCTCAGTTGTATAACCGGTGTTGATCTGTACCTAGATATCCAACTTGAACAGAAGCTAACTTGGTGCGTTATACTGTTAGTCATTGTGGTTATTTTCCTAAGCTAGCTAATGTTAGCTACAAAGCTAATATTCATTTAAGAAAATATACGCCCCCCCCCCCCCCCCCCAAATAAATAAATAAATAAATAAATAAATAAATAAAATAATAATAATAACACAAAAACAGAAGAAATCAGTGGCCAGGCAAATACTTTTTCACAGCACTGTATGAAATTAGAAGTGAATGCAAAATAGAAGCATTTTCTACTAGTGCTCTCAGACATTTGGAAACCAGGTCAGCATATTGAAATCTATTAAACAAAGACTCTTTGGCAAAGAAGTTAGCTTGATGAAAAATATTAGCACCCTTACAAATTATTATTGAAATGTTGAACACATCCACTGAAACATGACAAACCTTTTTGGAGTGTCAAACCTTTACTGAAGAACATTGTTTCTTGGGGCTACATGACACCTGCATGAGCCTTTCATAACAAATGTATTTATTTATTTATTTTATTTAACTTATGTAAACATTTATAACAGTTTAATTGTCAGAGACTGCATTTGATCGTTTTTATGTTAAGCTGACAAAAAACTTGAGTCAAGTAACATATTTTTGTGTTATGACTTATTTCCAGGCTGACTTAGTTAGAACAGTAATTTATGTCAGACGGACTTTATAATGCATTGCAACTGTAATATGTCTGCTATGTCAGAGTCACAAAATGATGATGACATGACATATGAGCTTGCTAAGTGAGACTTGATTTGAACAAAAAAATCTAACAGAACTTAGCACTTGTGTATCCCGAATTTAGCAGTTGCTGGAAACATCAAAAACCTGCTGAATAACATAGTCACTGTGACTGTACAAATACCTATTATGTTATACTTAATGTGCTATTTTTATTGTTGTAAAAAAAATGTACTGTGTGTTGTATTTATTTAGTTTATGTGTTGTTTTGTTGTTTCAGCATTAATTCTGTTATACTGTTTGCTGGTAAAGGCAGTGAAAAACCATTCTCTTTTGGGAAAGGCAAAGGATGCACATGGAGCCTCAATGTTGGTCTGTCTATACTGTTAATGTGCAGTGCAGGGAATGATGTCTATGGAGAGAAAATATTTTCCATGTAGCTGGGTTGCCTAATATGTTTTTATACGAAATAACTGCCAATCATTTCCTTGCTCTTGGCGTAATGTGTCTGTATATACATGTGTGTTAAGCATGAATTAGAGAAGCCAAAAAGTCATGTTAAACTAAAGAAAAAAACTCCAAAACAAAAAAAAAATCCCAGAGAGAGAGTCACTCACAGGAGTAAATATAGGATAAGAGCAAGTGAAAAGATCTGTGCCATCTGGCAAGGCAATGCCAGGACTAGCTGACTGATATCCCACATGCAAGCTGCAGATAGACCCTAATATCCTTTATCTCCATCACTTCTGTCCCTCACACACATTAATGCATGGAAGAAGAAAGAGGAGCTCTGTCCTGCATTCACCAAACCCTTCTGCTATTGTGCTCCAAATTACATGACAAGTTCTGCACTTGTCATTTGCATGGCTTTTCCCACAAAAGAGCTGCATGGCATGGAGCCAGCCATGTGATAAAGAGAAGAGGTGAGATTAACTCTGCTCTCAGGCAGAGAGATTGAACAACATGTCACCTAGTACAAAGCCCAACTCATTATTCCTTCTCCTATTTCAGCACCTGAATAATCCACAGCCAATAGGTGCGGTGAATACTGATGCACCCCACAAGGTCATTCCAGCCCTGGGCAGAGACATACAGTGAGAGCTGGAGGACACAAAAGAAATAGTTCTATTGAGTCTTTAAAGAGACTGCAGAAAAACAATCCTTCAGGTACAGTACTGAGAAAATGCAAGGAAAATAGAATTCTTGAATGCCTACCAAACACACTTAGTTTGACAATGCAAACATCTAATAGACCGAACCAGTTTATAACAGATTGAACACCCAGATATTACAGTTTGTGTCTCCTCGTGCCAATAATTGCAACACACACTTGTACTTGTGTGCCACACCTTATCAGCATATAAATACTTTATTGTCAGTCTCTGCGTTGGGTAGAATAAAGGCCTGGGGTGAGAATGTAACAGCCTCCCCAGGACATTCACACAATCTTCATGGTGACGCTTATCTCATTTTAACATTCACCTTACCCCGGTCTCTATTTTCATTACCACCAAAATCCCCTACACACTACTGCAGAAATTGGTTCAAGGCAACATGGCTGAGAAGCGCTCAGAAAATTGAAAACAAGGGCTAGACTATGATAAGAAGAATATAGATTCTCTGTAGTGTGTAAATAATTGGTTCTGTCATGCACTTGGAATAACGATTAAAAAGAGAATAAATAGGGTGTTCAAAGTTCAACAGAAAGCAGACTGAGAATCAGGTTAATTAGAGATGATGACACCTACACGGAGCCATCTAACAAGTGACATAAGCCAACAAAATCACTTATAAAAGTTTATTCCAACAGGCTTCTGCTGTTTGATTTCAAGATTTGATGTCAAGATGACATGACATCTGAGTCAAGTGGTGCAGATTTTTTATTAGCATAAGGTTGTGCTCTACTTCCTTTTGTTCTAGACTGCTGCATATCAGGCTTTAATAGGTTGTGAAGTCAAGGTCACAATGTGACAACTTTGCTATTAGTATTCAGCAAGGAAACAAGCAAATGGGAAAAATCTACCAGTTCAGAAGGAAACTCATTCAAAGACCAAAGATAATAAATGCAGCCTTCAGTTACACTATATGGCCAAAAGTTTGTAGGTACCTGACCATCACACCCATATGTGGTTCTTCCGAAAACCATTGCCACAAATTTGAAAGCACACAATTGAATAGAATGTCTTTGTATGCTGTGGCATTACAATTTCCCTTCACTGGAACTAAGAGGCCCAATCATGTTCCAGCATGACAATGCCCCTGTACACAAAGCGACATCCATGAAGACATGGTTCACCAAGGTTGGAGTGGAAGAACTTGAGTGGCCTGCACAGAGCCCTGACATCAACCCCACTGAACACTGTGCAACAGATCTCCTGGCCCAACATCAGTGCCTGACCTCATTAATGCTCTCGTTGCTTGAATGAGCAAATCCCCACAGTAATGCTCCGTAATCTCGTGGAAAGCCTTTCCAGAAGAGTGGAGGTTATTATAACAGCAAAGGTGGACTAAATCTAGAATGGGATGTTTTAAAAAGCACATGCAGATGTGAAGGTAAGGTGTCCACAAACATTTGACCATAAAATGTATGTCTTTTATTTTTGAGAGAAAATGTACATAACTGTCATTTTGGTATTATGGCATTGCTATAGGTTTAAATCTTTTCTTTTCTTTTTTAAATAGCTTAATAAAGCAAACTCTGTTGGCTGTTGGCTGAGTAACATTACTGTTGAATCAGGTTTTCTTGACAATGATATTTACCAAGTGCCAAGTTCAAATTTAAGCCTCACTTAACAAGCTATAACACATCATCATCATTAAGTGGCTATGAAATACCAGATGTACATGAACACATGTTATAACGTGAGCTTTTCTGAGGTTCTAATGCAAATCATAAAAAGTGTAAAAGTGCAATAGCAACTTTATGTCAATAAAATCAGTCACTATGACAGCTGATGCTTACTGGAATAAGCCTATATATATGTATGTTTGACAGTTGTCATAAAGGGCTTATGTACTGTCGGCATCATGTAGCCCAGTGAATATCACTTTTAAGGAAATTTGCTTAGCAAGAATTTGGTCAAATATAAACAGTCTGACAACACCATATTTAACAATTCATGAAGCCCTCTTCTTAAAGTGAAGTTATGTTTTAAGAGAGTTACTATAACTCCAGTCTTTATCAAACTTACAACGCCTTTGCCCAAGAGTCACTGTTTCAGTACATTCAATATTCATTTTTGCAAGCCTGACTTCTATTCTTCTTTCCAAACTAATAGATTTAGGCAAGTATTAAGATAAATGATGTTTCACTGAAACCTAGGTTATGTTTCTGCATTATATTCCAGCGTCTGACATAGAGCCAATAACTAAAAGAGGACTTTCATGCTCTAATTGTAGTCTTCACTGAAAAAGCCTGAGAACTAAGCAATAAAAAGCAAAGCTCTATTTAATACATTAAATACAGAAAGAAATATGAAGGGGTAGACATGGAAATATAGCTTGTTTATGCAATATGCGGATAAATGAAGTCATTAATTTCTATTGAATTCTATTTCATTGACATCTAAGACAGTCCTTGGAGTATTAATTGATCCTCTCAATAATTAATTGTAGAAATGTCCCATTGCAGCTCCATACACCTTTTTGCTTCCTTTTATTCTTCCTTTTATTGTCTTTCAGTCACCATCCCTCTCTGTTGAAAAGCATAAATTCTATGGCCTAAATTCTCCATTATGTAATGATTCCTATGCTCTTTCTTCTCTTTGTTTCCTTATGAATTCATTAATGCTTTGTGAGCAATACTGCCTGGATATGCATTTTGAAGTGACCAGAGCTGAACTCTTAGCAGAAGATGACCTCTGGAGCAAGCAAAACGAACAAAAACTAGATAGAAATTTAGAGAATAAAACTTCAGTTTTCGTATTTTTCTAAATTAATAACAGAGTTGTGGATCAAAGTCAGAAAGTGGATCCATCAGTGTTGCTGAATCATAAATGACCAGTAGATGGCCGAGTAATTTGTATTACAACTCCTTGGCACAGCAGCTATTTAGTAGCAGTGGCGCTCAAAGGGGCAGAATTTATTAATTACTTAGTTAATATTATTGGTTCCGAATCGATTGTTAATTTGTAATAATAAATCAGATAAAAATACTAAGAGCCCCTCTCCGTTGCACAAGTTGGTAATACCCAACTATTGCCTCGCAACACAATAACATGCAAACAAGAATTGCACAAGAACATGCAAACTCTGCACATACCACAGGCCAGCGGCAGGAATTGAACCCCCAACCCTGACAATGTGAACATATTTTAATGAAACAATCATTTGATCATAAATGCTTGTGGATGATAGATAGATTAGACAGACAGATGAATGGATGGATGGGTAGATAGATAGAAAGATAGATAAGCAGAGGGAAATTATGTAATGACACTACAGATATAACAAAGCTGATTTTATTTTTCAATTTATTTGTTTTTTTATTTAATGAAATAAATTAATATCAGAGTGTGAATACCCATTCACACTCTTCATACAATTCAACCCACAATGTTCAAACCAAATCCACGCCCATAGGAGCACTAATAGCAAAATTGTTAGGTAGGAAACAGAGTCCAATTTGGGATTTTGTTTTTTTTTTAAGTACGATTACCAAAATATTACAAAAACTAAAACAATACTAAAACTAAATGCAAACTGAAAGTAATGATTTTCAAAACTATTTACGCACCATTAAAACTAACTGAAACTAAACTGAAATTGAAAAATGCAAAACAAAATAAAAATAAAAACTAGCAATATTTTTAAAACTATAATAACCCTGCTCTGGAGTTAGAGGCCAGAATGAGGGGCCAGAGGTCACACTGCAGAAACAAATCAAAGGCAGCCAAGAGGGCTGCAGGGAGCTGATAGCTAGCCAATTCACCTCCCTCTCCCAATGGAAAATAAAACACATACAAACACACACACACACACACATACATACATACATACACACACACATGCACCCACACCTATAGCTGAAAGCCTTCTAAAGTGCAGCACTGCACTCTCTGAATCTAAAAGCCTTTCCTCAGCCATACTACAAAATTTGAAATCCCTTCACAAAAAAGGTACAACAAAAAGGGCCAGGGAGAGGAACTTGAGAAGGAGTAATGGACTCCTCTTCCTCCGCTTCCTCTGGTGAGACATGACCCAGTCTGAGGGAAGCTCTACCCACTTGTACAGAAAGCTTTGCCAGGGCACTGGGGTACAAGAGGAGGTTGCAGGGAGCAAAGCCAGGGCTCCCAGATGCATTCTGGGTTGCAGAGATTAGAGCCATTCAATAAAACCAATCCAGACTAGATGCTGATCTGATAAGACACATACTTTCTGCCCTCTGCCAAATAAATCTACTATCAAAAAGCAGGCAAGGGTCATTATTACCAGTTAGTACTTTATTCAATGATGAAAGAATAATTATACCATAATTTCACAAAATCCCCTGTGCACAAAACTTGCAAATTATTAAATTATTTTATTTTACGTTAATAAAAATCTATGTATTGTTTAACATTACACAAGAAACTAAACGAATCAGCTTTTACAGCCTTTAATAGTAATTTGTTTTCAAATCTATCCCATAATGGCCATAATGGGTCCTTTCATAGTATTTACTAAACAGACTAAATATGGTGAGATTTCTAAGCAAATGAAGACTGCTGCTTCCGCAGCTCATAGCCTGCACATGCTGTGATTCATTAAATGATTAAATGAATCTCAAATGAGTAATTTCACTTTGCTGCCCTATATATAGAGAGTAAGCAATTTTCAAAATGTCTATTAAACGTACCGCTTTTATTTTTAAAGAACCTCTCATGAGCATCCTCCTGAAAACTCACCCATATGTGTGGCAGCCTGAGAAAAACCTTCACGGTCTACTATATATAATACTGAAAACTACAGGTTTTCCTGAACTGACATGTTCTTACCCACAAGTAAAGGTAAGCATTTTAGAGCCTGTTTACCCTCGTGGGAGCCTGGAACCTATCAGGGACTCGGGCACAAGGCAGGAGACACCCTGGACATCACACTCACACACCAATTCACACACTATGGACAATTTAGAGATGCCAATCAGCCTACAACGCATGTCTTGGACTGGGGGAGGAAACCGGAGTACCCGGAGGTTACTCAATCTCCGCGCACACAGGGCAGAGGCGGAAACTGAACCCCCAACCCTGCAGGTGTGAGGCAAACATGCTAACCACGAAGGCACTGTGCCCCCTTGAGGTATTACATTTAGGTATAATAAAGTCTAATATTTTACTTGGCCAAAAAATACCATATTGCATGTTACAAAACACCCTGTGGAAATAATGTGGATTTAATGGTGTTAAGTTCAGAGTGCCAGGCCAAAGAGTAGCTGACAAAATGCAGTAACTAGCTTTACAGACATTAAATGCTATAACAGGGTGAAATGATAGAATCAGGAGCCGTCAGCTATCTGAGCAAAGCTGTGCTGCTGACAATAACAGAGACAAGATTGACAAAATTTGACATGATTTGAAAAAGAAAAACCAAACAAACATGTTTACAAAATGAAACCTAAACATATACACACAAGCAAGTAGACATTTAAGCCAGGACAGGAACAAGTAAATAAAAATGATACATATGTGAAAATATGGATGTCAAATCTCACTCAATTCAAAATGGAAGTAGCTACTCAAAATTATACCTGACTGAAATATAAAAAATGAACATACGTAAATGTACTTAATTGTATGTAAAGTATTTAAAAGTAAATAGTAAATCATTTGAACCGATATTAGAAGTCCGGGCTTGTTTTTTCCTCAACACTGTCTTTCGAATTGAAAGCTAGGGTTGTGTCAGGGTTTGCATTCATACAGTAACATGCTATATTTTCATGAGTTCATTGTTGTTGTTTTTTTCCTTAATTACAATAACTTTAGTGTAGGAAGACCCACTGCAATTTGTTGGCAAACTGCCCTTGGGCACAGATGACTGGTACTGGTATCTAAACAAATTGGTGTGGATTTGATTTTAAATACAATCAATAAAGAAAATGCATATAAGTGCAAGTGATGGAATTGATAGCTGGGGAAAAGAAAGAAGAATATTCATGATCTTTTTTAACAAGCACTTGGAAATTCTGAAGGAAAATATACAGAGGAAAAGTGTTTTTAATTTAAACTAAATAAGAGTACAAGAATTCATTTTCAGTAATACTCAGGCAAAGTATAAATCTCTTAAAATATCAGTTAGGTAAAGTAAAGGAATAAATTTATTTGTACTTGCCACCTAATATCAAAGGACTTGGAAGCACTAGCAGTAATGACACCAAACTTGAGCAGCACCAGCTTGTGAACATCACTAGATAAAAACAGAAACTGAGAATACACAGTGGGATAGCCTGCTTTTATGGAGTAGGCTAAGTAGAAAAGCTCTGGCAATTACACTTCTGTAAAGCAGTGACATTAAGTAAAGCAACGCTGGCAATTTAACCTCTATTCTAATTATCTGTCATGCTAGAGTCTGAGTTAGATAGGGAGGTGTGAAACATTATCAATTAAGCTTCAAAAAGAAGAAGATGGTACTTCTGACTGACAGTACTTACTGCCAATTCATGGGCAAACATCTCCACATTAACCTGCTTGTTAAAGGTATGCCTTTGAAGCTTTAAAAAGGTTCCTGAAGGGACCTGGCCACTAACATAACCTCATTTTATTACTCTGCTGCTGTGCTCATATTCAAATGAGCTTAGCCTAAATCCTTCCCGGACTGTTATAGTTCATACTGCCCTGGGTCTTGAAATATCTGAAAGATTAAGCTCCTTTCCTAAGCTCCCACTATATGCACCAGTCTGGAAGGGATGACATGAATTAGAAGTGATATGCATTTACTCATTAGAGCTCTTATATATATATATAATAAAAAAAAAACTGTGGTTCCTGCACAGTCTCCATTCAGTTCTAGAAACTGTTTCAGAACAGAGGGCAGAAGTAACGGAAAAGCTGTGACAGACAATTAATAAAGCCTTGTTGTCCCTTGCTTTATCTCTGTGATTATGCGTGAGTTCTGAGTAAAGATGAAATTACAGCAGCTGTGATTATCAATCTGTAGTTCTGAACAATATGGTCCTATGGAAACTGCATGTTGGGATAAACAGATCAACATAGTACTAAAGTCCAGACAGTATTTGCAGGAATGCATCAAATGATATAAGATGACTAATGACATAACCCTGATTGTGTAAATGGAATCCATTAAAACTAGTAAAAACTTTCCAATGAAAGGAAAATTCTGGGCCGAAACCGAAAATTCAGGATGCACTTGGCCAAAATCCGTTAATGTTAATGTTAGACTTTTTCATTCATTTCATGAATTTAATCAATCTAAATTGAAAAACTACAAACCAATAAAATGATCACAATTTTATTGAAATGAACACACTAAAACAAAAACAATATTACATATATTATTCTTCATTCAGTTTTGTAACAATCAAATTTAACAGAATGGTTTATCCAATTATCCAAATAATGTAACATTAACTGTTATGATACGCAAAACAGCAGTCAAGTAATGAACTTAGCAGCTCTAGGCTAACATCCTGCAAATACAAAAAGTTTAAATATGCTACACAATCATTTTAATGAAAACAACAGGCAAAACACAGAATGGCAGAGGACCTCTTTTCTGTTGTTGTTGTTGTTTTGCTGTACTTTGCATATAGAACGGGATGTCGTGTTTTCAGGTGGTGTATCAAACCTGTCGTGGAAAGTGCTTTGGCACCGTACCGCCTCTTGAAATTTCTGCTGAACAGAAATGATCTGAAGTTCCTTATCAGAAGCTTTGAAGTATTTCCAAACCGCTGACATGATCACCCTTTGCCAGGTAGCGCCATGATAACCGACAGCTAGAACGAAAGTGAAATCTGAGTACTGAGCACTGAGGGGTAGGGCAGGCATGGTGTCATATACAATTTTTGGCCTTTTTTCTCTTTCGGTCAAAAAACTAAATATTCAAGATTTTTCCAAAATTTCGTTGCATCGCTAAAACAATGGCACTAAAGTTTTAGCTGAAGCTGTGTCACAGAATTTAATGTTATAATCTGCAAATATAAGATTGTCTATGAATGCTATAGTTAGAGAACCAATATCTGTATCTTCAAACAAGCCATTATTCATAAATACAAGCTTGTAACTCACAAGCAAAACAGCAGACTACAAGCCTGGGGCCTCAATTTGCTACCTGCACCTCACATGTACTTTATTGCAACCGTCAGCAGGAGCCTGCTCCAAATGATGTTATCCAAGGCAGCTACTCTGCCAAAGCTTTCAAGAACCTTGCTCCCCCTGGACTGTGAGAGCCCTGCTTCTCCAACAGTCTCTGAGAACCCTATACCACCAACAGCTTCTGAGAACTCTGCTTCGCTATGGATAAAGATCTCGAAGAGCTACAGATCCCACCATTCTAGCACGTGAACTTATTCTGGTCAAGGAAGGTACCTTTCAGGGAAGGAGCTCTTAAACTGCATCTTCATCCATAATAGTTAGTTACTGTCTGCTCACATGCCTTGATCTCTGAACACAGTTGTTGATCAACAGTTATTTCTCCCTTCTCTTCTATCAATAGCAAGGCTTGTTCTTTCCCCACTGGCACTTTTTCATGCTCCACAAGTCCAGTCACAAGGCCTCCTCATTCCCCTATGCCTCTCCCAGACATTGCTCTTTTCATCTTGGTTAAAATCCATGTTTCCTTTCTAATATCAATAACCACTTCTATGTCCCCTTAACTGCTGGTGTCTGTTCCTTCATATGCCTCCATCTTAGACCCTATATATACCTAGTCACTATTTCAAGGCAGTTCAACTGTCAGTTCACATTCAGACAATAGGCATAGCATCGCCGTGCTCTTTGGATGGAGAGCATGAGGATTAACCAGCCTGGGCTATAAGGGAGATGCTGCTGAAGGGTGCATGGGTCCTGACGAAAATGTTGCAGGAGTACAAATTTAAGTTCTGCCGATAGCCCCAAACTTTTTGAACACTGTTGTCCCACTGAGGCACAGAAGGTTTGTGGACAGTTTGCGTGAGAATAAAAAACATCAACCATCTGGAACCGATGATGGTCCATCAGGCCCTCAAATTCTTATTGATTCTAAGACCCTACCACCTGCTGGTCCATTCAATCAATGTTGCAGAAAAATGCATCAATCATCAGGGCAGCATGAGGTCAAATGGTGCTCTCCAACGTCATCACTGGGTGATAGACAACATCACCATGACCCATGGGCATGCTGTCCCTTACTGTGAACTGCCACTTTATGTGGAGGTGGCAGTTAGGAGAGGTAAAATAGAATGCTATATGCATATGTAACTGTGATTGCTTTTCATGTGGAAACTGCACAAATCTGGTGGGAACGCAGAGAGAAGGTTCCAGGGAAATTATGGCTGTATGGAAACAGTCTCTATATCAAATACTATGCCATATGGTCATTTCTGACATGAAGGTTGAAGGACTCAGCATGTGTGCACAAGAAGGCATCCAAGTGATATTCACTACCCCAGGTAGTTGTCTGGCATTCACAGACCTGCAGATACATACATAAATAGCATTTCCACTGTCAAATTCTACTCATTTGTATTTTCCTAGTGTCTATATTCTATATTTCAATATATGTCCTTCATATGAAGAGTTAGTGTTAGTATTTGGGGCAGATTTAGCAGTTGTAGCTTTCATTATCATTAGCTTGTATGAAATCCAGAAAATCAGTATAAAATCAGTGTCACTCTTTATAATTCCCACAAATGTTTACAGAACATTACAGAAAGATTTTCTATCCTTTAACTTAGTAAGCACAGTTTTCATATCAAGCCCAAGAATATTTGTGCAAAGCAGAATCTTAGCTAAAACCCCAGCAGCTGACAGGTGACCGCCCACCATCTACAAGCCAAAAGTTTCGAGCCACCTGTTCACCTCTGTTATAAACTTTCCAGTTTGACAAATGTGTCACAATCAATCACTGCTATCTGCTGTGGTTGAGGCTGGAGATATACATGTAACTATATTTAATTGAACTGTATGGTAGACCAATTCAGTGCAGTTGAGAATATTGATCCTCAATCGATACTTATGTGCCACTCACAGCTTCAGAAGACAACATATAGATCTTTTTTCACTCTAGCAAAGTTTTTTTTTTTTTTTATGTACTTGTGGTTTGCAGTAGACTACTGCTTAATTCTTGTTTCAGATTTATTTTTATTTTTCTCATAGTTTAGATATAATCACAAGAAACTGAAACGTATCAAATTTACTGAGTAAGGTGAGATTTAAAAGCATCCAAAATGAATAATAAGGCAAGGGTGTATACAAGTTTTGACATTGCTTACCAGCATTGCAACATTGGTGTTATAATTTTAGCATTAGAAACATTCACAACGTTAATTGGCTGTGCTCACCTAAAATTAATAGGAAAACTGATCAGCCAGGGGAAGCATTATTTGATAAATCCTGATTATTTGATAAATCCAAAAATTATTTGATAAAATGTTATTACTTTCTACTAAAGAGGTGAGTTGGCTGAAAAATATTTGACCTTCACCTCGAGTACGGTCACTCATGAAAAGGAACATCCATTCAGACTGAGAGTCACTGGTGGTGAAAAATGTGTGGGAGGAAAAAAAGCCTTCAGTATTGGATTATTAAGAGGAACAAATCACCTTCTGTCTTCTGAGGCCTGAATGACAGATATAGTTTAAATCCACTTAAACTTTCTTCCCAATCCACAGCAGATCACCAGCTCTTTCAGACACCTCAGAACGGCGCTTACGCAGCCTTCAGAAAGGTTTCCAGATCAGAGGAATGCGTAACTGGGTCTTTAAGACACAGACGTGACCAAAGAGATGAATGAGGTACTGAGCAGCAACGAGAATGCAAAGCGCTCTCACATATTGTCTGAACGAAACATCATTTTGGTCTATCAGCAAGAGAAAGTGGCTGCTTTAATTTAGTTAAGAGTCACTTGAGAGACAGTTTAACAGGATGGCATTAAAAATGCCATAAACAAACAAAAGGCAAGGACAGATAATCCATAAGCAATTAATTAAGGGGAACTCTGTAGCTTCCTTACATATCACTCACTCAGAATAACTGTAGGAAAGGAGAGGGGTATTTATATAATGTCCCAGGTTACCAGGTCTGCACAATGGGAAATGGGAGAGCGAGAGCGAGAGAGAGAGAGAGAGAGAGAGAGAGAGAGAGACAGACAGACAGACAGACAGACAGACATAGAAGGACATAGGACGTAGAAGCTGTGTTGTGTCAGTGACAGTGATTCAGTATTCAGTGATTCCATATATACCTATAAGGAGTGTCAGTAGGGTAATGGCTGTTGTATATTTTATGAAGCTAGCAAGAAAGAAATTAGACTCAATTATGAGGGCAAAGGAGATTCCAGTGAGAGGAATCTCACATATTTAGTCATATGTATGAAATCTAGCAATCACAACCAGCAAACACAGACAAGTGATTTTGCTTTTTGTGTAGGCAATTGTAAAAATGGTGCTGTAACCAGGAAACAGCATTGTCTCGCAAGCCAGGCTTCTGAAATGTCTAAGGGTGTTTTCACATATACATTGTTTAGTCTAGTGAGTGAATCCTAGTGAGTTTAATTCTGTGAGAACATAGCAAGCGCACTCGGGTGCAGACTAGACCAACCGCTTCGAGAGCACAAACTGAAACGAAGGAAGCTATCTACATATCTGGACTGAAGAACAACAACAAAAATATCTAATAAATGCTGGCTATGGTACACAAAATGCTTTAAACTAGATATTTATAATATCATTTAATGATCTACAATGCTTTACAAAATTTCTATACACATTTGTCAAAGTTTTGTTTACCTTTTACCAATTGTTTTTAGTTGATTTTCAGCTACAGGCTCTTCTACATGCCCATCAGCCCATTTTGGTTTTGGATTGTTAAATTTCCCAAACCAAATAGCAAAGGAATCAATTTCGCACAGATTTGAAGTCCACAAGTGGACTAATAGGTGTGAAAATCCAAAAAGCTGAGACTATAACACTGTGATTCTTATAAGGTTATTCTTAATCCAATAACTATTTTTTGTTTCAAAAGATTATTAGTGAGACTGTGTTTAAAGGTTTGTACACCGATTGGACAACAAACTGATAAAAAGTGCACAGTAATACATACATTTGGAGGTAATGAGATTTTGGCAAGATTCTGATAGGTGTGGCCATATAAGTGTACAGTTTGCCCCTGATTACGTACAGGTACATGGATGCATGAGCCTAATATTTTATGCATAACCATGCCATGCCAATCCTTTAAAAAAATCTGTTTATAAAAAAATTCATTTGAATTGGGGGAGTATTGGCTATGTGTACTTCTTCAGGAATCAGCTGTTTTGCAAGGAAAAAGAATACAGACTAAATAATAAAATAAAGAATACTGTGTCTGAGAGGCCAATCCTAATCTAGAAGTGATCTGCAAATTGTGCGTTGTGTATTATGTCACTCAGTGATCCAGAATTAGAATAGCAAAGACATTATCAAGAGCTCAAACCTGAATCTCCACCCCGTAGCCCATGTAGACAGTCATGGTGTACGTGCAGTCAAAGCTGGAGTAGTCACAGCTGCCTTGTGGTGGTGTCTCTATGTAGCCCCTTGGCACTGTGAAATTGATGCTGCACGGAGCTATTGAAAGCAAGACAAAAAAATAGATCACATCACAAACTGACACTCTTCCACCTCACTACAGTCCCACTATCTTCCTATCTTGATTATATTTTCTGGGCTTCTCATTTCCTGCAGCTCCAACAAAGGCTGTTTTTCTCTTCTGCTGTGTGTGTGTGTGTGTGTGTGTGTATGTGTCTGGGTAGAGCATTTTTCCAGTCACCTTTGGGTCTTTCCACTTCACTGCACCTTTTATCGCCTTTTGAGTCAAGACCTGCTGCATGTAAGAGAGATTCCTGGTGGAGCAACGGGTGTATGACAGAGGCTCATGGTGCCCTGACACCATCTGACTCAATACACCTGTGCACGCTACAGAAGTGTGTGCATTACCTGGTTTCACATCAAGATGCACACAGCCCAATGTTTCTATAGTCAAATCACATGTTTAGCTTCCATGAAATGGAGAAATTTCATGTTTAGACATAGGGGAGAGCCAGTACAATTTGTGGTAACATGACATGCTTGTTTTCTCTAACTCTATGCAGTTACTACTTCTACACAAACAAAACAGAGGTTGCACATGGTCCTTCTATTTGCAACTTTAAAAAAAAAAATCATGTGTGTGAGCTGCAGAATAATTCTTACACCTATTATAGTATACCTATTAGAGAGTCACAAAAGTTGGCAGCACTGAGACAGCAAAGATGCACACACTCATTTTTAAACTTATACAAAGCATATAGTAACCATATACCAAACCATATATGATATCGCAATAACAATGAAATGGGGGGAAAAAGGGATCTATGAGTAGTGCATTTACATTAAAGTAAATCTTTAAATGGATGATTTTTCTGCTCGCACTTCCAATGAACATCCAATGATCTATTGTAATTACTTAATATTTTCCAAGCAACAGTCAAAAGGTTATCATACAGAGTAATAATTGCATGATGGCTGATTACAATCTATTGATTACAATAGAGCCACACAATGTTACAATTGTGCTGCTTTGTTGGTAAATTTGTAACACAGGACTCCATTTGGTTTTGATGAAAATGTACAGTAATCTCTGGCTAAACTTGCACTTGATAAAAGAACTAAACATGTGCATGATATTAGGTGGGATGTACAGTACAAAGTCTGTAATTCAAATCATCATTGCGTAATTTAACTCAAACCAAAAATGTAACTGTATCTTTCTATCTTTATAGCTCATATAAGCATCTAGTGTATATTGCTTTATATTCTGAGGTGTAAATAACATTTTGCTGTGACATCGTTGTGCAGGTGGTGTTACCTGGAGTCTGTATTGTGGTAATAATAGTAGTGGTGAAAATAGTGGTTGTGGTAGTCTCATCATCCTGATCCCCAGACACAGACAATGTCCCTGCACTTGCGTCAGTGGCAGAACCCTTGTATCTTTCTCTAGTCTTTGATGTTTCCACTTCTTCTGTCATCACCAGTGTTGTTACAGCCTCAGTCTCTTGTGTGGTTGCTGCATGGGGACGTCCTAACTGTTCTTCAGGAACTGTGTGGCAGGGAGGTGGAGCAGAAGTTGGCATGATAATGGTGGTCAGTGATTCTGTAGGGAGTTCCTCGGAGCTCTGCCTCTGGGTTTCTCCAGCAGCTCCATTCTGCTCCAGGCTCCCTGCAGTGAGCTTAGCAGCATGCACAGAGAAAGCTCCTGTAGCCACATTGGAGAATGGCACTGCATTCTCATGAGGAGCCCCTTGAGCCAACAGAGCCTTGAAGAGATGATGGTCTATGTCTCTGCTCTCTTTGAACTGTTTCTGGCCCTGATAACGTGGATCAGGTTGAGAAATAGTTTTGAACTGAAAGTGGTGGTTAAGGTCGGTGAAAGGCGGGGCTGTAGTGACCAGGGGAAGTTCTCTGCGTGTGTCTGGTGTTCTGTGGAAAACACCCTGTTTGTCATCTGAGTCTAGAGAGTCCCCTCTCTGAGTGACTGCCATCTTCCCATCCATGAAGGAACCTGAATGAGAAAAAATCATATTAAAAATAGTTAATGAATTTGATTGAAGTTTCTTTAGATTTGTTTTTCATTTAACTCACAAACCATACCCCCCTAAACCAGGGGTTCTCAACCTTTTCGTAGTTAAACACTCCTTTATATTTATATTCAGATAAATTCCATGAACACCATCAATACAGATTTCTTTAAGATTATAATAATTTTATGAACATTATTATGAACATTTCAGGTATTAGACTCATTATTTAAATGTGTACAATTTTGGCTATTTACTGGCACCATGGAGCTTTTTATGCCACTGACAGAACACATTAGGTCCAAATTTGCATTATTTATAGGTATTATTTATACATTTTTGATTTATTAAGGTTTTATTAAACCTTGAAATTGATTTGATTTATTAAACCCATTCAGTCAAACAGGCTAATAAGTCTACGATCTATACTACTATATGTACATAATAAAGTTAATAGTTTTGATAATGACAGGTTGTAATTTCCTGCACTGTAATTTTTCCTTTAAATTCACAGACACATTGGCTATGCGTCACAGACCCTACAATGTGAGAATCATTGCCCTAAACATGCCAAGGTTGGAACATCTGAATGCTAGATTTTTAAACTGAGAGGCCGTTAGAGGAGCCTGCTGATTGTGATTGGTTGGAAGTTATTGGTCCACATCATTTGTTTTTGGAGCACCACAGAGACCATATTTTATTGACAGCCACAGGAATATGAAGAGAACCTCAAAAAACACTGCAAAACGTGTTCTGACTTTAAAATTACAAATAATTTTTAAGTCACAGTTATGTCTTTTTACCCACACTTTGTTCAAATAACTGTCTTCCTGTGGGGAATACTGTAAGCTTCTCACTTTCTCTCAGTGGCGAAGTCACAAAGTGAAAAGGAACTCACAGCGCCCTTGACGTGCTGTTATGTAAAGAAGTATAAAAATGCAAATAAAATGAAAGCTCATCTCTTTGTAATTTCTCATTTGCACATTCTCTCTTCTCCCATAGTCAGCTGATAAAAGTCGATATTCATCACATGGCATGTTTTAGTGAGTTGATCTGAAATTGTGGTTGGGAAATTGATTCACCCCCACTGTCACCTGGTGAGATATAATCATGCACCCTTCAGGAGGCTGCTTTGTGCAAAGTGCTGATACCTCACCATGAGTCATTTCCACCCTAATAGCTCATTCTCTCTCATCATCATACGAAAAACAGTCTGTTTAAAGCAACAGAGTTCACTGTATCAGCAACAAGTTCGCCGCTACTCAGCAAGCATTGCAAATTGCCAAGTCTTGTGTGGGGA
Organism: Stegophilus panzeri; assembly: GCA_024331685.1. Taxonomy (NCBI): domain Eukaryota; kingdom Metazoa; phylum Chordata; class Actinopteri; order Siluriformes; family Trichomycteridae; genus Stegophilus; species Stegophilus panzeri. The sequence continues at coordinate 15,659,215 of JANDJT010000071.1, forward strand.
ATCTGAGACATATGGCCAGAAAAAGATAATCTCTCAAAGCAAACAGAACTGACAGACTACATTTCCTCTGTTCATGCTATAAAGAGTTGAGAAGAGGATCATTTCCACAAGAAGTAATGTGTGTTTTATGAGAGACTGACTCCAGTGCATGGATAAAATCAAATCAACATCCAGCGTGTCAGTCATATCCAAGCAAAATGACACATGAAGGCTGCCACAAACAGGAAGAGGCTCTTAATCCTTGCCATCTATTTTTGAGCATATGGAAGCGAAATCTAAAATTTATTCTAAAAGATCTAAAAAAACAAACAAACAACACACACAGAGATTTGTTTGGTGAGAAAAATCCATCCATCCATTTTCTGTACCGCTTATCCTACACAGAGTTGCAGGGCAGCCTGAAGCCTATCTCAGGGAACTCAGGGCACAAGGCAGGCTACACCTTGGACTGGGTGCCGACCCATCGCAGGATACAATCGTACACACATTCACACACTACAGACAATTTGGAGATGCCAATCAGCCTACAACCCATGGCTTTGGACTGGGGGAAGAAACCAGCGCTCCAGTAGGAAACCCTGAAGCACAGAGATAGCATGCAAGCTCTGTGCACACAGGGCAGTGGCGGGATTCAAACCCACAACCCTGGAGGAAGTGACTAACCACTAAGCCACCGTGGCCCCCCAGTGAGAAACATCTGCTCCCCAATTTCCAATTGTTAAAGCATATACACTGAGTAAGCTGATACCAAATTGTTTTTAGGTCTTAGTAAAAAGAAAGTAAAAAAAGTTTAATGTAGGGGCAGAAAAATCTTGAGTAATTGTATTATATACTAAAAGTATTATTTTGGAATATTATTATTTTACTGAGTATTATTAAAATAGAATACATGTACTCGTGTATAATTACATTTCCAAAAAAAATATTCATTAGATTTTTTATTAAGAACTCCTGTTCCACTCTTGATCTGTGTGCTTCTGCTCACAGGAAGTCCTAGGCATTAAGGCCATTTGATAACAATAAACTTGTTTTCTCATGTCAAGTTGGCTTTCACATGTAGGCCACAATCCAGAGTCGCTTCTCAAGTTACATTAAGACCAACATCCATCCATCCATTTTCTGTACCGCTTATTCTACACAGGTCATGGGGAGCCTGGAGCCTATCCCAGGGGACTTAGGCAGGGGACACCCTGCCAATCAGCCAACAATGCTTGTCTTTGGACTGACCTTCAGAGAAAACCGGAGTACCCAGAGGAAACCCCCGAAGCACATGGAGAACATCCAAACTCCACGCACACAGGGCAGAAGCAAGAATCAAACCCCCCAACCCCAGAGGTGAGAGGCAAATGTGCATATGGATTATATGCAGTGTAAAATAGGTTATATGAAATTATAAAATGCATTTTCTGATTATTGTCCACACAAAGTACTCAATACAAATTACAAAGGTTCTCTTATTTGGTCAATGATAATATATATCAATTGAATTGGCTGCCATGCAGTATTTACAATTCAGTTTAGGAGCCAGTCATTCAATAACGTAGAAAATATCTGTCAAGAATCATGCCAATTGGTCATTTGCTGTGAACTTCTCATGCTACACACTGTACATTAGTTAGTGCTATAACTATGTAAATGTGTGTATTTGAAGATGGATAAGCCATTGATGTTGAGTGCCTCTGGCCCTAACTCAATAAAACGTTTCAATATATTATCTTATATAAAATTATGTGTCTCCTTTTGCAACCCTTGAAAGCATGGACTCCATCTAATTTGCACAAGCATGTTGAGGTAAGTTAGCCTTGTTTGCTAATGCTAGCTTAGACTAGCATTGATGCCAGTACTTAATGTAATTTGCTGAGCAGCAAGTGAAATTCTAGCTAATAGATTTAGGTTATTTACATGATATTTTACTTCAGATTAATTCATTAGTAAACTATAGTATGTAGCCTTAGTAATGCAAATGACAAGGAAATTTACAGAGATTGAATCATGTTTTCAGGATTTATACATCTTCTAACAGTTTCAGATAAGACATAAAAGTTACTTTTCATGTGAAAAACATTTAGTTTTTACATTTACTTTTTAATACCTTTAAAAGCAATTTAAAAGCAACATTGTTGTCACTTTCACATGAGTACATTCTGAGCCAGATACTTCCACTTTTTTTTAAGTAAGATTTAGACAGATTATATATACTGTCACTAAAATATAAATTATCAGTACTTTTTCTATCCCTGGTAATTTAGCTCTGGTTGTATTCAAACAGAAATTAAACCATTTCAGTAGTCACTCTTCTCCCTATGGTGCTAAACACTCAATCAACATTTATGTGCTTATCTGGAGATCCCATTGCTTAATTGTTCTGTTAATGACCAGGAATACTTGCTTTTTGACACAGTAAGAGAATTAGCACATGCAAAGAATTAATTCCTTAGACTTAGAGGATAATTAGCTAATTATAGAGACCAAAATAATTAATATACAGTAGACAGAAGTGTGTGGCACTGCAAATGAAATGAGAATGATATTATCGTCTACTATACCACAGTGCTATAGAAAAATAGTGTGGATTTTTTTCCATAACAGATCCCTCATACAGAGGGATTTATATGGTGGACACTCCACATAATCTAAGCCTTATAAAGGAGATGTTAATAAAATGTGTTGTTATTTAACAAAGAAATCTTTAAGGATAGAGACGCCAGTGTCGAAGCTTTGTAAAGGTCAATAACTTTTCTGTACATTCTGGTTTCTCTGTTAAATGACAAATTGGAAAAAGAGAAGCTGGTGAGGGAACAATAGTTTATAGCTGTCATAATGTAAGTAACAACAGAAAGTAACTTTAAACATTAAATGTAACTTTAAACAGTTAAAAAGCATGATGTGTCATTCATAAATGAATTCAAAATCACTGGCAAATAAATATGAGTAACATCGAGCTGTACCACACCACTCCATCACTGTTTTTTTTAACAGCATACCCCATCATGTTTTACTTCTTACTTATTCTTTGTTATTAGAAAATTATTTGTTTTGTTACTGCATTGAGAAGATTCAAGGTGTTGAAATTCTTCTATAGCACAGTTCTATAGCACTGTGGAAATTCTTCTAAATCAAGGGTTACCTTCCTCTAAACTATGAGCAGTGGTAGCTCAGTGGTTAAGACGTTGGGCTCGGAAGGTTGTGAGTTCAAACCCCAGCACTGCCAAGCTGCCACTGTTGGGACCTTCATCAAGGCTCTTAACCCTCAACTGCTCAGATGTATGAATAAGATAAATGTAATTCGCTCTGGATAAGGGCGTCTGCCAAATGCCATAAATGTAAATGTAAATGTAAACTAAATAGTATATGGTGTAAATCTTAAATCAACCCCTGTGCACTCCATACCAATCCTAAAAAGCTATATGAGCCACACATGACTCCTGGCTTCAGGCATACAGAGTTCAAAAGCCCCAAAAGCTGCAGGCAGTATAAACTATCAGCTCGAGCATGCAAATGTGAGGGACAGATCTAGACACTAGGGGTTTGATTTGCACCATTAGAACAGCTTCAGTATAAACAGATTGGCTCCACTGTGCGTTCAAAGATCTCTTAGTTGTCTACTCTCCACTGACCGCATTTGACTTTTAAATGGCTGTGAAATACATATGAATCTTTTTCCATGGACCAAGGAACAGACTTTTTTTGTTTTGTTTTTCTCTCTACTGCATATTCTAATGTATCCTTCAGTTCACTTTTAAGTGATGCTCTTCATAAACATATTTTGAATGGCTGCCAAACTATAGCTAAAGAACTAAACAATTGTCACAACACTAACCATGCTTTGTAACAGAGTTTTGTGACCAGTAAGGTAAAGCTGTTCCCTTTTCTTCCTTTTTTTTCAGGACAGAGGACTTTGTGTTTTGTCTTCTTAACTTATAAGAAGAGACATTTAAAAAAAAAAAATGCTGTTAAGGGAACTTTCATGTCTGCTTGTGTCTCACCATCACCACCATTCATTATTTTCTTATAACAGCACGCCCTGTCGTGTTTTAATCCTCACATGGCATACATTTTTCTCCAAAGCAATTTTCAAGTGAGGCAGAATACAACTCAAGTGTATGGATTAAAGGAGCTAACAAAGATATCAAGTGCTTCAAGACTTCCGTATTCTGGGCAGAAAAAAAATAAATAAGTATACCTAGGAAGAACAGAGAAAGATAATAAGTGCTAGAACGTACAGTGGTAAATACCAATCACATAGCAAACAAAAAATATTACAATCCAGCAATGAATGATGCAATCTGAAGCATCACAAATTCAAAAAGGAGAAAAATGGTGAGGTGGAATTATTTCACTGCACTACGGCAAAGAGTGCACATTAGCATTCAGCATGTAAAATGAAATAAATGTATATAAAATGAGATAAATGCATGTAACTCTATAAGCGGTTTGAATTTTCAAGTCAACACAGATGCTGCCTGTGCCTCTACAGCAGATATGCAAATTATAGTGTAAAATTCAGTTGAAACCAAGGCCTGCCTTTAACATGTAGGACTGAGCTACACATCAGGGATGTCTCTGCACCCGGCTTTTCCTAAAGCTTTTGACTCATATTGCCTTACGCACTGCTTGCATTGATTAGCGTATTTCTGTAATGACAGCTAGCTGCTTTTTTCTACTTCAGAATGAGTCTTGATCGCTCCTGTGTGGGGAAGAAGGGGGGAGAGTGAGAGCAATAATGAGAGAGAGCCTTTAGCCACAACACACACACACACACACACACACACACACACACACAGGCACGCACACATGCATGCACAGAGGATTATAAGAAGTGAATGACTGGAGGCAAAGAGCAGCTCTTCTCATTGTGTACAGCATAAATAATGCATCAGGGAGACTAACATGTTGAATTTTTCAAAGGTGCTCAGTGACCTCTTCTTCCTAGCCAGGTCCAGAAATACACCTCCAGAAAAGAACACACTGTTGACTCATTCTAATCAAAAAACAGAGATGAGAGAGAGCGAGAAAGAGAGAAAATAAAAATTCAAAGCTCCAGCTACAAGCTAAAGGTGTTAAGAGCTTGTTTTCACACTGTATTAAAAAGTAAGGCTGAAATCTTATTTCTAGCAATGTTTTTTTTATTTTTCATTAATCAACCTAACCCTTTTTTGAGCTCATCTGAGGTATTTAAACGGATGGATGACACAGCGAATAAACGGTAATCTAAAGAGTGTCTGATAACGACCCCACTCTCTGCATTTGTCTGATTATAGGACTTCCGTGCTCTTAATTCTCAGCCAGATTGTCTAATGCACCTTTTCACCTTTTAGTCTTACAATCCTTTCACTCAATATCTCTCTCTGTCTCACTCTCAGTGTTATTCACATAGATCACAAGGAAGGCTTTGGGAAAGGGGAAAGCATCTGAAAAAGCTATATGATCTTTATCAAGGTTTGTTTTGTTTTTTTTAAAGCAAACAGAAACTCTAGCTAAAAAACTTTGTTTATTCTGCACAAACTGTTTGAATTTTGAATAAGCACAAGTGATTACAGCTTCAAAAGTTATTTTACTGAAGGAGTGGCTTTTGGCCGAGCCTTAAAAACAACAACACTTATTTTTGGCTTTTCTTTCCAGAGAAAATAATAAATGGGGCTAATGGGGCTTTACATGTTAACCTCAAGGTAAGTGTCAAAGAGTGTGAAACTGAAGCTTTTGTGGGCAGATCTTAGATAAACCAGGGCGAACAAGAGAACATCTTCAGTTTCTATACTATCCAGCTTTATTGTCTCAGGAGCCATAAACACTACACTGGACTACAGTGGAGGTCATATTGTGGTAAAATCTCACAACTTTTCACTTCTGACCAGGGTTATTATAGTTTTTAAAATATTTACTTTTTGCATTTTGATTTTCAATTTCATTTTCGTTTCAGTTAGTTTTAATGGTGCATAAATAGTTTTGATTTCATTTTTATCTTACAAAAATCATTATTTTTAGTTTGTATTTAGTTTTAGTATCATTTCAGTTTTAAATAAAAATCCCACATTGGGCTCTGGCTTTTTCCTGCCTATTAATTTTGCCATTAATGCTCCACTGCTACTAAATTGCTGCTGTGCCAAGGAGTTCAAATCCATGTTACTCTGCCACCCAACATTTGAAATACGAAATGATGTTTTATTCTCTGAAATTCTATTTAGTTTTCATTTGTATTGCAGGTGGACGTTAAACTTGCAGTTTAGTTTTTGTTTATTTGGAAACTCACATTTTTATTTATATTTCAGTTGACGACAATGTTTTTTCACTGACAGTTTTCGTTTATTATTTCGTTAACAATAATAACCTTGCTTCTGACCATGCAACAGCCTTCAAAAGTTATTTTGAGACACCCATTATCCAAAAACCAATATCACACCATGCTGAGATACCCAGCTGAAGAGCACGGGTCTTGAATCAAAGACAGTAACCATAACAGCAGTGAAACATCAGCAGCAGTTTAAGGTCTTGACAACAAAGTCCTAACCAGAATCAATACCCTTGATCCACCTCTAGCTATAGAACATGGCAGAAGAGTGGCAGGGCTACTTGCCGAAAAAATTATGATTTATGTGCTGTGGCAGTTAAATGCTTTAATAAGAAAATAAAATAAAAATAAAAACCCTATAGCACCACAGTGTTATTTTTTACAATGAATCCCAAAACAAAAACAGTCCATAAATGCGAAACAGTGGCTAATGAATCAAAGATCTCAACCTGTGTCAAAATCTACGACAGAATGTAATGACATTTAACTCAAATAATGAAAACAAGACAATCAAAACAGCTGAAACCTTGTTCCGCCTTTGTGCATTCATTTTGTACAAGGCATTCACAGAAAAAGAATCAGTCATTATGTTTCAAGAAGCTGAAAATTAATGCTGTATAGCACATGAATTACTGAAAAAAAAGTAGCCTACCATAGTTGGCTTGAATGAGTGATGAGTGGTAATGTATGATGTGCAAAATCCAAACAGTCATGCACTCACAACTTTGTTGGCATGAAGCACTTGTTTCTGGCACACTGAGAACTTTTTATAGTTGATGTTAAGGAAGGAGATTATGCGAGGCATGAAGAGGATGAAGACCTCTGAAGAAGTATTATAGCCAATGAGGATTTGAAAATGAAGTATTCATTTAAAAAGAACACACTTTCAGCAAACTTGCAGTTTTGCAGTTTAGGTAGTGAAACTGACCTACCAACACATTTAATCCCAGAAGAAAGCATTTGCTCAGAATGTCCAGGAATTTTGGACCATATTACTTAATCCCGTCTTAGTTACTCTGCATTTGCCTGTATCCCTGAAATTGTCTTCAGATCTGATATGTTAACTTTGAGGTAAAATTAAAAACTTTAATTGTACATTTAGACATTCATTGCAATAATTTGCAATAATAAGAGCAGTTTTGTTTAATGTGTGTTGAATTAACCAAGACCAGCTCCAGAGATGCTGTGTATCTCTATGAATCACCTACAGTAGCAGTGTCTTAAAAGTTAATATACTGTATAGTGTATCAACACGGATGTAAGGATGAAAATGCACTTGATCACCTTATAGTTTAATGCCTGTTGCATATTTGTTATGCAATAGCTTGACATACTGTCTCTTGAAAAGAATGAATATATTTGTAATGCTTTGACATTTTAACACACACGTCTGGGAAGAAATATCCAGATATTAACAGTTTACTGGATGGCACTAACCAATCATTAATACCAGTTCACCAGGTTCAACCATTCTTCATTTTCCATGTACTACAGTGATGTTTATTAAAATTGCAACCAAAAAAATAATAATAATTTAAGGATGGGTCAGATGAGCTGGAAAATCGCAGGAGGGGTGGGTCATGATGGGTTGTGCAAATGACTACAAAAACAGCACAAATTTATTGTGCGAGCCATACTCTTGGAAATGTCTGGCAGTGGGTATGAAAGGAGGCTGCAACGGATAAACTGCTGTTTACTGAAATATAACACCAAGAAATATATGTGTATGGATGAAGGATTTATTTGGGAGAGAACATGTGAACTACCTCAATTAAGCACACACAAAAGTATAGACATCTTTGAACGTACCGTATAGCGTTTTTAGTCTTCAAGGTTAAGGAGGGGGAAGCTATACTCATGCTCATTATACAGGCCCAGTAAGTCTAGATTTTTGACCTTTTTTGTTGTTGTTCAAATGTTGTGAAAAGTGTTGGGATAGTTTGGGTTAAGAATAACTACATTCATAATTAGTTTGATTAGCTTGATGAATGCACTATTTTACCACAGGGGTTGGCTGTAATTATGTGCCGATCTCTTCTTACTCAAGTTTAACTTTTGATGATATCTTGCTATCTTGGAAAAATTTCCCAAATGTATGTATGTATGATTTTGCACAGGGACTTGGCAGTCCACACAAATCTCAGAGTGCCTCGAAGCTTCCTTTCTGTCCTCACGAAGTTGAAAACAAAAGATCAAAAATCGACATCCAGTTATCAGGAGTAGTGACTGTTGTCTATATGACACTTTCCATGAAATAATATAAAAGACCGAAAAGATTGAAGATTTTGCTTCAACAAAATTAAATAAATAAAAACTGTATTGTGTGTTTACTCAGGTTGCTTTTGTTTTATGTTGTATTTCATTTGAAGATCTAAAACTATTTAGTATGAGATATACACAAAAACAGAAGATAACAGAATAGGGCAAATACTTTTTCACAGCACTGTAGTCATGGCTACAGACATAAAGCAGAAGGAGAGAAAAGGAGATTTCAAAAGAGCTGGAAACCACTAAGCATGGAAAACCTTTTGTGAATTCTTGAAAAAGTCCTTAGCTACAGTCGATTAAACATGTATTCAAAATGATGGTTTAATTTATGATTATGGTGGTTTGTCCAGTTACTTTTGGTCCCTGATTTGGGTGTAACTGTCCTCAAATTAGAGCTGAAAGTCTGTTCTGTGAGCTCATATTCCTTATTTAATTTGACTTGTACATTGATGACTGTGTACATATACATACAGTACATATATGAGACTACATTGATAATCTGGGATTTTATTATTATTATTATTATTATTATTATTATTATTATTATTATTTTCATTTAAATTGGGAAATAAACAGTAGGCTTTAAAATGTTTAAATACTTGAAACAAAGAAAGTAAATGTTCAATATCTTGAATATTTAATATTTATTCATTTCTAGGACCATATTTATATGTAAGCAAATGTGTGATATTGACCATGTTAACTGCTTTGTAAAAAAGGTCAGACTTTACTCATGCCTAAGCTCTTCTCTTGAAACGTGATCAGACGACGCTCTGATGGATTTTAAAATGGATCATTTTACAGAGACTTGTTGAGTCCATGCCAGCTCGAGCGCACACTGTCATTAAAGGAAAAAGGGGGCATACTAAATACTAAGAAACTTGGAAATTCATGTAAATATTTCCCTTGTCAAAGTCACTCAGATCCTTATGCTTGCCCATTTTTCCTGCTTCCAACACATTAACTTTGAGACCTGACAATTCACTTGCTGCCTAATATATCCCACCCCTTGACAGGTGCCCATGTAACAAGATAATCAGCATTATTCACTTCCCCTATTAGTGGTTTTTATGTTATGCCTGATCGGTGTATACACACACACACACACACACACACACACACACACACACAGCCATACACACACACACACACACACACACACACTAACACACCCACACACCCACACTCACACACTCTGGGGTCCAAAAGATACAATTTATTTTAAGCAGGAAGACATAAGATTTTTTGGTCAAATAGATAAATTATTTTTTATTTATCACATCTCTCTCTCTCTCTCTCTCTCTCTCTCTCTCTCTCTGCAAAATAGAGTACAGCATTCCCGTTGTGATGATGAGAGCCCATAACGGAGATTAGGTGAGAGAGAGTGCAGGATAGATTTCATCTCAAATTGATTTCCACTGATTCATGTCCTTCTCGAGCTCTCCCACTCACGCTCCGCACACACAAGGCCTTAATTAATCTGTATGGAGGGCAGAGGGCTGCCCATGTGCTTCTGGCAGACCGCAGGAACCAGGGGCTGGATTAATCATTCCTACAGCAACAGATTCTCACACATGCACACTGTGTTCAATTAAACATTAATTAAGAGTCCAATAAGAAAGCAACTGCAGTGGCTGAGAAAGACTGTGTTGTGTGTTTATCAGATCTTTACAATGTCCTGGATATAAATGACAATTCATATGTCTACTTGTAATACTTTATAATATGTACTTGATTAAAAAAAGGACTCCACAAATTCATATTCACCTGAATGCATGATAGCCTGCAGTATTTTCTGCTAATGCTAACGGCTAGGATTATAGTACATAGTATATATCTACTGTGGCATTCTAACAAAGTTCCAAATAAATACAAGAAAACATTAATCAAGGATTTAAACATCTTCTACCACTATGCCATCACACAGACAACACACCTGCTGTGAATATTCAGCAGTTATACACTCAAGGCATGAATAAAACATTTTTGTTCATATTTTGTTTCCGTAATCTACATATTACAGGGTGGACAAATCACTAGCCCAGGCACCCAGAACAAGCAGATTTCGTGTGGGTTTTTAGTTTTTTATTCATTGTTTCCCCACAGACACGTATGTTTAACAATTAGGAATAGAAAAAAACTTACTCCTTATTGACTTTTGCAAAATAATAGTTTTCATGTGGTATGTAAAGTAGCCTTTAACCTTAATGTGCTTCACGGTTTGACGTTAAGTACATAATGGACATTAGGACAGATGCAAATGCAGATAAGAGCTTTATTAGAGTAGAGACAGGCAGACAAATCCAATACGTGGGACAACAGTGTGGTCAAAAACAGGCAAAGGTCAGTCGATTGGCAAATGGGCATAAACAGGCGAGGCAAAGCACGTAATGGAAAAAGAGAAACAAAATCAAAAACTATTAAACAAAACGAGGAACAAGGTACAAAGGCTTGGTACGAGGAAATCTCGTGCAATACTTCACAACGGGCAAAGCGACACGAGGGGTTTAAATACTAAACATAGTCAGGGGTGAAACACAAAACAGCTGAGCCACATACAGGAAACAATCAGTGACGATACAGGGGCAGAGACAGGACAGAAATCACAACAAAACACACTTCATAAGTAAACAAAGTCAGTGTCACTGAAATCCGGAAGCGCGTGCTTGCGCTACGGAGCGCGCTGCGTGCTCCAGCACTTAGCACGAGGGGAACTCGTGACACACGGTGATGCGGCACACCTCAATGCTGTAAATATACTGTACACTACTCACTGGGAATCCCAACGACTGCTGCTCTACACATCGACCGAGTCGCGATCTGTCTGTCAGTAAAAAGAAATTAATATGTGTGCACAGATGACAGACAATCTTTTCAGAATCAGGAACATGCAGGTACACTATATGGCAAAATATGCTGACCTCCCCCTAAACTGTTGCCATAAATTTGGAAGCACCCAATTGTATAGGATGTCGTTGTATGCTGTAGCATTACAATTTTCCTTCACTGGAACTACAGTAAGAGGCCCAAATCTGTTAGAGCATGACAGTGCCCCTGTGCTCAAAGTGACATCCATGAAGACATGGTTTGCCGAGGCTGGAGTGGAAGAACTCGTGTGGCCTGCACAGAACCCAAATCTCAACCCCACTGAACGACCTTTAGGATGAACTGAAATGTTAACTGCTCCCCAGGCCTCCTCACCTGACATCACTAATGCTATTGTGGCTGAATGGGCAAATCCCAATAGCCATGCTCCAGAATTTAGTGGAAAGCCTTCACAAAAGAGTGGAGGTTATGTGGTGTATGTGGAAATACCTCCAGCACAAAGCCATCATATGAGACTTATACACACTTTCTACACACAGTTACCTCGAGGTTAAACATATCAAGGAAAAACAAGACTGCTAATGAAATCTCATAGCCAAAGTGTTGGCTTACTTACACATACATTAGAAGAAGATAACGATCACATGTGTGTTAAGTTCCTTTAGTCTGTATTAATGCACTTAACTAGCGAACTAACTAGCCACATGTTATGATGTTACATTTTTTAATGCTACCCTTTTTTAGCATAGTTATTTAGGGCACTCAATACAAGACACTGGGCAAGCACACAGGAGTGTTTACTAGCTTGGTGTGCTAGTTAATGAATTTATGATTTGTCCTCCCATGAATATACTATCAAATGTTTTGTAGTGAAGTTACAAAGTAGTTCTAGTATTCTTTTTTTTTTTTTTTTTTTAAAGTTACAAGATAAATGAAAAACACCCATCAATGCCAGAATGAATCATCTCTCAGTGTGGCACAGAGCCAGTGTCTCCTGCAGCATGGTACTCACATGGCCAATACTTTTCATTCTCCTCAATGAAGTCACATTTAATTCAAAGGCCTTTTGAAGCTTCTAGCTTGGACAGAAAGCCTTGTCTTTCAGACTTATTCTGTCACAACAAAAGCAGTCAAAAAACACATTTGATATTCTTCACAATTTATCAAACATAACATTTATCTTCAAAACCATATGAGCAGAACAACATGTTCAAACGGAATGTAGGGGAAAAGAAAATGGCGGCTAGATTATGAGGCTTCAGACAGTTACATTTAGATGTGGGCAAATTGCTAAGACAGAGAAGTTAATAACCCAGAATTCTGTCAGTATTTTTCCATTGCTATACTGTAACTCGGGTTGCCAGACTGCGCAATGGGAAAAATTAGTGTGAGAGGACTTTCATGTCTTTGTGTATATGTTTGTCACTAAGCTCTCAGCAATTTTAAGATTAACCAGATTCTACATTCAGAATGTGTTGTTATGAAACACAGTAAAGCCTTGTGTTTCTGCTGGAGGACTGAAAGCAGCTGTGATTGTGCTGCCACTTGAAGCTGTGACTACACCTGAGTATTTCTAACCCTGCAGACCCTTCTAGCCAATCTAATCCTAGCTAAAGGAGACAGAAATCTGCCGTCTGAACATATGACTGCATAAAGTTCAATGAGCACTTCAGGCCACAAACATTGTGAAGCAGTAGCCTCAGAGCTCTGTTAAGGTCTGATTAAAAGCTGCAATAATTCAAATATTTACTGTCGTACTATTACAAATAAGGTGCAAAGACAAGAACACTTTAAGTAATTGTTGTAAGTAATCTACCATGTGCCTGATAAAAATGCAAAAAAAAAAAAAAAAAAGCAAAAAAATAAAATAAAATAAAATAAAAATGCAATGACATCAAAAGAAATAAAATTAAAGTAAATCTCTAGAACAGCTTCTACAACATGGGGGAAAAAAACATGGTGAAATACAGTGCTGTGAAAAAGTATTTGCCCCCATTTTGATTTCTTCTGGTTTTGTGTATATCTAACACTAAATTGTTTCAGAAATTAAACCAAAATCTAAGATAAAACAAAGGCAACAGAAAACACAGGTTTTAATTTATAATTTGTTATATATTGAAGCAAAAAAGTTATCCAATTCCAACTGGGCCTGTGTGAAAATGTATTTGCCCACCATAGTTACTAATTCCCCAAATCTATGAAACTGCATTCATACTAGGGTTCAGCTGGACTAGACGCCTGATTACACCAAACCCTGTTCAATCAAATGGAAGGTTAGTTGTGTGCCTGAATAATGTGGATGAACTCTGCCAGCCAGCATAGGCAATGAGGAGCAGGAATTCCTACTAATTACTAGGCCATGAACAGGAGGAGGGTTGAAGGCATAAATAATATGTTTTTACCTCACATTGTAACCGCTATAACTCCAATTCTAACTCAGTGTCCCTTTCCAAGACAGCATACAACACATCTGCATATCTTGAGCAATTTGTGCCTCAAAGACATCGCAATGACCTCATTTGGTACTTGTTAGATGATGAGATAATGTAAAAGTGTGATCTGATTTAAATCCAGTGATGTAAATTCAATGTTGTTAGACAGCACCCCCTCTTGGTGATGATTTAATTGTTTTAATTGTTTACATAAATGGTTTATATGGGAACACTTGACTGACTACAGCCAGCAGCTGAATAAATATTCCAATTAATCCCAGTACAAGCATTAAAAAAAAATTGGGATGGTATTTGTGTACATTAAGCTGACACTGACTGGATGTGCGTATTACTTACTGCATTATAGGGAGCAATAAGACATCCCAAAGAAACCAAATTCACACAAACATTGCAACTCATTTAGCCAAAAAGCTAACGCATACTGTACAGTATTGATATGTTTTTGGCCACAACTCTCACACAAAATCCTAGCCAACCCCATGAATATGCCATCTGCGCCTGCATTATACGGTCTCCAGTGTGATTTATGGGATTTTTGAAATGTCACCACAGCAGCAGCATTGAGGCTGAGGGACATGTTTCTACTCTGTGAAAGTGCACGTCCCAGAAGGGCTTTGCAGCTGAGTTCTTGCTACCTTCTGCCTTCTCATACACCTCTGTGTAAAGGTCAATCTCACATCTCCATAATGACCAGTGGCAAGGAACAGCCTGATCAATGCAAGGACACCTGCTATCACTGGCAGCTTATTGATCAGTACCCAGCAATGCACTAAGGTGCCTCTCACCTGCTCAGTCAGAGAGAAAGAGAGCAAGAGAGAGAAAAATACACTGGAGCAAACTATTGATCTCAACCCTCTAACAATGTGCAAAAGCACTCAGCAGCCTCCAGACTCCTGGCCTACTCTGTGTTTAGCCAGGAATATTACAGACTCAAACCCCCAGACCACTCGGTGATGGGCACAGCTAGAATAGTGACCAGGCATGAATGAGAAAAACTGATGCAAGAGAATAACCAAAAAATAAGGCACAATGTGTGCGTTAGTGAAAGATGATGGGGTACAAGACCTAAATAAAAAATTAAGGTATCACATGGACATGTTGCACAGCTGAACTGGAATAAGCCATGGGAAGAGGGAGCAGGTCTCAAATATAAACAGTAAATAAAATAACCACAGAGCAGGATTTACTGCTGCTAGTCAATCATTTTCCTTCATTCACAGTAAAATCAAAACACCTGCAACTGGATTCAAACATCTCAGTTCCATAGTGAAATTGTACCAGATCAAGACATCCATCCAAAAGTTCACAAAGGTTGGAAGCAGGAGTAGGGGTGGAACTACAGGGTTATTGGCCACAGCAGAACCGATAGGTTCTACATACCAGAACTGATCGTTCACTGATTGGTTGGCCACACCAGAACTGCTAGGTTGTTCAGTTTGAATTTTGGAGAACAAGCGCTATTCCTGCTAAGCTGTTCATTAATGAGCTTGTATTTTTCAGTTATATGCATGCCACGGAGAACTGAAAGAGGGCTTGATTTGAGAGGAATGCGAGGCGATGCCATCTCCCCAGTACTATTAACAATTATATATATTCTAATTCAATGAATATTCAATATTTGCAAATCATGTTGCTGTGGGCATAACAGGATGTCAAATTATGTCTAATTTAGACTATTTAGGCTCACCTTTAAGCAGTATTATATTTAAATACAGGGTGTCCCGAAAGTCTCCACACTAAGGGGACTATGTTTTCCAGCACCATGTCAGTTGTGACTTCGTCAGTGGATGTTCGTAGACGACCTCTTCTCGGTTGGTCCGAAACACTTCTACTTTTTTGAATTTGTTTATAAATTTGGCAACAGTGTGATGTGCTTGCCATGTTTCCTGTTAAAGTCCATCGCAACCTTGCAACAGCTTCCTGATCCAGCCATGAGAATGATTTCAACACATTATTCTTTTGTCAAAGGCATTCTTAAAGGCTATCTGAAAATATACTGTATATAAACTATGACGTATAAAGTATGAAAAATTTTGCTAAAAAGTGTTAATTTCCCCTATGTATGGAGACTTCTGGGACACCCTGTAGTATATTTATATATTATGTTTTAAAGTTGTATTATATGTGAGGAAGTATTCTGTGTGCCAACACACAAACAATACCGTTAAAGCCATATGGTAATAAACTGAAGGGCAGGCTTTTTTGCTCTGCTTAGAATATATACACTCTAAAGGGTATGTTTATCCTATTTACCACAAGCCAGTTAAAAGCTGATGAGCTTTAAAACACGAAGACATTTCCTTTTCTTCACAAAGCACAGGCGAGAAAATCCAATCACACACATGCTTTGCTTTTTCTCTCCAGAAGGCAGTTCTGTGCCAATTTCTTAAACAACCTTTCCTAAAATACTGTTTTCTTATGCTATGCTTTTTTTGGTGAATGCAGAAAACAATCACCCTGAAGCAACAGATTAGTGAGGCTGGCTCTTTGTGAGGCTGTATAGAGCTGCAGCAATTAAGGCTCTTCTCCCACTTAATGAGCTTTAATCCAGACATGCTTTCATTTAATTTCATCTCTACACGCCTGAGCTAACAACACGCAGAAAATGCTCTCAGTGCTGTTTCACCACTCTCCCTCTCAAGCCTCTAATCTGGACAGACTGTCTCCCCACAGCAATTATATTACAACATCTATAATACAGATGACCGTACGTACACAGCAGAAAATCCCACGCTAGTCAACCTCCACAGCTTCTTAAACAATGCCACAGATTTAACTGTACACTTGCTTTCAAGTCCATTATAATCATCCAATTATTATTATGCAGAGGGTAGCACCGCATAGCTCCAGGGTCTATACTGAGCTTGGGTTACTGTCTGTGCTGAGTTTCATTGTAGAATTGCGGTTAATCTATGTGACATCATACCAGAAGAAATTCCTTGTACGTTACATACGTGGCAAATAACAGACTCTGTGCAGCGGCTCTGTGCAGGCAACTCGAGTTCTTCCACACCAACCTTTATTAAACCATGTCTTCATGGACCTCGCTTTGTGTACAGGGGCATTATCATGCTGAAACATATTTGGGACCCCTAGTTCCAGTGAAGGGAAACTGTAATGCTAGAGCATACTAAGACGTCCTGTACAATTGTGTGATTCCACCTTTGTGGCAACAGTTAGAACCACATATGGGTGTGATGCTCAGGTGTCAACAAAATTTTGGCCATATAGTACAGTACTTACATCCTCAACATGCATATGCATACCAAATATAACTTCTACATTATTACTTGTTAAATTCTGATTAATAGCACCATTGTAGCATCAAGTACTATACGCTATTTTGTACCTCAAAATCCAATATATAGAAATTATTATTACAACATAACTACCTATTAAATGCTTGGTGTTTTTACATACTCTGAAATAAAGGCCTAATAAAACTATTTATTATGTTTTATGGACTTTAACTGAGAAAATAATTAATTAGAGTGTATATATATATATATATATATATATATATATATATATATATATATATATATTTATGT
>JANDJT010000071.1:15712093-15743934 GCA_024331685.1 Stegophilus panzeri
ATACATACATACACACACACGTGTGTGTGTGTGTGTGTCAAACAAAAATAGTCTCAGGTGCAGTTTGTGCAGTTCTGTAAGGAAATTAGTTGGTAAGTTTTACTGAGCATCTTAATCTGCCACAGTTTTTCTGGAGACTTTGACTGTCGCACTTGTTTCTATTTTTGCAGCAAAACTCAGCAGGCTTCAATATGTTTTTGTCTGAAAAGTGGACTGTTACATAATATGTTGCTTTCTTTACTGACATACAAACATTTTTCTGTAACATTTAAAATCTTGGGTTGGAAATACTAATGTCTGAATGTTTTTTACTGACTCAATAATGAAGAAATCATAAAATAAACATCTTTAACAAAATCTGTAGTAAAAAAGTAGGGTTCGTAAGACTTTTGCACAGTACTGTGTATATATATGTATGTATATATGTATATAATGGGATGATGCTACAGGTAGACACTCCAATGGGATCTTTTACCATTCCTCTCTGCAGAACCTCTCAAGCTCTGACAGGTTGAATGGGGTGTGTTGCTGTATGACTGTATTATTACCACTAAATATGTTCACATGCCCAAAAAATACAGTTTTTTATGCAAAAGGCACAAAAGTGCAGTTTGGAGCTGGAGTGAAGAGAACTTCAGATAGTGGGGGAGGATAGCCCAGGGCAATGTGGCAGGCTAAACGGAGTTCATCTGTTTGTATGATCAGGCCGGCTTCTTGTATGTCAGATTTGTTGTGTATCTAGAGAGCAGTAAAGAGAGGTGAATGCAGGACCATGTGTCATGATGCTCTCCAAGACAGTGCTGCTGATGCCTGGAATGGGAAGGTGCCTGTGAATCCAGCCCCCCGCCCCCCAAAAAAAACCTCAATGCTTGCTCGAAATGAGAAATTTCAGATTTGTTTCATCACTTAGCTTTGTATGATGCTCAGGTACTGATTTTAAGACTGAGGAGATGCTGTTGTAGTACCGAACAGTGCAGTGGTTGAAAATTCATTGGCATTCACACAAATAGCATAAATATGTATGAGGGGCCTATTTAAGAGACTGAGCAATATTGTCTGGATCTGCTGATGGGTTAAAGCAGATGATTATGCAAACTAATTCTGGTATAACTAAAATAGGTTGGTTCCGTTTAGTGTGTGTATATTGAATTCGGACGGATATTATAGTATTATCTTGCAGCATCACTTCTTACTGATCCGCTTTTAACTATGTCTTTTTTTTCTTTTGTGCGTTTAGGCTGTCACTATTTAGTATCCATTCATAGACAAGGAGTGCACCAAAAACAGCTTTCTACAATACTGAAGGAGCCTTTGATCAAGGAGGTTGTTTAATAGGTTACTGCTGACGGACGTCAGGCCCGGCTTTAGCAAACAGACAGCTGGGCGTGTATCTACTGCTTTATCTCTAATGGGAAAAGCACAGAGGAAATGAAAGAGGAAGATAAAGCAGCGTTGATAATTCAATTCATTAAAAGAGAGATTACATTGCAGTTCCCTCTCGGCAATGTTGCCGAACATGGTATTGTGATCAGCGACATTTTCCATTGTTGTCGTTTTCAGACTGAGAAATATTTCATGTTAATTACATAGCAGTTATGAAACAAGGCTTTGTAATGAGAATGCTTGTACCTTCATAATGGATAGTAGCTGAAGCATAGATGTGTGTGTGTGTGTGAATCGCTGACACTGTTTTTGGCCTTTGAAGCAAAAATAGTGCATTTGTGTCCGCCTACTGCTTAATATAGTGTCGCACAACATGTTTACAAGGGGGAGAGACGTGAGCGGTGATGACAACCATGGAGCATTTTGCTTAGTGCTAAGCAGCAGAGAAAATGTGGATCCTAACACACACACAGTTTATAATTTAAAGCTATATTCTCAGGCACAATGTTTTTCATTTTGGCCATCAGTCACAGGTTCGTTTGGAGTTACACTAGATATAATAGAGTGTTGTAGGTGCAGACAAAATAAGTTGCCATGCAAAACAGACTCAGTGATTAATTATTCATTTCACTACGCTGTCTCGCATAATGGTGTTAAAATTGCCGTACTTGATCATTTCAATCTGGCGCACACTCCAGGATTCACTCCACGTTTTTAGACCCGATTAGTTGTTGAAACAACACTATTATACTCCAGAGAGTGTTTTATCTCCTGCAGTTATATACTTATACTTAGAGGTATACTTATAATTAGAGATTAATACATAAAAATTGAGTTTCATGAATAACTAAGATGATGCTGACTTAAACTGTATTATAAAAATGAGATTTTATGCAATTTCAAAGTACGAGGAATCTAGACAATTCTCTTAATCAGTTCATATTAATACCTCAGAGCAGTGGAGTGTATTTTCCCAGCAACCTTTGTGAGAAAGATTGAATTATTGAATGCACGAAACAGTTTTCTGTTGAGTTAAATCCAAAGTGGCTGTTGATGAATATTTACACTGCAATTCAAATATATGCTTATTTTACTGAAAAAAAGAACCTTTAGACTTAATCTCAATATTATTAAGAAGGTGTATTGTGTGTGGGTGTGTGTGTGTCTGTGTATGTGTGTGTGTGTGTGTGTGTGTGTTTTGAACTGCAGGGGATCCCACAGATTTGTGGTATACTATTGGTTTGACAATTTATTAAGATTTATAAAGATTTATAACAACTGATCTATTTATATGAACTGTAACGTAATATAAATCGATTGTTACATTTTACCCACGTTGATATCGCACAAATAAACATTTAACAAATTAAATGTACTTAATAATTTTGCTTGCAATATTTTTTCCATATGTTTTTAAGTATATTGATTCATGTTGTGTTTTGAGAGTGGGATTCATGAGAGACTGATCACCAATCGCATGCATCTGTGGGTTGTAAGTAAGTAAGTAGAAGAGAGGCGCTGTATTTCTCTGTCTCTCTGTTTCTCTCCATCTCCTTGATTCTTTTGCTCTCGTTGCCTGTTCTCCTGACAGAAAACTCTCTGTGTCTCCCAAGAAAGAGGCAATCCCTTGAGTGCTCCTAAAAAAATATAGATGCCCAGAAATTTCGCCATACTGTCCCGGTGAGACTGCCTCTGGCAGTGGACGCACATCTGTTTGAGACATACTGCACGATGATGGATTGAATTATATTACTTTAACCTATAAAATATGAATTTGACAATGCCGTCATATCTGTATGCAGGACTATGTACTGTAACTGTTACTGTTACAGCATGGACTTAACTCAGTGACATATAACACCTATTGCAGTAATATTCTGACTTTATTTTATTTCATATTAGGACACTTATGTATGTATTACTGTATCTGTCATTCAAATTTAGGAATTTCACACCACATTGGCTGTTTACATGCAAAGATTTCTATCACCTTGATTTACAATGCAATAATCTGATTTCTACATACAGTTTATACAGTATATATTCCGATATGTGTTTACATAGAGTTACATAGAGTATAATCATGTTTCTCTTTACATACATTACTGTGCAAAGGCACTGTGTCTTAGGCACATGCAAAGAAATGCCTTCAAAAATAAAGAAATTAAATGCTTCTACATTTAGAAAAAAGTGTAATAAATAAACAGAAATAAATGAAACAAAGTCAATATTTAGTTTGACGACCCTTTGCTTTAAAAAACGAATTATTAGTCTCAGGTACACTTTCTGCAGTTTTATAAGGAGATGAGCTGTAAGTTTTATTGAGCATCTTGCAGAACCAGACAGAGTTCTTCTGGAGACTTTGACTGCTGCACTTGCTTCTTATTTCTGCAGCAAAACTCAGCAGCCTTCATTATGTTTTTTGTCTGAAAAGTGTCCTCTTACGTAATATGCTGCTTTCTGTCCTGACATACACACATTTTTCTGTAACATTTAATTTTGTGCTAGAAAACCAAATAAAAAAAATCCATAACAAAGTTTGTACTACAAAAATAAGGTGCCTAAAACTTATATTTATATATAAAAGAAAATACCTTAAGAGAAAAGAAAGTATAAACATTATCATTGATGTCTAACATCTGTAAGCCTCTCTGTCTGTACATACATAACCTCTTCCTGTACATAACAACTACACAAATATACATAAAATATATATATATTATGGGTTCATAATAGATTCAGTCTCCTTTCTTGTTAAACAGTATAACCATATAGTAATTGCATTAATTACAGCAAATGCTGTTAATTTATTCATAATGGTTCATCGCTGTGCAATATATGATACTGTTTATGGAGACTAATTTACAAAGAAGAACTGAAGACTTTATCAAAGCTTAGATTTACAGTAACTACTATTAACTGTTTCTCAGTAGGGTTAGCTGGCAGGTCTTTGCCAAGTGTTGCAGTACTTGGCAGGATATTGATGGACCAAGAGTATTGGGGGGTAACATGACTCAATTTGGGTTATTTAGGGCATGTAAGGCATTGGCTGTTTTCTGAAGTGACAATCTCGCTCCACACCTTTGGGACTGTCATGGATCTGTCAGCTGTCGTCTGTATCCAAGCTGATCGATTCCCCCTCACCTGCGAATAAATTACAGGACTCCCATAAGTGCTTCCCTGCGCAGTGGTGGATAATATAAAACCCCAGGAGTGTGAGCAAATAATAATTAATCTTAGTCTTAATTAATGTCTATATAGTATGTAGATGTTGTTTTCCATCAACACAGAAACCGGTTTCTAAAAAGAGCACACTTTAAAGAGTGTACGGAATGTTATACAATAAAACACTGTGTTTAAACCGGTATTATACTTTACACATCTTTTACTGTAGCCTGTCTGTTATTCTGGGAAGATGGACTATTGACCAGCACCCATATGTGGGTCTTCCCCAAACTGTTACCACAAAGTTGGAAGCAAACTATAGTCTTTGTATGCTGTAGCATTAAAATTTCCCTTCACTGGAACTAAGAGGCCTAAACCTGTTCCAGCATGACAATGCCCCTGTGCACAAAGCAATGTCCATGAAGACATGGTTTGCCATGGTTGGAGTAGAAGAACTCAAGTGGCCTGCACCTCAACCCCACTGAACACCTTTAGGATGAACTAGAACACTGACTGCACCCCAGACCGCCTCACCCAACATCAGTGCTTTTTTGCAAATCTCCACAGCCATGCTCCAAAATCTAGTGGAAGCCATCCAAGAACAGTGGAGGTTATTATAACAAAAAAGGGGGATTACGTCTGGAATGGGATGTTCAATAAGCACATATGAGTGTTATGGTCAAACCTTTGGCGATATTGTGTATTTACAGTACTGGGATATTATACTGTATCAAAGCACCTTGCAGCTAATGTACTGTAACACTGCTGCAACTATACTGTAATAAAACAGTAAACATACAGCATTGTTAATGTTACTGTATAATAATCACCAAAAGCAATTCCTTTAAGTGGCAAAGGAATGCTGGCTGACTAATTCTCCAATGTTTTATTTCTTACATTTTTTTTTCTTACAAAAAAAATTAAATTAAATAAAACATTGCTTTTTGCCTAGCTAGGTAGCTAACTTGTTTTATCAAGCCTGATATTTTAAGTAAATAACCCATCTAGCTTGTTCTTTTTTCCTGTGGTATTCAGAACCCACTGTGACCCAATGACTCTATTAAAGTTTTTATAATAGTTACCTTTAACAGTTTTTATTGTGTAACTGGATATTTTGTTACTGTATTTTTACATGACCATTTTTTACAGTGCAAGCTGGGAGGGGAGTGACAGGTATGAGCAAACATCTACATTATACTATATATTATATCCATTATTACTATTACCATTATAATATTACTGTATACATTGTGTTCGTAAGTGTTGTAGGCTGAGGATGATAGCTAACCCCCAGTCGACATTTCTCCCATTGGTTCTAATGGCCAGCTTAATCCCTTCAGCATGGAGTCGTATCTTCAGGCGAAGATCAATAGCCAGAGTTTACCTTGAAAGTCACTGAGCCAGTGCAACCTCAACTTCTGACACTGAGCACTCCAATGTCAACTTACTCAGCCTCAAGCCTCAAATGGGAACAACTGAAAATAATGTGCTCCTGCTTTTACAAACATGATGGTAAAGTAATATTGAAAAGGGTTTTTATCCCCTCTATGTAGTTGTTAAGTAAATGTACTGTTCTCTCAATTATGCATAATGCTCAAAATGGACAAAATGGCTTAATGCACAAAATGACCCCACTGAACGATTGAAATAAAAAAAAAAATATCCCTAATAATGGCAGTACACAGAAAGAAAGGTCTCATTTCAGAAGATAATACAGACACTTTCTTCTCTTCTATAACAGGGAAAGGG
Source organism: Stegophilus panzeri (assembly GCA_024331685.1). Classification (NCBI taxonomy): domain Eukaryota; kingdom Metazoa; phylum Chordata; class Actinopteri; order Siluriformes; family Trichomycteridae; genus Stegophilus; species Stegophilus panzeri. The sequence goes on from JANDJT010000071.1 coordinate 15,718,391, forward strand.
TCACACATGAAAAGAAAAAGGAAGAGAGGAGACAGGCTGCATTTCTGGACAAATGACACTATAATGTGAAATTGATGGGGCTGTTTGTCCCTCGATTTGGGTGGGTCGCACACCCCCGGAGTGCTCCACCTTGCCAAAAACATGGGGCCAATGTGGCATGAAATGCAGGCTAATTGCTGTTTGGATGCTAGTGTGTAAAAACAGCCATTATTCCGCTCTGTCCTCCCTTTACCACTGCGCTGAGGGTTAATTGGGCTGTCTGCCAGATGACAATAAATGTAGCATGAAATACAAAGATAACTTGGCCCTTTGTATGCACTTAGATGCAGGCATTGCATGGAAGCAAGTCTTTTATTGAATAAAAAAAAGAGTATGTGTTGAAACCTAATGCTGTAGAGGGAAAATATTATTTTTACTGTACTTAACTGATGATAAAACAATGAGTGTGATGCAGTATACCTATATATTATGTACTGTGTGCTAGGGGTTGCATAGACTAGTTAAATAATACAATCACTGGTTATATCTGTGGGGATGTCGACTAGTCAGGATGGTGGAAGAGAAGTGAGGCAGGTGGAAAGGAGATGATAAAGACAACAGCGAAATGTACTTTTCTAGTCTGAATGTATTTCATATTAGATGAAGCCAATTTTAGTCAACTGCACAAGCCCACACTGGGAAAACTTATTATTTTCTTTTCTTTTGATTTAATGGACTGTTAATACTTTGATATCACTTTGCATGAAGTGAAGAGGTATGAGGCATGAGAGGTTTGAGGCATTTTTTTTAAAAATCCCACTCCTGCCCGCTCCCAAAGGAATTCCCCCTGCAGTTATATTTGTTGTCCTTTAACAAATTTAAAAAGAATCATTACACTGTGCTATAGTGAATTCCACTGCGACCAGCACTGTATGCAAGAGAGCATTTGAAGCCACGGGTTGCGCATCACTATCAAATCCCACACATCTAGTTTGGAGTCAGATCAACAGAGTCTCATAGAGGCTTCATAGAGGCCAATCCAGACTCGTTTTCAGATTCTACATGGTGGAATAACCAGACACTGGTGTAGACATTGTATCCTCCATTCATAATTAAGCTTCAGTATGAGGAGCTTCTATGCGACAAGCTCTCAGTTTTACAATCAGTAATTTCATATAAGCTGCCAACTCATCCACATGCACAAGTGCATGCATTTTAAGAACTGGTACATCCTTAAATAGTGCTATATGATTTTTTATTTTGCACATTTATTGCACTGATTTACATTTGTTGACATTCTGAATTGATTTTTGTTTTGACTATAGGAAAGGAATTCGTTTACTACTTTTTGGAATTACTGGTCAAAGAGGAAAAAGTAGCAGCTGTGCAACCCCTACTGTGTATCGTCACTATTTTCTACCTGTAGTATAGATCCGCAGAGCACAGCCACTAATATATGGTATAAATCACGTTAAAAGGCTTAGCTCAATCATGACAGGCCTACACTGCTGCACATGGACTTGCTAGTCAGTCAGATACTTGTACCATGTCTACATCAGTATTTTGGTCTCACACCTGGTCAGTGTTACAAAAAAGCCACGCCATAAATATACGACAGACTTTTGTATGCAGTGTGATGATTTCCACACTGTGTCAGCACCCCACTGACTCCCAGGTCTCCTCCATGTCTAATTTGTAGATATTTCCACACTGGCTTTGACAAAATACCTGCATACTGCTTTGCATATGGAGTGCGCTGGGGACAAGTATTTATAGGCTAGTGGCAGGTGATATATTAACCATTGTTTCATATTCAAAATTCTGTCTCAGCACTTTTTATTGCATACCGAGGCTCCTGCTGCTTTAAGTCAACAAAACAACCATACTGCATCTTCAGCACTTACGGTAAACGCCGTATTTTCACTCAACGCACAAATACACTATGTGTAAAGGCATATAATGAATGTCCTCAGGAATGATTCTTCACTGAAAACGTCTATACAGTACGAAAGCAAAGCTCTACACATTGGGATGAAAGGACAAAAATTGTAGTTCACAGATTAGTCAGAATAGGCAACTTATGGAATGCATTATACATGATAGTGCATTATCATACAAATAACATGGACAATTTCATACATTTTAAATGTGTTGGGGAATGTGCCATCTGCCTAATTTTATTATTCAAATTTTCAAAGTTAATAAACAGATATTTGGTTAAGCGCTAGAGGGAAAAAATCCAGATGAACATGTCTAATTTGGAAATCACAACAATGACACGCTCTGCATTAAAATATTAAAAAGTGTGGCTTTTCTTTTTCATATTTTTCACTGACTTCATGTGGTGTAAAGCATAAGAAATACCCAAGAAGTGACTTTAGTAGTTCAGTAACAGTGCTTCTAATGGTTGATCAGGTATTAGAATAACCTTACACAATGCTAGTTTTAACAATTTTGCAAAGCAATAATAATTGTCCATTTTCACTAAGGACCATGTGACGTGTAATTCAGCATGGAACAACATGGTGGCTTGGCACGGTGGTTCAGCAGGTAACGATGCCACCTCACATCTCCAGGGTCTCAGGTCTATCCTGAGCTCTGGTTACCGTCTGTGTGGATTCACTGGGCATGTTCTCCCCATGTCATAGGTTTCCATCGGGTTCTCTGGTTTCCTTCCACAACCCAAAAACATGCTAGTAGGTGGATTGGCTACTCTAAATTGCCCCTGGGTGTGAATGGTTCCCTAAAATGTACTGGCATCCCATCCATGGTGTGTTTCCACCTAGGACAGACTCGGGATCCATCACAACTCTGATCAGTATAAAGCTGAAGAAGATGAGGAATTTTTCAGCATGTAACCTCTGTCTAGCTGTTGATGAACAGAATTCAATCAGTGTGTTGCAATCTCAGCTTTGTTTAAATGAACAGTTCCTGAGAGATGAATGGAGTTTCCTAGGCCCCAGGTTTCCCCGTTCTCATCAGCCACCAGCTCCACTTTTCTCATTCAGATGGAATTTACAGCCTCTTGAATCCAACTTAAAGGTCAAACGCTGACACTCGTACTGAAATTGAAGCAGTGCTATTACACGAAGAAGCACTACAATCTCATCATAGTAAACTAAGACTTTCGAGATCCAGCTCTCAAAGGCACTATAACATTCATCAGTACAAAAATACAGTTAAACAAACATATTATTTGCACAGCCTTGCAAATGTTTTATTCCCTTCCAGTGGGATTGCTGCCTGGAAACAGACAACCCGAGATCTATTAAATAGCAGAATACCCAAGATGATGCCTGATTAAGGCTCTAAAAAACTAACCTAGGCCACAGTTTCTGCATGGTATTTCTTCTTTTGTTCTTTAGCTTCAGTTGGAAGCAATTAATATAAATAGTGTCAGCAAACCAGAATAAACACAGCAAGGTATTTGTCCTCAACTTCATTTTCTGAGGACATAAAAAAGAAACAAATATGAAAAATACTTTATTATGTGAACACCTTTACTACAACTATAGTATAGCTGGACACAGAAACCACATCTCACAGCTACTAATATTCTATTCATACAGAAAAACATATAAAAGTGAGAGCTGAGAAACATAAGTCGCAGAATGAGCATATCAATTGTTCTCTGCCAAACGTGAAAAACTATATTCAGAACTGTCAAACAGAAACATTCATTCTATTATGTGTTTCCACTGGCAAATGTCTGACAGCAGATATAACAAATAGCATAGGAAGAGTTTGTTTCTGAACCATGTTAAACCCCAGAGTCTCATTTTGTGTGTTTATCAGTGGAACTGAAAGCTCATGGATCATGAAATACAACCGTCCACGTTATTAGAAATACCTAAACACCTGCTCATTCATGCAATTATCCGATTGGCCTATTATGTGGCACCAGCACAAATGCATAAAATCATGCAGATACAGGTCAAGAGCTTCAGTTAATGTTCACATTATACATCAGAATGGGAAAAATGTGATCTCAGTGACTGGGACTGAGGCATGGTTGTTGGTGCCAAACAGGCTGGTTTGAGTATTTCAAAAATCTCATGGGATTTACATGCACAATAGTTTATGCAGAATGATATGAAAAACAGAAAAACATCCAGTGAGCAGTAGTTCAATAGGCAGAAACTCCTCACCTCACTCAGGAGAGGTCATAGGATAATGGTCAGAGTGGTTCGAGCTCACAGGAAGTCTATAGTAACTCAAATAACCACTCTTTACAACCACAGTAATAAGAAAAGCAACACAGAACACACATGACGAACATTGAGGTGGACAATCTATAACAGCATAAAACCACATCAGGTTCCACTCCAAGAACACAAATCTGAGGCTGGGCACAGACTCACCAAAACTGAGCAGATGAAGATTGGAAAAAGACCATTTTTTATTTGTTTGTTTGTTCTTTGCTTTTTTGTTTGGTTGGAGTTTTTTATGACCAGGTGTAAAGGTGTTCATTTTAAAGTGGCCGGTGAGTGAATATGTGCTCATTATGGCTGACTGCATTATAAACATCAAGGGATTTAAATATTTTGTTCTGGTACATCTGTTACCTATTCAGTTAGAATTAATGTTCTGTGCAAACACACAAACATTAACATAAACATTAAATTAAAACCTTTTTAATCTTCAAAAAAATTTCATGACTTTTTTTTTTTAAATCATTGGGATTATGTATTATGTATAATTGTTATTAATCATTGTTTCATTACCCATAATAATGTATTATCATACAAATAATCTGTACATTTTATACTTTTATATTGTTTAATATTCTGTAGTTAATGTACATAATGTAATTTTTTTCCAGTATTTAATGTAAGATGTATTATTATTTTTATTTTATGTCTTATTTCACAATTACATTGTTGAAATTCCAATAGCTACTTTTGAACCATGAGATTGTCAATTGTTTCTCATAGATAAATCACATTTTGTCTAAATATTCCTTAGTATCTGAAAAAAAAAAAAAAAAAAAAAAAAAAACGTGTTAGCAATATATTTCAATACATTTATTTTCAGCATGCCTGTGCTTAAATAAATGTAAAAAACAATATAAACTTGTGTAATATTTTTTTTAATACTTGAATAATAAATACTATGGGTCTTAAACTTGTATATACTGTGTTTTGAACTGAAACTGTTCATATTACTGGTCTGTCTAAAAGACAGCAAATAAGAGCAGTGGACTGGAGTGTCATAAAGACTACAGACATACAAATAAAAATCTAATCTTTGTCTCACAGTCATTCCCTCAGCACCTGAACTCAGCATACCACTATGCACTACATCGAAAACAAGGTCAAACACACATCAGAATTAAGGCTTATTAGCTGTAAAAGGTTATAGTGTGGGTTTAGTGGATTGTTCCAGAATTTCCCCCATGCTCAACAATAATGGTGTGCTCTGAGAGGGGTCAGCAGGGTGAAGTGACGTGTGAGAGGTGTGAGGGGAGTTCACTGGACTTTAGGTCATTAAAAGCAGCGAGGCCAGGGCAGAGGACAGACCTCCGCTAATACCAGCCCTAAATTGTCTCCTGCTCCAGAAGCCCTCCCATCAAGGCTGGAGAGAGAGGGGTGATGAGGTCAAGAGAAGGAGGAATGGAGGAGTTAAGCTGAGTAGGAGAAAAACAAGTGGGGGAAAAATGAGAGAATCAGGGTCAGATATGGCTGTGTATGGACACGAATGCTAAAACCATTTTGCCAGCAACTCACATAAAGCTACATTCCAAAGGGCAAAGTTTGGACTGTACAAAGTCACCAGAATGCTTAAAAAATGTGTATGTGTTTTTATTAATAGTTCAAGAAAGGACAAATTATTTAATTCTCTCACACTACACCAAATTCTAACACGTAGAAACCAAAGTACTGAGTGTATTGAATATAATAATAAGTTAAACATATGACCAAGAAAATATATTTGTGGCACAACACAGCATACAGAGATGCACTGCATTTAAAGTGAATTTAACACAATTCAACATCATTGGACATGGAGGTCTTCCTCTCTGAAATTGTCTCTCACCATGATATACGGACATCCTGAAATAAACCCTTAATAACAACATAACTTGACATAAACATACTTAACATTTACAGTAGCTTATTTCCTATTTTTTTCCGAACTAATTTAAGTCCCCATGAAATCAAAATTGAAGTTTTGTGGCTTTTATTGTGACTATGTTAGCCTTACGGTTATCTATAAGCTAGTGAGCATTTAGAAGATATATGCATTCAAAATTTACCGTCTCTCTCTACCACCAATATGGATCAACAATTTTGATGACATCATTCTGCACTTCAGCTTCTCATCAGATTTTCTGTCCACTCGATTGCTCTCTAGAATCTGAAGTGTCCCGCATCCATCATTATAAAAATCAACTTGCCTAAAAGATATTGGCTATTTTAAAAGGGTGAGGAGCCATTCTATATGTCCCAACCTGACTTCCTGTTTCAGTGCAAATTACATTAACATATTGAATAACACTTCACGGTCATGGGGACTTTAAGAATCAACTATCATAAAGATAACATTAACATATGTCGATGTCATTTTGGTATCTAAGGTCAGTGTCACATGATGATGATGATGATGATGATGATTCTCACATCATGATTATGTGACTCCGCCATAACACAACCTTATAGAAAAGATCTGTCACCTGACTGTCATATACAGTAAATACTCTGCAAAATTTTAGGCACATGCAAAGAAATGCTGTAGAGCAAAGCTGCCTTCAAAATAATGAAATGAAATGTTGCAGCCTTCATTGTGTTTTTTGTCTGAAAAGTGGTCGCTTATGTAATATACTGCTTACTTTAATGACATACAAACATTTTTGTGTAACATTTAATTTTGTGCTAGAAAACTAGTGTTTGGGAATCTAAAATGTTTTTGTACTGACTTGATAATGTAGAAGTCACAAAATAAAAAATCTATAACAAAGTCTGTACTAAAAAATAGGATGCCTAAAACTTTTGCACAGTACTGTACTGTTCACAAAAGCAGTCTTTATGACAACTGAAGCCTGTTGGAATAAGCAATAAAAAAAATATCCATGATAATAGACACACAAAATTCTGTTCAACCTTGTTTCATTACTTAATTTCACTTTGTTCCTCACAGGTCAAAATGAATCTCTGGAATCTGTTCATGATATTTGACAACAACGTGAAAAGAAAATCAGGTAACATCATTTCAGAGTCAAAAATGATAAGGTGCTTATAACCAGGTAAAAGTCTATTAATTTACATGTTTACGTAGGTTCATGTCAGTTGACATGTTTACGTAGGTTCATGTCAAAGTGGCTTATTCATGTGCCATGTAGCGCTATGAATACTACCCTTCGGTAAATTGTTTGCTCTAAGAGGTTCGGATTGAACGTTGTTCAACAAGAAAACAGTCTGTGTGATAGACAGGATCGGCGTTGGATCTAAAGTTATAAATCCTAGAGAGTACAGAAAGAGGAAGTGAAGCTCTTAGACATCTTTTCATTTACTCCAACTGTCAAGACCACAGCCCTGAGTCATACTGAGGAGATTTGTACTTCCTGAGCGTGGAGAAAGCTCCTGGAGATAGAGAGATAGTTCAGAGGCTGCTCAGGCCAACGTTGTATCTTGCACGCACACTCCTCAGCCTCCTACACAAAAACACATTGTCAGGACTGTGAAGGTAGCTCACACTTCATAGCCTTCTTAAAGTTCCCTTATAAACACTCATACGCTTAAATAAAACATTTTCTCACTTTGTTTCTATGTGGCTTTTTTCTATGGCAACTCCGAAGTATCTCACACAACTCTGCTAAACAAACACTTGCCATGTGTCAGTATAATTTTGAAATGGACTAGTAAGAATGTGAGATGTGAGAAGCGTAGGAGGCTGTTAATTAAGTGTGAATGAGTGAAGTAGACTCCTCAGTATCTCTGAAATATGCCAAGGAAAAAACACATATGTCCGGCTTACTGAACAATAGAACGGGAAAGAAAAATGTACATCTGTGAAGGAAGACACAGACATTAGTGTTCAGCAAGTGTTACCCTTTCTTACTCTCAGTGATGGTCAGCTGTTGCTGTTCTAAATAAGGCATCAAACACAACAGAGAGGTCTGTTATAGGAAAATACCAGCTTGAAGTTAATTATCACCTTTAAGTTAATCACACCCTGAAAAGTATTATTCCCCTTATATAATGCGTTTGCCAATAATCCCAATTTATTTTAAACATTTATTATTAGTCTTATGTGGAGGCTTGTTCGTGTGAACAAACTGTTACTACAGAAATGATAACATATTAGAACAAGCACATTGTGAACCTACCATTTGAATTACAGCCAGCACTACTGTCGGAGCCATACTATGGGGGGATGGGGGAAATAATAATAATAATAATACATTTTATTTGTATAGCACCTTTCTTACATAAAATGCAGCTCAGAGTGCTTCACATATTAAAACATAAAAACAAAAAAATTAACAAATCAAGAACAATCAAAAAGAACAATGAAAGTAAAAGTGTAAGATTTGGATATAATAATAATAATAATAATAATAATAATAATAATACATTGTAAATGACAACAAAAAGGCAAAATATATTAATCAAAAGCTATCTTAAAATGATATGTCTTCAAATGCTTTTTAAAAATGTGAATATTTGTTAATTGTCTAATTCAGTAGGTAAAAGGTTCTAGGTTTTTGGGGCATAATGGCTAAAATCTGCTTCTCATGATCTCTTAAGGTTTACATTACAAAATATCAAAAACTCAGCATTGGAAGACTTCAACAGAAAGATATGAAGGTGCTAATCAGATTCAAGAATTCAACAGCACTGTGGTATAAATTTAAACATTGTACCGATCACAGTCTTAACTGTAGCAGAAAGTCTGTCAAACTGAAATATTCCATCCTTAATTTTTTTTCACTTTCTATTGACCTTCCTTTAAGAAGCCATGGTCTCTTTTTTTGTACGATTGCTAGTGGCCTTTCACTAATTGATTAAAATCTGCCCACTCAAGGAAGGCCAGGTGGCAATTTCCTGTGTGCAGAAGTTCAAGAGCAAGTCTCATTATAGCCATTCACCAATTTCATCATCACTATTTCCCCTCAAACTATACTGCTTGAAAAATGACATAGTGCACCTAAAAATATACTGTTCACTCATATAATTGAATATTACCGATGGTACTCAAACAGAATAGGCTTTTTTAATGCTGCAACATCGATTTGCTGCTCTTAGTACACACAACGGTAATAGACATTCTGGTTGACTACCTACTATATGTTGGAAATATGTAGCAGACATCAAATTGAAGTTTCACCTTATTTAAAACATATACAGTAGTATAGTATTAGTATAGTACAGTGTGAATTGGTGCCATGCACAGTAAGTGCTACAGTGCAAGCTGAACCTTTTTTTCTAGCTTGAGCATCCTCTATGCTTACTGAGCAAGGCTTCAAAGAAAGCAGTATTTTGTCACAGCATGTCAGAGCCATATCAACCTGCAGTTCTTGCCTGGTGTCCCATTGATGCTATGCAGGGTTGAGCCTGGCTAGTAGTTGGATGGGAGACCTCCTGGGGAAAACTAAGGTTGCTGCTGGAAGTGGTATTAGTGAGGCCAGCAGGGGGTGCTTGGTCTGTGTGGAGCCTAATGCCCCAGTATAGAGAGGGGTACACTATACCATAATTTTTTTTTGATCATTTAAAAATATAACACTTTACATAAAAGAGTAGGGGTATAACCACAGTGTCCTGGTGAAACTCCCCCATTGGCCCTTATCTACCTTATCTATCATCCCTAATAATCTCCATCTCTGAAGTGGCTACATCACTCCCTCCTCTCCACTAATAGCTGGTGTGTGGTGGGCATTCTGGTGCACTATGGCTGCCATCGCATCATCCAGGTGGATGTTACATACTGGTGGTGGTTGAGGAGATTCCCCCCATTACAATGTAAAGTGCTTTGAGTGTCTAGAAAAACGCTATACAAATGTAACTGTAGATGAGCCTTTTTTACATTATCTAAGGTTCTATTCAGTGCTGCAGGTTTTGGAATGATGGTCGTGCACTTCAAAGGCTAAGGTCACCTCATTTCCCTATGCTCATTCTCTTCCACTCAAAGCACTAGCAAAAGAAAAACGCTCACAAATGAGGTCCTTTTTTTCTATCAAGGGATCCTTTCAGCAATACTGTAAGTGACAGAGAATCCTTTGTTTCATCCTCCCAGGTTTACAAGGACACGGCTTATAAGGAGAACCTCTATATAGGTGAGTACAAAGGGGAATTACATAATTTATTTAAGCATTCCCCATTCTAGTGCTCAGCTTTGTGAATGCCGTGCCACAGACAGACTCAGAGAACTCTGAGACGGTCTGAGAGAAACAAAACCAGAAGAAAGAGAACAGGTATGAAACATTAAAAAAAGCAGTGAGTCAGTTCTGCAAATGCAGATAGAGATGTGCAAGCCTATTCTCTGGCTAGGTTTATTTATTTATTTATTTATTCAGAGGCTCATTCCTTTCACATACATGAAAATCACTAAATGTAAGGCAAGTCCTTTACAATTCACCAAAGCTGAATTCATGAAGCTGATCCTTCACTGATCCCTGGGTGTGTGAGAGTGAGAGAGAGTGAGTGTGTGTGTGTGTGTGTGTGTGTGTGTGTGTGTGTGTGTGTATGTGTGTGTGTGTGAGAACTCCTTCCAATTAATTCTGAAATCCAGCAGAGAGTAGATAACACTGCTCTATTCCACTTCTGCTGCATGCCAGCTGGACCAGAGGGCTTTATCCAGATTTATCCAGGCTCAAAACCAACAACTGTCCCAAATACAATTTATGGATAATTAATTGGAGTTCTTTCTTGGGACTATATGAAGGAATGATAATCAGTACCAATAATTTTGGCAGCATCCATCCAACATCTGTCCAACATAGTGGCTGTAATGGTATGTTCATGGCTCTTATGTCTGTTATATGATGGCCCTTGTGATCAGTAGCCCAAAGCGTTAAGCACAAAGCCATCACTACCCTCAATAAAGTGAGCCTTCCATGCTCTTTAAAATTAACAGCAAGAGCTCTATACGAATAAAATGTCTTTTACATCTGTTTGCTTGCTTGATTAACATTTAACATTTATTGTTAATGGTTAAATGATTTATCATAGCCTGTGTTATTAGTAGTCCATTACTTGAGCTGCTAATAACTAATAAGAAGGGCTTCCTAAGATGTCACTATACATTGCTTTGTCAATTTCCTGCCTCAGCTCTCCTGTAGCTATACTTTTTTTGGTTAAAAATAAATATAATTAAAGGTGCAATAGTCGATTTTTTTCTTACTAATAATATGAAAATGTATAGAATGTGATAAAAATGATTTAAGCAGGTTTAAGCATGAGGTTTACACACACACACACACACACACACACACACACGTGAAACACTCACTTCTCACTATTCATTGGGAGGGGACACAATCTTCGGATAACACAGTCTCTGGTTAGTCGTTGATTGAGGGGTCACAAAAATGCATTCAAGGTACCACACCACATTAAATTTCAGTCTTGACCACTATAGAACAATGACCAGGTCTTCCAAAGAAAAAAGTCCCCAGTCTTCAAGGACCATCCTCTGTGCTTTCCACTTGAGAGAGCATAAGCCAAACAGCAGCACTCACTTCTGTCTGCAGATGTTTAACTGACTGAGCGGATTGTGTGCTGCACTGCAGTAGATTTGGGCTTAGCCAGGGTCACAGTGCAGAAATGGCTGCTGGTTGACGACAGACACATTGTTTAATGGAAGTTTCTCTATGGCAGGCTGGGAGGGACAGACAAAGGTGGCCAATTTCCCCACGGGCTGAACTGCTTAGCCTCTGCACTTCCTCAGCACTTAAGACTCTAAAACTTTCAGCCTAAAAACCTGATCACACACCATGTAAAAACACCCCAATACTGAACAACCTCAAATCAGTCTCTCAGAACAGCACTGCAAGAGTTCCACTCTGGCAAACTGAATTCTATTCAAACTGATATGCAAAAAGCGATGTCCAACTGTAATAGGATGAAATAAAGATTCTGACAAGTATGCATGGCTCTCTTGCATCGCGAATCATGAAGCAGGACTCTCATCATCCATGGAATATCCTGCTCACATCATTAATGGTAATAGGACAGCAAGGAACCAATCTCATTCAAAGCCATAATGTGGAAGAGAGACGGAACAAGCTACATACAATGTGATGTATGGCTTCCCACAAAGCTGAAGGTATCTCACAGTTAAGTCCAAAAGGACTACAGCAACATCGATTGTTTTTAGTACTACTTGAAACATTTTGTCCATGGAGCAATCAGCAAAATCACAATGGGTTTGGCTGGTGGGTTACACTTTACAATAATAGTACATGAATAATCATGTGCTAATACCTGAATTAATACTTACTTAAATATGAACTATGGAAATTGGATGGAGAATGATGCAAAACATGTACTAATGTACTTCAGGTGGTCGTTATGCACACATGAATTCATAAGACTCATGTCGTAGCTCCTCATTATTTCATGATTAGTAAAAGCCTTAACCCAACATTAGTTCATATGTAAGTAAGTATAATTTAGGTATTAGTGCTTGATCATTCATGTACTGTTATTGTAAAGTGTTACCGGCTGGTGTAACATGTAGTTCTATGTTCATTCTGGTTATATACAATATAGCAATACACCTGACAATATGTGTATTATGAATATTTTTATCATAAATATGGAGGTGGACAGTCATCTTTGTCAAAAAGATTCACTGTTACTCTTAATATTGCTGTATTAGCCCATACACATATGATCGGGGGAAAAAACAGAATGAGATTTATAATGCTTGAATTTGCTGTTATTTATATTAGCATTGATCACTTTTAAGACCATTATTTCCTTGTTAAACGCATACAGCAAAAAAAAAAAAAAATGAAAATTTGAAACAAAAGTGCACTTTAACACTTCAGAACAAGAGTACTGAAGCACTCATTATGTGTGCACAGTAATGTGAGTTACTGTCTGCATGTACAGGATGCTGATAAGAGGGCATATGAGATTTGTCAACTACGCTGCAAGAACATGAGTGGAACATGAATGGGGTAATGGACTTTTTGTCGCATGGTTATTTCCACTGGAAATAAATATAGCACTTCAGAATCTGAATATATATTTTAGAAAGAGACTAATTATAGACAGCATAAAGTAACTCAATGCTTAAACATGCACTGACAGTACATAAAACTCTGCCTATCACACACACGACACAATACACACACACACACACACACACACACACACACATTTGACTTTCCTTTTGCACTTTTATTTTTTTAAATGAAAGCCACAGTTTTTGTAACTAATAATAATAATAATAATAATAATGATAATAATAATAATAATAATCCAAGCATTTTCTATACCGCTTATCCTTCAGAGTCACGGGGAACCTGGAGCCTATCCCCGGAGGCATGGTGCACAAGGCGGGGTACACACTAGACAAGGTGCCAAGCCATCGCAGGGCACATTCACTCACTATGGACACGTTGGACATGTCAATCAGTCTACCATGCATGTCTTTGGACTGGGGGAGGAAACCAGAGTACCCAGAGGAATCCCCCGCAGTATGGGGAGAACATGCAAACTCCACACACACAGGGCTGTGGCGGGAATCGAACCCCCATCCCTGGAGGTGTGAGGTAAACATGCAAACAAGTAAGCCACCGTGCACCCATAATAATAATAATAATAATAATAATAATAATAACAACAACAACAACAACAATAACAATACCACCACCAACAACAACAATAACAATAATAATAATAATAATAATAATAACCTGTTTCCTTGCGGAGGCCCACCAAACATCCCCATAAGATCCAAACTGTCAGATGTTCCATTTTGGACATCAACACACACGCACGCACACGCACACACACACACACACACACACACACACACACACACAGACAGATACATTGCAGCCAAAACTGATCAATGCAATTACACTGACAAATATGGAACACACACAGATGACCTCTGACGCTTCTAATATCAGCAAGGGCAAAGGTCAAAAACAATCCTGGGTTTCATTACTTACTGATCCCTTTATGTTTAAAAAGGGGCGAAGCAGGAATCAGTCTATTACAGAAAGCTGGAAGCACACGGCTGTTCTGATTTATTTTTTAAATAGATTGAGTATCAGTGGCCTCCACTGACACTACTGATACTACCGGATGTGGAAGAACTGTACATTCACAGCATGAACGTGCAGATGAAAAATCTGCAGCAATTATGTGATGCAGTCATGTCAACATGGACCAGAACCTCAAAGCAATGCTTTGTTACTTGGTACAGAAATATTTGCAAATTAGGCTGCAGAGATACTTGGAATTGTTGGAAGAAGAAAGCACGTGAAAACGTATGCAAAGATTTTGAAGACTGTTCATTAAATGCATTTTGTGTTAAAACAATAAAAAAAAAATGTGTTTACAGTTCCACACAAAGCTGCTATTTACTGTTCAAAGACATACAAAAGTGAACCTGACAGTGATTAGTACTTGTTAGCAGTTTGTTTGTTTTTTTTTCTTTAAATGTAATGACTCATAAAAATAGGAACCCCATAGAAATCATACTGTAGTGGGTAATCAATAACAATTCAATAGGATTGTGAGAAAGCATAATGTACTACAATCTCTAATTGAAATCCCATGTTCAATAGCAATAACACATCAATACACATCTGGGACTGTTTGGAGGACTAAGTATCAGAAGCATCAAAAGAAAAGAACCCCTTCTTACAGAGTAATTACTGGCACCACATAGCTATAATGCATTTGATTATGCAACTGGATTTCAAACACTAGTAAGAAAGCTTGGTGTGCAGCTGCTCCCTGTAGGTGGACAGTGTCTGGCAAACCTTCAAACTTCAAGTCATTACATGAGTGATCAAAGTGCTGAGCAGCTGGCCTCTAACACAAAGAGAAGTGAACAGCGTGGGCTGACAAAGCTAATCAATGTGACTGCTCCACACTGCTTCATTAAAAGCCTATAAGGAAGAGCACAGGGTGTACTGCGCAGCCTGATCAACACACTCAACACACTCTTTTTGCAAAATTGCAACTGTAATTTCACCAATTCAAGTTGTTTTCTGAGAAAAAAGCACAAAAACTCCACAAGTTTCATTGCCAATTTTATGAAAAAAGCTGCAGAATAATCAAGCATTTTGGGCTGCAACAATCACAAACAACTCTGCGAAATCCTGTACGGACTGCTAACTAGATATACACATACATAATGTTCACAGTAATATTAGAGATAGGGAATGTTCATGGAATTTACATACTGTATTTATCTTGTGAAGCGAGAGTGCAGCTTCAAAACGCTTTAGCAGGCGCCATCTCCCTAAAGGTAAACATGCACAATTATCACAATTCCACTCTTTAAAATGCTTTATTGGCCTAATATAGGAGCCTCTCCAATGCACCATTCAGTGTAAATTTCCAAAGAAAAAGATACAGTTGTTGATATGGTGAAGCTTTCACTACAGAGACTTTTATTTAAAATGTATGTAAGGAGTCTCCAGAGCCAGCACTTTTTAACCGTCAGTATGTTTTCTGCAAGGGCAGAGCAGTTGGTACCACTTTACAATAATAGTACATGATTAATCCTGCGCTAATTACTTACATATGAACTAATGATGAGTTAAGGCATGTACTAATCACAAACTAATGAAGCGCTAACCTTAACTATGACGTGAGTCTTATGAATTCATGCGTGAATAACGACTAACCTTAAGTACATGTTAGTACATAGGGGTAAACTAAATCAAACATGCTCTAGAAGAAAGAATATAAATGAAATGTGCATAATTGCTAATTGTTTATATAATCTGAAAAGTACACAAACATCAATGGACGGCGCTGGATCCTACTTATTAGTGCGTCTTTCTAAAGTCGATAAGAAGGATCAATGTAAATAATAAAGTAATCCAGCGCCAAGAATTCATAGTAGTCACGTCATTGGTTTGTGATTAGTACATGCCTTAACTAATCGTTAGTTCATATTTAAGTAAGTATTAATTCAGGGAACAGTGCATGATTGTTATTGTTTAGTGTTACAGAAGAGTTTGTATATTATGGTTTGTCAGAAACATGACAAGCTGTGCTTTTTTTTCTTTGTTTGTTTGTTTGTTTGTTTGTTTGTTTGCCTCGCTAACTTCAAGAAAGACAAAAAAGAGAGACTCCTAAGGGAACTGTTGTAAGTGATAACAGGAACGAGCTTGCCTCATGGATGCCCTACTACGCTATATTTAACTACAAACGGTTAAAAAAAAACTTGTGTTGTTCCTTAATAAATAAAAAATTCTAGTCACTGGCAAATCATTGTGGTATAAGAGAAATAACATATTTTAGGAAGCAAGTATAAGGTGGCAACGTATCACACCACCCTGGTGTGGATTATTTTTCTATAATAATGCAAAGTGTGTAAATATGTACATGATATTAGTTCCAGCAATAAATCACAGGTTTACATTAATGCACTCATTATGATACAATTTCGTTTCTGTAGTAAAAGCGCATTTGCACTGATTTGTACGATGGAAGCACCATGTCATTTAAGACTAATAAAACATTTTTAAAAACATATTATTTAACAGAGAAAAATTTATAATTGATGATAAGGTGAAGGTTTCTCTAAGGCAAGGTTTATTTAACATTAGGGAAAAAGTCTCAGGTGTCAGCACTTTGTAACAGTAAGTTTTCAAAGAAGAAAGTCTTCAAGACAGAGGAGTTTGTCCTTTCCAGTTTCTCAGTAACATGACAAGCTGTGTTTCTGTTGGGTTTTACTTGGAATTATCTTCTAACCTCAAGGGTGAAAAAAGGGAGAGGCTTGTGAGGGAACAATTGTTTATAGCTGCGCTAACATAAGTGATAACAGGAACTAACATATTTTGGCCAGATCTTCCAGAACATTAAATCTAACTATTAATAGTTAATGTTTATTAATAAATTCTAAATTGTTGTTGCCAAATTGCTGTGGTGTAAGAGGAATAAAACACTTCAGGACATGGTGTTATAGGACAATAATCAACAACATAGTGGTAACAATGCGAACACCACCCGCCATTTTTACTGTAATATCACAATGTTATAGAATAGAAATGTTCATATTTACAGTTTTATTACTACGTATGATTCAATACCTTGTAATCACATGCTAGAAAGCTCTGTCTGTGAAATGGTATTTACAGTATTGGTAATGTAACTGATCATTAGCTTCATGTAGACCTGTGGTTACAACTGTTTTCATTTCAGAAGAATGCACTTCTATTAGCTGTGTCTCAGTGAGAAAAGCAGCCTACGGAAGCCCCAAAAACAGCTCTGCTGCAGGTGGTCAGGCAGTGCAAGCTCATTTTAAGCTCCACATCTGCTCTTTCATAGACCTCTGCCTGCAAAGTTAATGTGTCCTTAGTAAGAGGCAATTAACCACCACTGAATCAACTCCAACTGGAGAAAAGTATTGCTATGCTGAATGAAATCTGCTATTAACTGCTCAAAGACGTAAAGCTTCCTGTAATCATCTTTTTCCAAGGACATGTAATTGGCTGGTGAAGTACAATAGCTGGTATTATAAAAGAAATAATATTCGACGAGTCAGAACATTTTAGCGATTCAATACTGTAGCTTACGTCAGTGCAAAACAGCTATGGCCTTCCGTAGAGTGTTCATTACTCCAGACTTCTCACCTTGTCGTTGATCTATTTTTGAAGAAAGGTAATAACTTTATTGTGATTAATGCCGAAAACTTATAGGCACATTTGTCTTATTTTACCGTCTCTGGGTTTTCTGGTTCATCTATTTGCTGCTGAGCGCTGCATGCCATCCCCCTTGACAACTGTGTAAAGGTAAATAACGAGCAGGTCGACTCTTGCTGAAGGTACCTCATGCCAGCACCTCGGATTTGCATTATTCATCTTTATTACAGTGCTGTCTGTGGCTCATAGGGAACTGACAACACCCGCCTCGCACTCACACGCTTGGTTCATTAGCAACAGCTCCGGCAAAGCCACAGCTCACCTTTAAGCAAATCGTTTACAGCACCAATGTCACTGTGGGCCTCATAAAGGCAGCGTTCATCTGCATGAAGATGTAAGTTTCATAGTGCCCCTAATAATATGCATTGCTTCTTTTAAAAGTATGAAGATTGTACTCCGCAGCTCTGCTGAATATTGAATATGCTTATCCTAAGGTTGGAATATCAAAACCAAATAAATGGCATGGGAATTCCATATGCAGCAAAACATAACGAATGTTTTTATGAAAGTAATATGTGCTTAGATGAATAACTCTAACAGCTTTGTGTGCCGGGTATGAGAGCCCAAGAGGATTCATAAGTGAGAGAAGACTGAATAATCATAATAGCTCAACATGCATGATATGTTGTTCCCTAGAGCAGCTGTTCCCAACCCTGGACCTGTATTACCACTGCCCTGCATATTCTTCTGTGTTTTTTCTCACTCTAAAACATCTGATCAAAGTAATTATCCAATTAGTAAGCCATTCTTAGGTCAGTGTGGATATGTTAGCACAAGGGAAACACTCAAATGTGCAGGGCGGGGGTACTCAAGCAGCAGGGTGGTTAATTACTGCCCCGGATTTACAACGTTGCCACCGTTGCCAGTTCTGTGGCTTGAAAGCACAAAGGCCCAACTAGATTTTGATATCAAATCATTAACAATGATTAAAAGCAAAAATAATTTGGTTCAAACATACATTTATTATATTACCAATATAAGACTTGTTCTATTCTGAAAAATAGGAAACACTCAGATTATTCAGATTATTACATTATATTTTATCCTTGCATGCCACCAGTATTCTGGCGAAATAAATCCGCAGTTACCTCTGAAGAAAATGCATTGGTCATCTCGAACAACGAGGATCTGTTTCTGTAAACCAAACATGTTCCTGAGGTGATTACCCACTGCCTCGCTTAGTGCTGAGCCGTATCGGGCTTTTGCTTGAGATGAAGCAGCCTCTAGATGGAAGCTGGCATTCCAAACAGCGAGAAGAAAGAATGTGCTGTCTGATGCTTAATCACTGCAGAAAACCCAGGACTCTGAATACCCTACACACGCCAGGCCCAATTAGCCAGGTGTATACAACCTGCCAGTCCAGGAGAGGCAAGGGGCAGCTGATCCGCTGCACTAATGTTTGCTCTTCTCTGGCTGCCCGATCAATACAGAGCCATGCCTAGCAGATGTGCAACACACCAGGTCTGCTGCTGAGATGCAGACCGAGGAGCAGGTTGATAAAGTGATAGCAATGTCTCAAAGGTCATTAAAAGCAGCACAATGCCACTGCCTGCAATTTACATAATGGTTTACAGTTTAATAGTTACAGCTTCCTCTACTTTGATTTCCCTTCCTCACAACAGACTCTGCTGTAACCCCTGAGTGGAGAGCTCATTGGTGTCAAAATGATTGGTCACAAGTGAGAGGAGGGTGAAGTGGAGGCGTTCAGTGCATTATGGCTCCAAGATATCATACCCAGTGAAGCAAGGCACAGGGCCCCTCCATCCTTTCATTCTTTATGGATGACAGTAAGACCTGAACTCTATGCAAAAGGCCTTCAGGATTTATGAGCAGTATGGATTACTGGCCCAAGCCAAAAGGAGATAGCCAGAAGAATCGCGTGGTGGGGAGCAGCTGCTATCGAGGGAGATTGCCTCATTGATTTGTGATAAATACCTCCAACCACACTCTTTTCATTTTCCATCAATGCCACCTCTTCTCCATACAAGTGGGCTGAAAACTTGTATTGTATTATAAAGCCTCGTGAGTCAGAGCGTTAATAGGACGCCAATAACGCCAACCTCCACGCATGTGCCATCCACGTCAGCATGCTCACTGAGGTGGAACTGAATTGGCACAAAGAGCAGACACAGCGACCGGGCTGTAATCAGCACCACCATGGTTATAAGAACAGACATCAGTGCTCAGGCCCAGCTGGATCAAGATGACCACGTGACCATCTGTCAGTTCAATAAGGCTATAACCGTGTGGCATAATCAGAAATGCCAAATAAAGTGTGGTGCTTGTCAGAGCACATAAGCTTAAAGAGCGCAGGCTCTCCGGATGTTTACTGCTTCAGATAGACTGTTGAATGAGTAAGGAGATTATAAGCATACTGAATGGTAAAATTTTTGTGACAAGCACGGACACAGCAGGAGGGAAATAACATGGTGATTGACGGCCACTAGGATAAAAAAGCATCCATGACTGCACAACTGGATCCGGTTAAAGTTACTACAAAAAGTGGAGGAGTGCAGCCACAAGCTCTTTGGCACCCTGGCAGCACCTGGGAAATGCCGGAGTGTCATTTTCATCTTAGGGCTGTGACAATAACACTCATTTCCAAATAAGCCAGTTGGAAAAGAGGCTGTTCAAAACAATTAGTAGGGTATACATGCTCTGAATAGTCCTTGATTATCTTGAGGCAATACAGAAAAAGACATGCATTTTCAATCACTGCAAATTATATGATAAGATTTTGTGATCTCAGAGATATATTAGAAAAGATTGCCCCCATGCTTTACCATGGCTAAACATTGTCGACTTTTTATCAAGTTTTTACCTGTACCTGTACTCACTTACCCACCTACATTATAGATGTACTTTGGGGGTAAACAAGCAAAGCCTGTCTGTTTCTGTCTTTTCAGTGATGGACCCCCACTCACAAGATATTATTTGCATGGTGAATCATTCTCAGCTGACATTGATGGGTCACAGATAGTAATTATAAATCTTAAAGGTCACCAATATGGTAGGTGTACCTTATAAATGGCCCAATGAATGCAGCTACAAATAAACCAGCAAATCCTTGTATTCTCCCCCCAGTGCTGACTGCGTGACATCATCAAGAGCAAATAGCTTTTCTTCTGCAGCAGACAGTCAGACAAAAAGGATAGAGGGACAAAAAATGGAGTGAGAGTGTCATCTTTCACGTGGCCTCTCTGGTGAAGAGTATTATTTGGATCTAGATTCAATTAAAAGCCATTATATATGCCCAATGAGAATACAAACTTGATGTCTGGGGTAAACGCATTCTATACGATATAGAGACAAATACTTCAAATATCTTCATACAGAACATACAATATGTATTTATCACAAAATAAAATTGAATTGACGAAATGAATGGAGATTATAAATTCTCATTAGCTTTGTAATACTAGTGCTTTTGGTTGCCTTGTAAAGTGTTAAATCTTCACAATCTAAACAACTATGAACTAAGACGACTTTCTTAACAAACCGTTCAATCAAACACACCCGTTACCACATTTAAATCATATTTAAAAAATGGAAAATAGTAAATAAGGTATTAAACAGGATGGGGTATGTTGTTAAAGGAAAACAATAGGGTGAACTGATGCCGCAAAGCAGAGCTTCTGGCACGACCCTTAAAGCTGATTATTTTCCATTAAGAGCACATCACATGATGTTTCATTCCCTTTATACCACAACAATTTGCCAACTCTAATTGTTTTTTTTATTTATTAATGATTATCACACCATCCATTTATAGTTACTTTAATGTTGTGGAACATGTGGGAAGTTAGTTCCTGTGATCATTTACGCTATAACAGCAATAAACAGTTGTTTATAAAAACATACATGTAAATGTGTCAGAAAACAGCTTTACCTTTGACTGTTACATAGCGCTGACACTGGAGACTCCTTTCAAAAATGCTGAAATAAAATCCTCATTAAACCACATCAGTGATTACACATGTTTTTAATCCATTTTTGTGGAAGGTCCATCATATAAGAATCTGTGTGCATTGATGCTATAGAAATGATCATGTATTAGTGGTTAGCACATGTGCCTCGCACCTCAAGGGCTGGGGGTAGGAATCCCACCTCCACCCTATTCGCATGCTCGCATCTTCTCCCCTGCTTCGGTTTCCTCCGGGTACTCCAGTTTCCTCCCCCAGGCGAAAAGACTTGTTGTCTAAATTGTCCATAGTGTATAAGTGTGTGTGCGAGTGTGCCCTTCAATGGTTTGCACCCTGAGTCCCGTGGGACAGGCTCCAGGCTCCCCCACGACCTTGTGTAGGATAAGCGGTACAGCAAATAAATAAAGGAATAAATTAATGTATTAGAACAAGAACATTAATTTAAAAAAACCTGATTAAAGAAACCTGTGGTTTGCCTTGTAGCCAGCACTATTGTCAGAGCTGCTGTTATAGAAAATGAATCAACAGATTCCAGAATTCAACAGTGCTATGTTATAAACATTATACTGTGCTACACGTGTGATTTAGAGGATTGAGGATTTAAAGGATTGAGGTTGCAGATTTATAGAAGGGAAAGAGGGGTCACATAAAGTAACCTTGCACCCTGACCCATGATTTCTACCACATTTCATTATAATCTTCGTTTTATCTGTGTCTGTGTGCGTGTGTACGTGCGTGCCTGTGTGTGTGTCCGTGTGTTCTTGTGTGTGTGTGTGCGTGCATGTGTGCGCATGTGTGTGTGTGTGTGTGTACAGCCACATGAGACTATAATATCCTAAATAATTGGAAGAAAATACAGGCTGTGGCATAACCAGGTCAAGTACAGATATGCAGGCTAGACCTAAAAAAAAAATTAAAAACATTAAAAAAAGTACAGAGGAGCTTTTAAAGTGTGCTGTATAATTAGATCCAGCGTATCATCAAGGTTTTATCAACCCACAGCCAATATCTATTTAAAACGCAATAAAATGTTCAATCAGGCAAACAAAATGTGTCTAGCTCACCTTGCCCCTGTGAATCCGTGCACCCTTTTTTTCTTCTTAATGTGGTCTCCTGATATCTCGCAGAGTACTTGATCATTGAGACATCTTCAGAGATTATCCACAAGGGAACTCTGAATGGATCTGAATGCATTTAAGACATTATCATCCACAGTATCCAGGCAAAAATGGGGAAGGACGTCTTGTACAGTATAATGGAGCTGAAAATCCCCTTTAATGAAAATGCGTGATTAATGTTAATATGCCCAACATAGAAGACCAAAATAGAGACGAGTCCTATTTATTTTTTAAGCTCTATTTGTAGAGATACACTGTGTTTGCGGTCCACTAATGGCAGGTATTATTATCTATTGGTATCACCCCATTTATACATATTTAAATTGGTACCCTATTTATATGAAAGAAGGTATGTTTGCACCATCATAACATACATGTAAATATACAGGACAGTAGAGGATTGCAAGTGGTCAGAGTGTAAGGTCATGAAGTACAGTGCCTCACTTATTAATCTCAGCTTTAATCAAGGGTATGAGCTCACAGGCTCTTAGCATACTGTAAAGTCCATTATGTGAGGGTGTATTGTAGGGTCGAAAGGGGCAGCTGCTCCACACCTTGAGTGTGGCATAACCTCTTGCATCAAAGGAGACAAGGGCATTGATGAACTGGTTGTGGAATGCAAAAACTGACAGGCAGGGCAGCCCAGAGAGTTGATAGAGGTTGATGTGACCAGGGCACCACCTGGTGCTGGGGCTAATAGCTTAACCTCCGCAGGGCTGCTCTCAATAGGAACGGTCCGCATCAGAGGCAGGATCTGCCCAGCACCAGCGGGGAGCGATGTGTCAACCTCTTCTGACACTCCCATAATCACAGCAAAACCCTGAGGAGAGTTCGACTGGAACTGCTGTGGATTTACTCACTTCCAGAACAGACAAGAGCCTCTGATAGTCAGGTACTCAGTGTATATTACATACTCCATACTCCAAAACTATGTCACTTCTTGCACCATATGTACATTGGATCCTAGAAAATCACCCTATTGACCTTTCCCTGTTGTTTTAGATGCTCTGTGATGTTATCCCCAGTGTCATCCTTATGTGTTAGGTGTTACCTGCTTTTAGATGCCTCTCACTGTAAGGTAGGGATTTATGGTGCATTAGTTGGAGTGCTTTCAAGGTAAGATGGAGATAGAGTGCCTGCGCACCACAATGAAGGTGACTGATCAGTGGGAAATATTATAGATTAGTAATCCAGCTACTTTTGCTTCAGTTCACACATATGCCAGTGTCACGACTGATCATGTTTAGGCAACCTTAAGTTGTAAGTTCTAAGTCGTAAGGTTGCTCTGTGCAAGTTTACTTAGCCCAAGTGAACAAGCTATATCCCTTAACAAAAAGAAAACCTTCCCAAAGAAATGTCTCTTATGAATCATAATTATGTTTAAAAGAAAAATATATAAACCTTTATCATAACTTATGCTAAAGGTTTGTATATTTTTATTTTAAACATAATTGCATGCAATTTTTTGCTAATTATGAAAGATGCTGTAGAATGCGCATATATTCAAAATACGCAGTAATGAGTAGACAGTATGCATTTTCGCAGCAGAAACATTTTTCTTCCCTCCAAGTCTATGTGTAAATTATTATTGTTACATTCACAATAATACATCATTCATAATGAGAACTATTGTGTTAAATACTGGATAGTTATGGCTCCACAAATCTTGTGCATTCGATTACTTTATACAGGGTGTCCCAAAAGTCTCCATACATAGGGGTAATTAACATTTTTTTGTTAAATGCCTGCCAAAAGTTTTCATACTTAGTGTATATTAAGAATGTCTTTGACAAAAGAAGAACGTATTGAAATCATTCTCATGGCTGGATCAGGAAGCTGTCGCAGTGTTGCTATGGACTTTACCAGGAAATGATGACAAGTACATCACACACGACATTGTTGCCAAACTTAATAACAAATACAATAAGATTGGAAGTGTTGCAGACCAACCGAGAAGTGGACGTCCACGAACATCCAGTGACGAAGGCACAACCGACATGGTGCTGGCAAACTGTACATAGTTCGGACACCCTGTATAATCAAATAATCTATGCAAAATGAGGTGTCCTAAATGGTACACACTGGCTCTATATAACAATAAAGAAACCAAGGAGAAATAGGTACAGAGATGCCAGAAGAAAAAAAAAAATATATATATATATATATATATAAGCATAATCGATAAATATATATATTATCATTTCAGTGTGCTTGTGTGTATATATGCACACAAATATTTTAAATATGTATAATGATTTTAATACAGTCAGTTAAATATTTCTGTTAAATATTTCAATACCATCACTACTGAGATCAGAACAATCTATAGGCTGAAACGTAATAAAATGTGATTAAGGTCAAGCTAGTGGCCTGATTTATCTTACATCCTTGATATGGAAACTGCCAAAGTTCTGTTGAATCTGAGTCACCTCACATCATCATTTCCACGAAAAAGATGCTAGCAAAAACTTTTGGGACCAGAACACAGCAGTGTTCACAAGAACCTGTTACAACTACCACTTATAGGCTATGAAGATACAGTACAGCAAACATGATAAACATGAACTCAGCACTATTAAGAAACCATAACGACATGACTACGAAAAGCTATAGCCTATAGGGTTGATTATGTGTCTGTGGGTGTCATAATCTTCTCTCCTGATCCTTTCTTTCTTTAATTAA
>JANDJT010000071.1:15757020-15779001 GCA_024331685.1 Stegophilus panzeri
CATTTTGGAATAAGACTGTAACATAACAAAATGTGGAAAAAGTGAAGCGCTGTGAATACTTTCCGGATGCACTGTAATTATTCTGCACATTCAGGTGTGTTTGACATTGTTCATCATATTGTCTATCAGCTGCAAGATGATGTTTGAAGATATGATGTTGTTGTTTTTGTAGAAGTGTGCCAATAGGGAGGATCACACTTTATCTGTCTATGACAGGCCTGGACAGCAGGGAGCATGACCAACTGACCCTCTCTACACCATCCTATCACTGGGAACCATCTGTTTAGCCAAATGGCCCGAAACTCCACAGTACACACAGAGAAGCCTGGGTTTTAGCCTTTATAAAGATGCCTGCCAGACACAGCCCTCTCTCCTATTCTTACAATCCCCTCTTCTCTTCCTTTATCCTCTATAAATCCCTCCATCAATGTTCCAATATAAACCAAAGAAAAACAGGGATGAAAACATCAGAAATTGTCCAAGTAGCGACAGCAGCCTTCACAATGACTAGTATAATAATCTGTAAAACATAGTGAAGCTTTCATTGTAAAACAGCACAGAACCTAGAATCTTCTAGGGTTTAAGATGAGACAGGGGCAATGAGAAAGTAAGTAAAATGCTGAAAGACCATTTAGATCTGGTAGGTTAAAAGAGCAGTGTCTCCTGGTGATATTTCTTTAAATCCACAAATAATTCTTGGCATGGAAATTAACCAGACAAAAGCTGTGATTTCTTTATCATATAGTTTCATAGTTTCAAAGGTATAATATGTGCTTGTGAACAAAATAGAACAGTATATAGTTTTTATACTCTATGATTATAAATGTTGCTATTACCAGACCCTCAGGATTAATGAGTTTCTGCTGGTAATCGCCTGACCAAATGCCTCAATGAGTAATGAGTGACATACTCCAAAACCACATAATATAGATTATATACTGCCACAAATACTACACTACCAGTTAAAAGTTTAGACACACTCGTTCTTTATCCCCACCCCCACCCCCACATTTTACAACAATTATAAAGTCATTTACAAAGTAATTGTAAACTCTGGAATTACAAAAATGGGACTATGGGAATTATGTTGTGATAAAAATCCAAAATAAATCAAAATAATTTAATATTTTAGCATCTTCAAAGTAGACCCCCTTTTTGCCTAGAATTTCCAGAAATGTATTCTTGGCATTTTCTCAAGCGATTTCTTGAGGAATTTCCCTGAGATGCTTTTTAAACAGTATTAAAGAAGTTCACACCTACACTGGACTCTTATTGGCTGCTTTTCTGAATATTTCGCTCCAAGTCATCCGTTTAAAAAAATATATATTTTTGTAAATAAAATGTTAGTTTTCTAATGAAAGAAATGATATGTCGGCATGATTATATTTTTGTCTACAACACCGATTTCAAACATTTAATCACACACCTTCAGATCAAAAGCTTTTTAAGATCATGAGAAACATTTCAGTGTCTCCAAACTTTAGTGTGCATCACCATTTTTACATAAGTACAAATGTTTGTAACAATTTGGTCATCATTACATGCTACATTTATCAATACTGGTTCATTTTTACTGTATTCAGATATTCTGTACTAATGTACATATGATACATACAATTGGCAGCCTGGCAGCATGTTTTGACATATGGCTGGAGATCTGGGAAAACCTGTCAGAAGTTTTCACCAAATTAAAATTGTATTGCCAATAATATGTAAAAAGCATAATGAACTTTCTTTTAATTTCACACTATCCGTTGTTACTCAGATGAGGACGGGTTCCCTTCTGAGTCTGGTTCCTCTCAAGGTTTCCTCATATCATCTTAGTTTTTCGTCGCCACTGGCTTGCTCAATAGGGATAAATCCACACACTTAAAATCTGTATACCATGTTTATATGTTTCTGTTAAGCTGCTTTGAGACAATGTCCACTGTAAAAAGCGCTATATAATAAAACTGCATTGAATTGAATAATTGTGAATAATATACTTTCAATTAAAAAATCCCGTAAATATACACTCACTGAGCACTTTATTAGGAACACCTTTACAACTACACATTCATGCAATTATCTAATCAGCCAATCGTGTGGCAGCAGTGCAATGCATAAAATCATGCCGATACGGGCCAACGGCTTCGGGTAATGTTCACATCAACCATCAGAATGAGGAAAAAATGTGATTTTGACTGTGGCTTGATTGTTTGTTCCAGACTGGGCTGGTTCGAGTATTTCTATAAGTGCTGATTTCCTGGGATTTTCACACACAACAGTCTCTAGAGCTTGCTCAGAATTGTGCAAGAAACAAAAAACATCCAGTGAGTGGCAGTTCTGCAGTCAGAAATGCCTTGTTGATGAGAGAGGTAAAAGGAGACGGACCAGAATGGTTGAAGCTCACAGAAAGGTTACAGTAACTCAGATAACCACTCTGAACAATTGTAGTGCACTGAAAAGCATCTCAGAACGCACAGCACATCAAACCTTGAGTCGGATGTCAACATGGACCAGAATCTCAAAGGAATGTTTCCAAAATCTTGTAGAATCCATGCCATGAAGAATTGAGGCTGTTTTGAGAGCAAGTGAAGGCCCTACCCAGTATTAGTATAGAGTTCCTAATAAAGTGTTTGGTGAGTGTATATTTACTAAAGCTATAAATATATATATGTCTGCGATGCTCCTGCACCATCAACATCAAAAGAGAGAAGAGTGCTTATACACACTGTACACATGACAGCAGACAAAAACTTTTCTTTTTTTTTATTCAGTGACCTAATAAAAGTTAGAGAATATTTCCCAACTGATGTTTGTATGATGATGATGATGATGCAGATAATCAACATGACCTCTCATATCCTTTTGTAAATCTGTAATTCTTTACAATTTGGTAGATTAGGCTATAAATGTAGAGGTGTGAGAGACATCTTTCAGTCATTTTTGGGGGATAACCTGATTTTAACTTGCTGTAACTTTACTTCTTTGTGAGATACAGTATGTGCAAAAGGAAAACATATTTCAGTACAGGAAAGCAGGTAGTTTTCAGAACTATATATAGTGGAAAATGACCATGTGAAGGGCTAAATGTGATCAGTGGTGGAAATGGGTGAGATACACTGAGGGGACTCTAGTTGGGGATTTTAAAAAAAAATTGTGGGGGACTTTCAGATGACCAGAGTGTAAATATAATATAAATACAAACATACAAATATAAACACAAATACCTCTATAATACACAATAACATGACATTTATTTTACGTCTCTTCCAAACAAAATGCTTTCTTGAGTATCAAGACAGGCACATGAAAGGTCAGTGAACAACATTCATGAATTATGTGTGGCACAAAACAGACATCGATCATTCATGCTTATCTTCCATATCACTACCTTCTGCCCTCTTACTCCTAGATTTTTTACAAGGTGGTCCAAAGTAATTTAATATAGTTTTTTTCATCCTGCCCAACTGACTGTCTCTCTCCCCTTCAAACTCTTCTCTCTTTCTTGTCATTTGTTTTGACTATCAACAAAAATAATCGTGACAGCACAATAAAAAAAATGATAGTGGTACAGTAAAAGCCCATAGTGGCTTGAGAATCTACATAAATGACAGCTAAAAACTTTACAAACATTATATCTCTCTATGTAATTATTGAGCAAGTTGCTATTTGTAATAAACATGTAGGTTAACATAACTGTGGATATAATACTTAGCAAGCTATGATAGTGAAAATAAATTAAGAGGAATAAAGGTGTGCGAAATAGATTAAACCTGGAGAATTTCAGGTACGTGCACACGGCTTTATCCATATCAAAGTTTCTACTATCGCATCGCAGTTAAAGTAACTTTTTCTGTTAAGATTTTCGGCTCCGTTAAGACTCTTAACTGAATTGAGGTGGTCTGATCGGTGCTGTTCCCATTGGCTGTAGGCCTGCATGGCCTGTAGGTATTATGGCCAATCACGAAAGTCATCTTTGCGCAATCATAAGTAGAATTATGTGCAAAAATCACTTTCGTAGGCTTTTGAGTGGACAAGAGATGGAAACTGTCTTCATTTCCACCCCCCCAAAAAAACTGTAATTCACTCCCTGGACCCAGTCCCCAGCGCCCTCCACCCCCACCACCCAGCACCCTCCACTTCCAGCACTGCACATGATCGGTATAGTACAACAATGTGCCATTTCAGAAATCGTTCATGTGTGGTCATAGCACACTAAAGTATATCAGTAATAAGAATTACAGCCACAACTTTCTAGAACTGGTTACACAAGCGTTACAACACATGTACACAAAAACAATTTGCACTATAGAGAAGGAAAAAGAATTAATTATTTTGCACATTGTATAATCCCTATATACACTTTACAACTCTGTATAACTGCTTCCACACATCATATTCTCTGCAGTCTATTATATTTAGATTTTTATTCTACAGTCTATTATATTTCATTATGTCTACTGTATTTTATTATTTTACTACATCCTTATTTTATCATGTGTGTATAACCTTAGTCATTGTTGGTCTGTTTGTTTTTGCACCGTGGGACGAGGAACTAAGTAAAAACATTTCACTACATTACATCACACTTATGTAATATGCATGTGACAAATAAAGAACCTTGAGCAAGTTCTCCCCCTTGAGTCTTCCACATGTGTGTTGCATTAAAAATGGCTTGGGAAGATGGTGTTTTTATAGTGCCTATCTCCTTAAGCAAAGTCCAAGGCCCTCATTTATCAGCATACAAACGAATCTTAAACAGATGTACGATCAGGATGTGTAGGATTTATTAAATACAAACATTTGTTTAGATTTGTGCATATATTTACACACAGCTTTCACTGAGCATGCGCAAAGAACTTGGTGGTGAAAATCAACGAGTCTGCTGAGGGGCTTGCTAAATCACTCTGCATACATTTCTCACAGTGTAACTCATTTATACAGCGAGTCCCCTTTAAACAGTGCTGAGTGGGTGTGTCTTACAGCATGCCAGCAGTGATTATATAAGTGTAAAGTGAGAACTTTGGTCTTTACTGGAAGTACACTGCAGCACATTTTAAACAGCATTTCTTTTTCAACATGGTGTACGAGTGTATGGTTATAGGAGCGGGGATTCAGGGCTCGTTGACCGCCTACCACCTCGCCAAAAATAGCAAGAAAACTCTACTGCTGGAGCAAGTTGGTGATATTTGTAGAAAAAGATAGAAGCATACTGTATCTGTAGCAGCTGAGCTCAGTCTGTTACAGAGTTATTTGCATTTTATGATTTGTTATTATGCTGTAGATGTTTCACTCATTGTACTTGCTGCACTGCATTTGTGCTCCAGTATTATAGAATCAGTGTGTTGAATAGGTGTGCTGTGTGTGTGTGTGTTTGTCCTCAGTTTGTCCTACCACATTCCCGTGGGAGCTCTCATGGCCAGACACGCATCATCCGGAAAGCTTATGAGCAAGACTTCTATACACACATGATGGAGGAGAGCTTTGAGCTGTGGACCCAGCTGGAAAAGGAGGCAGGAGTGAAGCTTTACAGGTGTGTGTGTGGGCCAGTGTATTAGATACATTTAGATTATACTTAAACAAATCACACAAGATATCACCTCATCTACTCCAACCATAACAGACTCACCACTGAAGTTATTCAACTGGTGGACCATTCTCAAGGAGAAGCCTTTATTTGTCACATATACATTACAGCTTAGTGAAATAGCATATCCCAGCTTGTTAGGAAGCAGGGGTCAGAGAACAGGGTCAGCTATGATACAGCATCCCTGGAGGAGATATGGTGGCCGCTTGGCATTGCTGGGGCTTGAACCAGCAACCTTCTGGGCAGAAACTCAGAGTCATAACCATTGAGCCACCACTGCCCTCTACTCAAGCTGTGTGTCTGTGTGTGGCTCTGGTATACGTGAACCATACACAGCTGTGTTGCTTGGGTTTTAGAACATTTAAAACATTTATGAGATACTTTACTAAACACACCATCCTTTTTAGTCTACCTTGTAGAGGAACTACTATTCCAGCTCATTATTTTCCATATACTGTATACTTCCATATACAATTTTGCATTAAGGGCAACAGATTGGTGCAGTAGGAAGCATAGTGTCCCCAGTTTGATCCTGAGCTCAGGTGTGTATTTTCTCATGTTCTCCACATGGCTGTACAGAGGTTCCTCTGGGTCCTCTGGTTTCCTCCCACCTCTCAAAATCATACTGTAGGAGGATTGGCTATTCTAAATTGCTGCTAAGTGTGAATGAGTGTGTGCATGGTGCCCTTTGATGGACTGACCTCCCATCAGGGTGTACCCACGTCTCACACCCAGTGTTACCCAGATTCACAGCAGTCCTGAGCAAGATAAAGCATTTACTCAAGATGAATGAATGAATAACGTTGTGTTAATTCACTAATACCCCTTTATTTGTGATATTTAATGCCCAATGGGCTGCTTTTGATTGAATATTTGTTTAAACTATTCTTAACCCAGCAGTGAAGTCCCAGCAGTTCCCACTACAATGCCTTGTTAGTGTCACTGATATGTGAGAACGATCCACCACCCAAATCATACCAGTGTACTTGAACATCTGTAAACTAATGTACATACTAGCTGGATAAGAATGAATGTGGATAAGAAATATGAGAAATGTGGACAAATCCTTCGAGAAACTGTTTCGTTACAGTTCTCTGTTCAACATCCAGACTGGCTGCCTATACAGTATAAGCACAGGTTGAAGGAGAGAATCCCTCATGAGCGTAACGGCTGTAAAGTGTGGGTAGCCTTTGCATGCCAGTTATCTGTTAAAGAGACACAAGAGGTGTTGATGCATGCAGGCTATAAACACACAGCCAGCCTGTCACAATTCTCTTCCTGTGTACAGTCATAAAACTCAAGGAGTTGCACCTTTAAACTTGAGCTGATGCATTATGGAAGTAGATAGATGTAGGCGTACTGCAAACCAATATTCATCGTTTTCTTTTCATTTCAGCTTGTCTTTGTCTCTTCAGCCACTTCCTGACACATGCAGGCACAGAGTTCATTTTAGATTCCAATTGGCCAATCTTGGCATTCCAGCTGTCTTGGATGTTAATAGTGATTCATTTACAGGCCTGACTGAAAAAGTTAACTACACAGTGCCATATGTTGTAGGCGTACTGGCCTGCTGCTGATGGGTCCAGAGAATGGAAAGGACTTCCAGCTCATTAAGAGCTCAATGCAGAGGAACAAGGTTCCCACTGTGGTGCTGGAGAGACACGAGTTCAGCCAACACATCCCCAATGTGAACCTGACAAGTGGAGATGCTGCGATTGTGGAAACCACTGCCGGAGTTTTGTACGCAGATCGAGCACTCAGAGCAGCCCAGGTCAGCCACTTCTACACCTCTTTCTGTAGGTCACTGTGACTATGGATATGTTTTTAAAGTAGTTATTAAAACTAGTATACTTTTAGAAGCTAGGAGGTCGTTGTTTCTAAGTTCAGATTTGAACCGTTGGGTTCATCAATTGATGTAGAACACGACTGTTTATGTTTAACATATTCGTTGCACTTTTTGAATTATGAATTCAAAGTTCAAGTTTGAATTTCTCAGCGTTTGCCTGTGTTATAGAAAGAGTTTAAGTATGCCTTGTCATTATAGCCTGTTCCTCTAAAATGTGGAAAAAAAGATATAGAGTACTTGTCATTTCATTTCATTAGAGTATGACAGATCAGCACAATGCTTCACAGGGAACTAAGCTTCGAGGAGAAAAGTTCTTCTAAGTGCACCATCAAGCACAAAGCAATTAGTCACTTTTATTTCAATAGCCAGACAGCTATTTTCTCCCCTGTGCATTTATTTTAAAAGATTTATCTTCTTTATAGGGTGCACATAAGGCACCATACACCATTATTAACCTTGAATAAAATGACATACATTTGCCATCATATTATAAGCCAGTGTCTTTTTTTTTTTTTTTTAAATGATCTGAGATGTATTTTTATGGCTGTGACCTCCCAGCATGTAACTGTACCACAGTCCTAAGCATGCACTATAGTTTTAAAGATAAGACAACCATCATTAGTCAATGTAACTTGTTCTGGCTTTTCTGCTATAGCACTCTGACCTTGCACACAGAAAATGTTCTCCAAGTCTCAGGCTGGTCTGACCTACACTGGATCATCAGAGTGCACTGGTAGGCTCCCTGATGGTACTGTCTAAAAGCAGTTCTTGCTTCTTGCTCATTAGTTGGCCTACGCTTTCTAGTCCACCCAGCTGTCTCATCATCATTCTGCTCTGCCCTCAGATCAAAGTACATCTGACAAGAAATACAACTTGTCCACACAAAGATTCTCTACTGATAGAAAAGCTTTACATACATGGAAAATAATTTTTTTGCTACCAGAATTATTGGTATCCATCATGAAAACAAACAAAAATTACCATATAAAATGAATAACACATACACAGTGATATTTCAAGTTTAAACATATGAGTGGTGCTTGTTATATTTTAACAAAATATTTTCTCAAACACTTCATGTTTTATTAAGTTATACAGTTTTTGTTTTTTTTCCACAAAACAAAATTTTGCATTTTGAAGCATTTCAACGGTTAATATTCTGTGAGGTCTCCCCTGGAGAGAATAATAGCAGTGAGCCTCTTCCTCTAATGTCAAACAACCTTGCAGAACACTT
This sequence comes from Stegophilus panzeri, assembly GCA_024331685.1. Lineage (NCBI taxonomy): Eukaryota > Metazoa > Chordata > Actinopteri > Siluriformes > Trichomycteridae > Stegophilus > Stegophilus panzeri. The sequence continues at coordinate 15,765,673 of JANDJT010000071.1, forward strand.
GAGTGATCTTCATCCAGAACACAGAAATAAGTATTGAACATTTTTTTCAGTAAATATATTTCCAATGAGGCTATTCACATGAAATTTTCACCAGACATCAGTATTAACTCAAGAAATCCACAAATATGAAGAATTCACAACATTAAAGTCCATAAATAAAGTTATGTGTAATAAAGTGGAATGACACAGGAAAAAATTATTGAACACTCTAAGAAAAAGCAGTTCTCCAAGGCAAGGTAAGGCAAGAAACCAGCTGAAATCCATATGTAAATATACCCCTATCTGTGCAAATTAATATCAGCTGGGTTAGTAAATTGATGGTCTATAAAAAGGCTTTTCATTACCAAGGTGTCATTCCACTTTATTACACATAACTTCATTTATGGACATGAATATTTGGATTTCGTTATATGTGTGGATTTCCTGAGTTAATACCAAAGTCTGGTGAAAATTTCATGTGAATAGCCTCATTGGAAATATATTTACTGAAATAAATGTTGACACGTTCAATACTTATTTCCTCCACTGTATTCTTAGGTTTGTAATGCAGGTTCAATTGGCCATTCAATTCAGGTCCCACCCAGTTTAAACCTGGAGACTGAGATGGTCATTGCAACATTGATTTTGTGTTTCTGCAATTATTTCTGTGTTCATTTGAATGCAAGATTTGGGTCACTGTGTTGCTGAATGCTCTATGTGTAAATCTAAACCATTTGGAAAGCAGACTCTTTAGTGAAAGAAAGATTTCATAATATCAACCATCACAACAGACCACTGACCACCACCAGCCATAAAATAGCACCAAAGTATAAAAGATTCAGTATCCATATTTTACAGTGAACACTGGTTCTTTTCCTTGTACAGTATCTAAACCTTTTTTTCCCACACCCATTGTATGAATTGTTTAAAAATTATCATTCCAAATGTAGTTCCAAAGAAGTTTAGCAAAGTTTGGGTACTGCTTTTTTTTGTATGACACTCCAGGAAGGCCTTATTTTGCACAACATCTTTATATAGAGTGTCTAATAGGTGAATTTGTAACTTAACTATATGCATGAATCAGCTAAACTGTGCATTTCTGAAAATTTCGTATTTATTCTTTGGTAACATCAGCACTGCCCACACTGTATGCTCGTGGGTCCAGTTTCTAGAAAAATTTGAAACTGTTGTAGACTTTTAAAACTTTTTATCATTGTATTTTTAACTGCTTGTGTATTTATTTATATCCATCACGTGTCCAGATTAATAACCGCCTGTCTGTTATGTCTTATGTTCAACAGTCTTCCCCATGGTGGTGAACAAGAGCACCAATAATTGTGCCAATAATTATATTGTGATTGTATATGTCAGTTTATCTAATATTGGTTTGTTCATTTTTAGGATTTTTTCCCCCTCTTCTTTCCAGATGCTGTTTCAGTCACATGGTGGTGTAATAAAAGATGGAGAGAAAGTGATTAATATTGAGCCGGGTGATTTAATCACAGTGACGACAGACTCTGGCACGTACCAAGCTAAGAATCTGGTGATAACAGCTGGTCCCTGGGCCAAAACACTTCTCTCCCACACTGGACTGCAGCTTCCACTGCAGGTACTGACTGAACCAGAGCTCTGCCTTGACAACTTCTCACTGAACCACAGGCAGACAACATCTTACATTCACTCACCTGCTCCATCTTTATCTGCCTTTAAAAATTCATATGGCAACAATCCTGTCCTGGAGTGAATGCTAGACTCTAGGTCACGATGCATTATCTGAAGGAAAATCATTTCCCCCATAGTGCAGCAATGAAGTCAGAGGCTGAGAATTACACACAAGCCTTCAGAGCATGACTGGCATCACCCCAGGTCAGCCTGAAAAGTCAGCCACTGCTCAGAACAAACAAGCCAGGGTATTTCTCTTTCCGTGTCCCACCCATGAGCCAGCAAGACTTACATTTAAACAATCCTCCATATGTCATACACCAAAACAGAGGAGATGGTGAGTCATTCGGTGTTGTTTAAGCTTGGAATTGGTCTTTGAATTGGACTTGCATTATTGAGTAAGGCATGGACCTGAGAGGCTGCACCCAAGTAAGTAGGACTATGTGTGACGTCTGGATTTGTTCTCGGCTTTTATGAGCTCAGAATGAGGAAGCAGGATGGACAGTTCATTAAAGTGAGAACTTCTAAAATACTTATTACTTTTCTCAAGATGTGATTTATATCAGTGTACATGCATTTAATTAGAATCGTATTCCTGATGCTGCAGTAATAGGAAAACAGTACTCTTGGTAATTGGTCTTGGATCAAAAACAGCTTCAACAACAAGCCTTTCTCTCTCTGTATGTCTCGGCAGGTGCTAAGGATAAATGTGTGCTACTGGAAGGAGAAGGTTCCAGGCTCCTACAGCATCAGTAATCGCTTTCCCTGCTTCATCCAGATGCAGCCAAAAGAGGCAGAGCATGATATCTACGGCCTTCCATCCAATGAATATCCAGGACTGATGAAGGTAAGTGAAAGGAGCTGGGAATTTCTGCCCAGCTCATCAGCGAGCATGTACAGCTCCCAGGACACATCTCAAATGGTGTATTATACACTACATGCTGTGCAGTATGTACACGAGTATGTGGTCATGTCTTAAATATAACACTAACATTTTGCACCATATAGAAATGAAAAATTACTCTGAGGTATCACACATCACTGAAAGGTGTCAAATGAAGGATCATTTCTTAGACAGATCCACAAATCCATGGCGCTGTTCTCTATTCATTAAAACACGCTGGATTAAAAAGCAACAGTCGGCCCTCTCCTCTAATCTGTCTTCTCCTGGTCATGGACCCTGTTTCACAGCAACCTCAGTGGGAGTTCTCTGGCTCATCATGCTCAACATGCATGACACAGACGGATGAGTCATGTTAGATGTATCTTTGCTCCAGCCACCAGAGCCTGGGTTTGTCTGCCTATCAGCTCCTCTGAGTAAACTAGAAATGATGTAATATGGAGCTGTACTGCTGTACTCAGGTTCCAGATGGAGCTGTTGGGGGTCTTTTTCTTGTTATAAATCTTACGAGTCATGTGTATCATGCTCAGATTTGCTACCACATGGGATGTGAGACGGAGCCGGATGAGAGAGACAGACAGACAGATAGACGGGATGTGGATGCTTTGTCCAGTTACATCAACCGCTGCTTGCCCGGCATCGTGCCTGTGCCTGCTGTTGTGGAGAGCTGTATGTACACGGTGAGTTACTGCTCTTTACATACATATATTCTACATAGTCCAGTCCGCTGCGTGTTAAAGCCTTAGTAAAAGAAGACTGGCAGATGGATACACTTATTACTTTATAGCAGGACTGATGACTTGAATTTGCCAACCAGATGGTACAATAGAAAATATACAGGTCTTTTAAGCTAAAAATAACGCACAGGCAAGGCTCACTAAATTGCATAGGACCCATTGTGCATGCATGTAAAGGAGAAGCTTTAAACGACACCAAGGGCTGGTTTCACAAAACAGGATTTATTGGTTATATTTAAGCTTGGTTTGATTTTACCCTGGATTTCCTCTATCAAGCTGTGCTGACTTACAGTATACTGCACAGCTGACATGTTCAGGATCAGAGAGTGTAAACAGCGAGACAGCTATCAGAAAAATCACACATTTTCCCCCAGATGTAGGCTACTAAGCGCACACAGTGTAAATAGTTTCACCATTCTTTAAAAATGGATTTACTGTATGAGTACAAAATGTGAAAAGGTCACTTGTAGATTGTAGGAGTCATATGGATTTCCCCAATTATTTTTTATGTCAGAGATATAGAATTTCCACTGAGGGAATATTTTATCTTTGCTGTATTTTAGAGCATGATATTGAAAATAACACTCACCATTAGCCTCTCATTGTTCCACTATATAAAAGGGTTTTTCTGTGTGGCACAGGTATGCTGTTGGTCATACAGAGAATCTCAGCAAACCTACAGCTTGCTAATGTAACGGGTATGGAAAGTATTCCATACATTTAATGTGCAGAATTACACAAAATGTATACTTGATGTAGCGGTCTACTTGTGTGAGTACTTTCCCTTTTAACTGTCATGATGTCATTGGTCTGTGTAATTTCCTGTTTTGGCTCCTCCTCTTCCCTTTCGCACTGTAATTAAATGGGAGAGGTAGGTTTTATTTTGAGTTCTCGATAATCTTGTTTCATCTTTATTTAAATCATCATTTATATACATATATACTCATTTTAATTTGTGTGTATAATGTTATTTTACTTACCTCTGAGATTATTTTTGTTGATTTACCCTCCTTTTTGAGTAATTTTTTTTGTATTTTGTTTTAAAATGTGGAAATGAGAGCACATGGTGACCATCGTGCATCATGTTTATTTTATAGAGCACAGTGTAAGGGTGAATCACTCAAAGAGGCTGCTTATTTGTGTTATCAGAGAATAAATGAAGAGTCGACCCAGTTGCCGTCCAACTATTTTTTTTTTGGATAAAATAAAACACAACGCAGACTACAACCAGTTACACTAAGCCCATTACAAGGTGGTTGTTTTGCCACAGAAATGGAGTTCTACAGAAGAACATATAACATAAAATCACCAGGTTTTTTTTTTTTTTTTTTTTTTTGTACTTGGTTTAACTACGACAGCCATCTTTGTGTCATGTCACACAACAAATTTTGGTTATACAGTTGTTTACGGACACCTCAGTATCTCAGCTCAGGATGGTCCGAGCTCCTTGGAACAAAAACAGATCTCTAGAGCACATTACAAGGTACATAGGAATATATAAACATTTTGCACAGTCATGTTCCTTATTTTGCACAGTCATGTTCCACATTTAGGGTCAATTTATAATGGGAAGGGTTCGAGTTTCAGTCTTCATTTTTTAGGGGGTACATAGGTAAGTATAGTGTGCATGCAGAACATTTCAGGTTTGTGATTTCTCTCTTTTTTATGGGGGCCAGTGCAGTTAAAAAAAAAAATCCCTCACTTTCGGGTTGAATATCTCTGGTGTGGGACCAGATACAAACCTGAAATTTTACCAGAAATAAGTGCTCTGTAGTAGCATTCTACTGTAAAAATTGTGACTTTGAGGTTGGAGGTAAACTCTGCAGGACAGTGGATATTGTGGGCCAGATTTGAAAAACCAGCCTCAAGCAACCAACTTTGCAATTATTGACCACTTGAGATGAAATGACCCCAATAATAAATTAACAGATGCTTAAAAGAGATTGATATGATATGATGTTAGTGCTATAGATTGCACTCACATTCCAGCCATCAGTTCTGAGGCTATTCATGACTTGACCAGTCACCTAATACAACCTATTCAGTAATCTATACATAATAGGTAGGGATATTATAGTTATTCAGTGAACATGTGCATTTTCCCCCCACTGTATCTGCAGTTTACCTACCTGAAGTTACTTATTGTACACTTACGAGGTAGATCATATCAGCCATGACCACCCAGCTGGCAAAGATAACAACCAACATTACTGCCTAATTTTTTCATGGTAAAAAGGAACTTGTACCACTAAAATGTTTATTACATCTCTCTTTGTAGGACAGAGACAAAAACAATACAATACAAGAGAGAGATAAATTTAGAGAGAGATAAATATGTACCTTTTTTATTATAATTTCAACATTTCTAGCTCCCCAATTAAAGTTTTTTTTTTCATGTTCTTTCTAGAAAAGCTATAAAGGAGGTCCTTTGACAGTTGCGAAAGAATGGAACTCTCTGTTCCTCCACATTATTATCTTTCTCCAACAGCCAAATACAGAAGTACATTAATTACATGAAAGCTTGTATTTCTTGTACACCGCTTGCTTTGATACACCTCTATGCTTGGGCTTCATAACTGTTTGTGCTGGTTTCAAAGAGAACACACAAATTTCCTTAACTGTACAGCATATGAGAAATACACTCAGTTCTATTTACTAGCATTACGTTTATACAGCATATACACATACTTTTTATCAAAGTATTATTAGTATTATTTAGAGCATCCCACCACGATAAACTACTCACTATTAGACATAGCCCACTGCTAGAGTTTTTTCTGGCACTGGTGGTCTCATTATTTATTTATTTTTCAATTTGCTACCAGCTGTCTCTCTTTTTTATGGTGGACATCAAATTAAGACATAGAACAATAAAACAGCAATTTAAACTGCTGGTGTTGCAACTACAGAATAATTATAAATAGACAGTTTAGTCTATACAAGCCATGAGTTGAGCCATTGAATGCATATTGCATATTATAGCAAGTGAATCTAAAATATCCATCCATCCATCCATCCATTTTCTATACCGCTTATCCTACACTGGGTCGCACAGAGCCCATAACAGGGAACTCAGGGCACAAGGCAGGGGACACCCTGGACAGGGCACAATCACATACACATTCCCACACAACAGACAATTTGGAATTGGCAATTAGCCTATAACAGATCTCTTTGAACTGGAGTACCCAGAGGAAACCCCCAAAGCACAGGGAGAACATGCAAACTCTGTGCACACAGGGTGGAGGTATGATTAAAAAATTTTGATTTTTGCTGGGATTTGCTGTATGTGCTTCACATTTATATAGTAGGATTTCTTGTTTTGCCACAGAAAAGTCTCACGCAGCTGGCTGCACTGGGACTAATCATTCCCCGATTATCTAAAGCTGGATTGCAGTTGTTAACAAACACTGTGAAAGTTCACCATGATTGAATTTGTTAAGCAAGAATTTAGTCAGGAACGCAGCTATGTTAAACACGCTTCATGATACACGCCTCCTGTACCTGGGGTGTAATGGAAAATGAATATAAAGAGTTCTTTGTTTAGTGAAATAGAAATCAGTTAATTAATAAACCTTTACAATAACAAAAAAAGACAGTAAACAGGTTATAGGATTGTATCTGAAAAAATGATGGGAAAATACACCTGAAATCCATGATAGCTTTAAATATTAGTTTCATCGTAGGCTTGTGGGCACACTGTAATATGCATGTACAACATATGCATGTTAAAATAAATGAATAGTGACTTCCCACTGTGGGCATCTCTCCCCTTTTGATCACACGTGGGTTGACCTCATTTTGTGTAATGTTTACATAAGGCAGTAGTTTAGTGAAACGCGTGTTTTCTCAACTTTTGAAAAGTGAAATTCTTTTTAAAGCTGAATTCTATATTGATCTCTTTGGTTCGAGTGTTGCTCATTAAAAGCATTCAGTGAAGTATGTAGTGAATCTTTCTATGTGAAGAGTGCTATTATTATATAATTCTCTCTGTTTACCTGAACTCTTAGGTCACACCTGACAAACATTTTATCCTGGACCGCCACCCAACCTACAGCAACATTGTGATTGGAGCTGGGTTCTCAGGTCAGCAATAAGAAACCTCTTACTCCCATGTCTGAGTGCCACACAATACACACACACACAAACTGGCAAAATGCTGGCTTAGTTTTTAATGAGGGACTGAGCTGGGGCAGCAGTGAAGGACGGTGAATGGATCCCCCAGTGCACATGCCTTTTATCCTCTAATTAAAGATGCTTGTGGCTCGCTGGGCCGCTGCATCCTTCCATAGCTGCGTCTCTGAGACCAAAGGGTTCTCCTGGCATTCAATCCATCTGCTCCTATTGTCTCATCCTTTAACTAATTACGAGGCTAATTAATTTCCGCTCAGACCATAGACCGAAAGGACACTTCTAGTACAGTTTCATTTTAAAGGCTTCAGGAAAGAAGTGGCATAAAAGCCTCTATTGGGCTATATTGGGGAAAGCTATTCATTTTGTGCTGTATTGTTCTCAGATAGAGGAACCATTGGAGTGAGGATTGTGGGATTGCTTCTCCAGCACACACCCCATTAATGATTTATGGCATTTATTCTTCCTCTATCCTCAATTCAACATTAGGCCTATGATTGGAACTGAGAAATCCCTGTTATCAACCTTCCACTCCTCTTTTTTTCTCTATTGTGTACTGTAATAACTGCATTTGCCCTCTCTGCTTCTCCTACACACTGCTGTTTTCGTTGGCTGCTGTGTGTGTGTGTCGTTGGCTGAAAATCTCAAAGCATGCGATGATTTGACTCCAATTCTGAGGCTGTTTTGAAGGAACAACCTTCTATTGTCCACTATGCGCTTAACATAAAAGCTGCTACGCCGGAGCAAGGGCTGCGTGGTTGCCATGGCTACCCTGTCACATAATCATCACACAGGTCTGTTTGACAGAAACTCGGCCACTCAGCCATCAGAACTTCAAATAGCCTCATTCTGAAAGCACTGCATTTCAGAACATCTTATATATATGTGTGTATATATATATATATATATATATTGTAGCTCTAATTTATACATCAGTGTCTGACAATTTATGTGCAGGAAGACATTCTCCTTGCAAGATGAGGATCTTATCGAGATCCATCCATCCATTTTCTATAACGCTTATCCTGCAGGGTTGCGGGGAAACTGGAGCCTATCCCAGGGAACATGGGGAACAAGGCAGGGTACACCCTGGACAGGGTGCCAATCCATCATAGGGCACAATCACATACACCCATTCATACATTACGGACACTTTGGACATGCTAATCAGCCTACCATGCATGTCTTTGGACTGGGGGAGGAAACCGGAGTACCCAGAGAAAATCCCCGCAGCACGGGGAGAACATACAAACTCCACACACACCACAGGGCAGCGGCGGGAATCGAACCCCCAACCCTGGAGGGAGGTTGTGAGGCAAGCGTGCTAACCGGTAAGCCACCGTGCACCTCTGTCCAGATCCTTGTGTACTTCATTTTTTTCTGAAGCCCCACTTACACTACACATAATGGTCGGTATATTCTCTATAGAGTGTGTCACCTGTACAAAAATCTGATTTGTATCTCCACAGGCCACAGCTTTAAGTTTGGTCCAGTTGTAGGCAAGGTGCTGTGTGAGCTGAGCATGGGCCAGAATCCTTCCTATGACCTTTCACCTTTCAGCATCCAGCGCTTCCAGGGAAGCCCCAAATAAGATCAACGAGATGAAACCATGATCTGTAGCAGAATATATAAGAATACATTTGTCATGAACATTTCAATGAAAATGCTTGTATCTCTACAGTAGATCATTTCTATGAACTATACATAGCCGAATGATGCATCTGTAATATCCCTGGTTTGATGTCTCACTGCTTCCTAAGCTGTAATTCTCTAAAAGGAAAGCAACAGTACACAATAAGCTGCAGAAAAACCAACATAGCATGGACAAATATGAGTTCAAATTGACCAGACTAAACATGACCTTCATGAATATGTATACTTTTATACAAACATAATGGTCTTTCATTAAATAATTTTCAAAGCTGCTTCAGTGGGAAGAGATCTACTCCTTGAGTCAAGTCATGGGAGCCATTAGCTTACTCTAATTAGATACACAATACTAAAGTTTTCATCTTTCCCTCAACTTAAAGCACATATTTCTTTTATGCATTATTTACTCCTCTATGCCCAAGCAATGTTCCCGACTGAATACAAATCAAATTGTTTGTTTAAAAAAAAAAAAAGAGACATCAGCCATTGAGCAATTTGCCTCTAAGGAGCCAGGCTGCATGTTGTTTTGCCGCCTGTAACTATTTCACCCTGTAAACATGTTAATCACTAATCAGGTGGACCGTTACTATAGCCGTTCACCACCATCAGTAGGAATGAGAAAATTATACAGCGTGACAGCAGGGGAGCCGGAGCCCATTCATCCTTGGGGCTAGGAGTAAGAGCATATTGATTGTGTTAGATTATTAATGGCTGCATTAAATTGCCATCAAGCATGCGTAGGCTAATATTTACCTCAGCAGATGAGGGCTTGATGATGGTGTGAGCTTTTGAACAATGCAGAAGCAGAGAGAGGACGCGCGAATGTGGGCTCAGAAGCTGCTCCAGGCAGCACTCAAAGCCTGCAGGAACCTGGCTCCATGTCAGAGTCTTAATAAATAATCTTAACAGCTGGTGTGTGTAAGACTACACAAGGATTCAGGATTTCAGCTTCAGACTGTACAGGTAAGCTATTTATATTCAGAATGCCTCTAGATGGAGGTGCTTACAGGGATACTGTGTGTGTCTTATAGAAAAAGAGAAAAAGATCAAGCTTGGTCGTGTGAGGTTTTATGCTGAGAGTATGAGCGCTTTTGTTCTCAAGGAGGATAAAGCAGAGGAGCAAAGGTGTGTTTTGTTATTGTTTAAGGGCTATAGTAGGCACATCAGGAGAAAACTGGAAGAATACAAAAGCAAGCATTAGACTGAATCACTGAATTGGTGAATTTCATTAAAGTACCTGGGACTTTACTACACAGGTTTCTGCCTTTGCCATTGGAAAATTATAGAGATTATATATTATGAATTCAAACAAATTGTCATCCTTTTAAAGTAATTGTATTTGTATTGTATCCATCCATCCATCCATTTTCCATACCGCTTATCCTACACAGAGTTGCAGGGGACCCTGGAGCCGATCCCAGGCTGAAGGCAGGGGACACCCTGGACAGGGCACAATCTCACACACATTCACACACTACAGACAATTTGGAAATGCCAATCAACCTACAACGCATGTCTGTGGACTGGGGGAGGAAACCCCCAAAGCATAAGGAAAATATTCAAGCTCCATGCACACACAGGGCGGAGGTTGGATTCGAACCCCCAACCACAAAGGTGCAAGGTAACAGTGCCCCCCTTACCTGTTCAGTTTCTCTCAAAAATACCTTTTGTCATCCATCTCCATGGGGAAAAAAACAACACGCATTCAACACAAAAGAGACAAGTGGTTGTTGACCTGCACAAGTCAGGTAATTAACTCGTATACACAAATACATACATAGGAGAAAATACCATTAAATTCAAATCCCACCATTTCAGAGCTGCAGTCTGTCTTATTCTTGCTGTTGTCCTGTTTTTAATATCAACATAGACCTTTCCTGAGAGCAACGCAACATCTTTCATGTTGGCAGTACTCTTAAGTGCACACTAATGTACTTGTAGATCCTTACCATTTCTATGGGCTCTTGATCAATAGTGCCAGTAGGCAGAAGGGGCTTGATCCTGCTAAAATCCACCAGTACCCCCTCTTCTACTTATGGTGAGCTACACATGCACACCACTCCTCACAGTCCTTCTCCAAATCCCATTATTCATCCTTCTGCCCACTCTTGATCCATAACACCACCACAGACATGGCAGGAGAGTGCTTCTACAAATAGCATGACTCAGAAACGTACTGAAGTACACTGAGTGAACGAACTGGAAGGGAGCCTGTGGACCTCCTGTGCTGCTCATTGCCCTAAAGATGTGGTTTGACTACAAATGGCCTTTCTCACATTTTGATAAGTGATTAATACATTTATTTATTTATTTTAAAAGTCATAACTTGTCCTGGCATTAGGATATTAGGGCATAATCCAGGGATTAATACGGTAGTACACTATGTACTAAATACAAGGGGATTAATTGAATATTCTATATTATATACATCATATTACTATTCTACAGCAGATACTAATTCACTAGGTGTTTTCTCACCTCTGTTTCAATACAGAAAATAACTCCATCTGAAGCGGTCTCTTTACATACTGTAACTAAATACACATAGGACATGGGGAAACAGAGTATAAACAAAGTATGGATGAGCATTAGATTAGCCAAACTAAACCCTTCTTAAGCCAAAGCACAGAAAGTACTGTGTAATGAAGATGTACTTCTAAAATACTGCAGTCCAGCACTGTAAATATATTCACGAGGCTATTCTAACTATGAGCAAACTCCATATATCATATTACAGTGCATACTTCCTTAATTTCTGGGGTTTTCTCCTCTCATGTGCATGCAATGGTATAATAGAAGGTGGAATCTGTACGCCATCAATTCCCCCAAATTAATCTACCCGAGCCCATGCAGCCTCGAGGAACAGATGTTAGCAGCAGTCATCCAAGCTCACTGACTCCTCCAGATCCTCAGTGTTGGCAGCAATAAGAGCTTTGAGTGGAGTCTGCTTCTAGCCCTGATGAGGCCAGACATAGTGAGTCCTGTAGAGCTCAGAGAGAGGAGGATGATATAGAGGGGCATTTAGGGTGAGAGCAGGGTGATTTGGTTCAGCAGTGGGACTGGAACTCATCAACCAGAACAGAGCACAGTGACAGTTTCAGTGAAGGTCAGAATGTAAAGGTCATCTGTCAAAACCCTGGAGAAACTGGCATTATTGTCTAGTACTGCTGAACTTGGTGATGTGAAATAGGCCTGCCTGTGGAATTGACAGTTTATGGATTAGAAAATGTTCACAGTATCTGCGGAGGAATTTAAGGAGTAAAAGGTAAGATTATAAATAAAACCAATCCACTAAGCTTGTTATATGTAGGAAAGCACTCAGATTCCTCAATTTAATGTGACATAAGAAATACGCAGGTCCTGTCATATCTAACATTAGGCCTGGATTGCAGGGTGTGTACATTGAAGTCACACAAAGCTCCTGAGCAGCATTTTCCTCCTCATTTAGGAGTTCCCAGGGAAAAAAACCCCCAAAAAACATGCAGTAGCTGCATTTAGAAGTGTAATGAGCTCTGTGGCACTGCTGCTGGGGGAACATGGAACAACATCAAAAGGTTTTATGGTCTCTCTACATCAAATCCTCACCACAGTACTTTCTTTCTATCTTTTGTTAGATCTCTGTCTCTTTGTGTTTCATGACACGTTATGGTGGAAATGATAATTTGCCCCATGAATATTGCATTTCCCTTCAGAATTTACAACAATCCCAAATATGTCACAAAGATGTATGCGGCAAAGAGAGGCAGGTACAGCATGGGGCTTAGATCACAAATATGCAGCGACAGATTTCATTTGAAGGAGAGAAATATTCAGGTACAAATATGATGTAAAAATGTGCTTTCTTCCTCAAAACATAAGGAGCTGATTAGATATATGTCAAATAAAAATAATCAACAAATACTTAATTTAACAGAATTATTACACTTCTTTATAGTTATATTTTATATGCCATTTTCAGTAATAATAATAATAATAATAATAATAATAATGAGCCATACTCCTTTTTAAATAATTCAAAATTAGGTTTCAAGCCCACCAATTTTCTTTTATGATTGTTATTTTTATGTATGTATATACAGCAGTGCTTGAAAGTTTGAGAACCCGGTAGAATTTTCTATATATCTGCATAAATATGACCAAAAACATCATCAGATTTTCACACAAGTCTTAACAGTAGACAAAGAGAACCCAATTAAACAAATTAGACAAAATAGGGGGGAAAAAGGAAAATGATCCAATTTTTCACATCTGTATGTTGTAAATATATAC
>JANDJT010000071.1:15785770-15810581 GCA_024331685.1 Stegophilus panzeri
ACACACACACACACACACACACACACACACACACACATACATATATATATATATATATTATCTCATCTCAGGAGCAAACTATTGGCTGTATGAACACAACCTCTCTCTTAACAGGAAACTTTGAGTGTCACTACAGCTAATATTTAACTGAACTAAAAAGCCACTATGCTTTAGGTTAACTTTTGCTGTACTTTAAGATGCCTGGCAAGCTGTACAGATCAATGAGCTCTTTTAATTATACCTGAATTAAAATACCAGAGGGGAAATCTATAGTTACCTCTGAATTGACTTCAATTACACCACTGGCTATTTTGTTTGGAGCAATTAATCACAAGGACATTTCAACAAATTAAACAAAAAAAAAAAAAAGGAAAAAAAAAGAAAAGAAACTCTTTCTAAACTGAAATAAGTTCAAAAGCAATTACTGAATCAGTTGAGAGTCATGATTTAAAAAAAGAACTTCTGCTACCTTTAGATATAATCATGCATACAAGCAACCTGTAACTGGGAGTGTGTTAGAAGGAACAAGAATAAAACACATGTAAACAGAAAATGCTCATCATTATTCATGCTAAAAGATAGTGTGACAGATTTTAAAGGGTGAGATGTTCTGGACATAAATGTTGAAGGTTAGCGTAACCATGCATACAGCACACTTCACTCCAAACCAGGCATCACCTACTGCTATCTTCAGTCACTGTCTGGCCTGTACAGATATTTCATCATCACACTATCCACGTTCTTCTTCCTTTTCTTCTCCTCTTTTTTGCCGAGTGGCAGAACAGCTCCAGAACCGCCTCCAAGCTCTCCCTCATCTTCAGAAGCCGATGCCTGCCTACCAGGAGCTCTCTTGATGCTGTTAGCACTTCTGTATGAGATAGTGGACGCTCCTGAGCTGGAATCTGACTCTGAGCTAGACTGAGACTCAGAGGAGGAAGAAGAGGACGATGAAGAGGACTCCTTCTTTGACTTCTTTTTTTTGCCCTTCTTCTTGGACCTCCTTCTTCTACGCTCATTCTCAGAGGAATCAGAGCTGTGGCTCCTCCTTTTCCTGCTCTTGCTCTTCTTCCTGCTGCGGCTGCTCAGGCTGCTGCTGGAGCGATGGAAGTCCACAGCTGAAGCAGAACGTCTCAAGCTGGAGGAGCTGCGGCTGCTGTCCCTACCAGACCTCACACTCCTCACCTCATCGTCTTCCTCGTCCCCTGCACGCTTGCTCGGCTTGCCAGTCTCAGCTTCAGAGTCTTCCAGGCTGCTCCGCTTGAACTTGACAGGCTTGAAATTCAGCACCTCATTGATGGCTGCCTCCAGAGCTGGGTCGAGGTAGTTGCGGTGGCTGACGGGCTTGAGGTCAGAGGCATCAGGAAGGTCAGAGTCAGTGGTTCTTGCTCGTGGGGGCATGGACATGCTGCGGCCACTGGAAGAGTGGTGGGGACTATAGGAGTTGGAATGCAATTCACTGAAAGCCACACTCATGGCATCATCATCCATATCAAACTCACTGAGGCGGCAGCTGCGAGCTAAGGACATACGGGAATCGGCACGGCTCACACTGCCAGGGCTTCTCTGGCTCACACTGCCAGGGCTTCTCCGGCTCACACTTCCTGGACTTCTACAGCTCAGGGATGGACTAACTGCTGAGCGACCCTCGTTCAGGCGCTCGTCCAGCCGAGACATGCTGCGGCGACGACTCAACATGCTTGCAGCACTCACACTGGATTTGACATCATCATCATCATCATCGTCCAACCAAGAGGCTCGGCTTGGGCCCATGGATGACACAACTGATTTGTTGTCCAATTCTGTCCAGCGGCTCTCCATGCCCTTCCTGGCCCTGCTGGCTGCCTCTGAGTAAGCCTGCGAGATAACCGAGCCCCTGTCATCCAGCTCATCCTTCCTCCAGGAGTTCACTGAGAAGGAGTCCCTGGCATCGGTCTGCTTGGCTTTGTTTTTGCGGAAAGATGAGAGCTCCTCAGAGTCATCCTGCTCCTTGAGGGTGCTAAAGAGTGAGCCCTCATCTCCTTTGCCACCAAGTGAATCCTTGAGGTTGGAGCGTTTCCTATAACTGAGTGAACTCATCACAGACACCGGCCTACTCTGGTCTAAACCTTTACCTTCTTTGCCATTCTCTTTCCATTCCTTCCCCTCTTTGGTATCACTGTTTGCAGCATATCTAGATGAAAGGGGTAGTTGAAGGGGAGGAGGTCAGCATAACAGACAAAAAAATGGAATGAAATGGAAAAGAGGTGACAGACATAGAAATTGAAAATGAGTTACAAAAAGAAAAAAAGATGTGTGACATTTATATAAAAATAAATAAATAAATAAATAAATAAATAAATAAATAAATAAATAAAGGAAAAAGAAAAAAAAAAAGATTTCCACACAACATTTAAAGTGCACCTTTGTAAAGCGAAGACATCAACTAAACTTAGTTACCACCACCTCATTATTGTGCCATTATGGTTTTTACAGCGCTCGCTCTCTCTCTCTGAAAAATACAGCTGCTAATCGACCACAATTTATTACTGTCTTTACAGTAAGGAAACATGTACTCTAATATGTATGTGGGGTGAATTCTCCTTTAAACATGGTTTTGACTGATAAAAATGGCAGAAGAGAGGACAGAACAGTAATGTAAGAGGTGAAAAAATTGGGGATTTTGCTTAAAAGAAGCACTGATGCTATAGAGAGAAATGTATCCAGACAGAACTCAAACATAATTAGTTATTATTCAAATTCAACCATGCCTTCTTAAGCTCTTTACTTGAATTAAGTATAGAAATGTGGTGCACAAAAATATCACTTATAGTTTTGCAATATCACACTTTGATTGTCTTTCCGTAATTGTTTGTGATACTTATAGTTAATGAGAAGCTCTGAGAAATACTGCCTCCAAACCCACTCCTAGGGCAAGTGCACAATAGGGAACACAAAAAGGAATTTAAAGCTCCAAAGTTTTTTAAAAGTTGTGAGGGGCTCAAGAGGGAGGTTTAAATCTTCTGGAAAAGAGACAAATGCAGGGCAATCGAAGCTGTCAGCCAGCAGGCTCAATCTATTAATCTCTGGAAGAGGGGAGCAGGTGTAGGAATGCCAGCTGGCCAACAGGCGTGTCGATAAATCTGCCAGGAAGGCCACTGCTTCTAAAGAAGCATCTGTCAGCAAACCTTGTGGCAATGAGGAGAATAAGTGAGTGGGTAAGAAAAAAAAAAGTCTCCCTTCAAGCAAGCGAATACACTTTCCTAGCCTGCTTTATGTGCATGGTGTACTGTGTTTGGACCGAACAATTCGATGAGCATCCAGAGGGGAAAGGTAGGCTCAAACTACTGACCTTGAACTCTTCAGGCTGCTGTCATCTGATATATTCTTGGCTGAGCCTTTGTTTTTGGAGAGCCAGGACTTCACACCATCAACTCGCTCCTCCACTTCAGAGCAGGAATCCGAGTCTCCTTCACTGTAAGGAAGAAAAAGAGGAAATGGAGAGCATCAGCACCCAGCTAAAAGCAGATTCGGCATGGACTGTTAGTTTAGCAATAGGGGAGAAACAAATGCCTTTATAGAACAGACACAACAGCACTGAGACATGCGCTCAATCAGCAGAGGCCTAAAAGCCTCAATGCCATTCTTTGTGTTAGTCAGCTCTCACACTCGAGTTCTTGCAGGCACTAGACATCCTAGCTTCACAGTACATAAATGAGCCTGATGAAACGTTGAAGAGGCTTCCTGATTTTTTGACACAGTATAATCAAAAGAGCTTTTAACCCAGGGGTAATAAAAAAATGAAGGGGTGCAATTGCTGCATTTCTAAATGACAGCAACATAGCAGCAGTGAGGCATTTAAGAGAGGAATTATGGAAGTAAAGGGAGCTTTTACAAGGTTCTCTGGTCATATGTGAAAAGAAGGACTAGTTTCTAAATACTTTAAAAAAGGCTAAGAATATGAGCACTTGGGGAGGTTTAATAAACTTTACTCAGTGACTGCACCGTCAGATACAAAACAGTACCAGTGGAGGATCAGTGGTGCTGTCAATAATTGGGGGGGAAACTTACACAGAAGGTCCCCCAGGAACAGAAACATTAATGGTCTGCACATCGAGCAGCTAACTGAACCCCAGGTCTGTCTGCTCACTTCTCAGGCCAAGATAAAGCCCCAGGATTTATGTTTAGCCAGATCTACAAGTCAATTTTTCCCTGTCTCTTCAGATTAGTCTTATCGCTCGCTTATTGTGCAGCACTGTGCATGGAATAGATTATTTTTTTTTAAAGCATCAGAGGATTCAGAAGGTAGTAGCAGCTTCACTCAGAGTTGACATCCACAGAACAACTCCAAATGAGGTCACAGCTACCAGGTCTAGTTTTAATTGGGATTTCGATAATGTGCTTATAGCTGTCTTCTGGGGCCAGCGCAGTCAATCTTCTCCAGAATAAATTACAGAGAATAATGTTGCTACACAAAATAGAGTTACACCTGCTTTTCCCACAACCCCGAACTCGCTCAATATCCATAACATTATTCATATGAGAGCACTACACATTTATCTAGCACGAACACAACAAAACCGAATCGGTTTCACTGCAGTAGGATGAGTAGATGTACGGTAGGTTGAGTAATTTTGGAGCACGCCTCAAGCACCATCCCCTTATCAAAGAGATGGCTCTGAGTGCTTCTGTACGTGCACCGACTTTGATCCGAGCTGGCCTCTAAATGTCTTGAGTAGAGACAGAAGGGATACGATCTGTGTATGGAAATCTGGAGCTGGGCAGGACACGAGGTATTCTGTAATCAAGGACTTGATCACACGCAATTATGTCACTGTGTCACACAATTCGTTATGGACTGCACAGCATAAGGTAAACTGTACAACAATCTTAGAGGGCAAACACACACTTCTGCACCTATGGACTTCTCTCAGGATATGAGGAATATATTGCACATGCGGTAATAATAAACACGAGGCTTTGATGTTTATTTCTAATGGTGGCAGGGTCACTTTTAGTATCAAACTGAACTTTCACTTTGGATTTTGCATCCTGTAAATTGTTGTGCTTGTGAATGTTCTGAATTGTAATCTGTAACGACAAAACATTTGCACAGCAATCCAGGCATGGACAATACTTGAGTAACTGTACTTTGTTACTATACTTAAGGATTATTTTGGATATTAATGAAATTGAACACTTGAGCACTCTTTTGTAGTTCCATTTCTAAGAAAAAAAAAAAAGCTCTACTTTTATTAGGCCTCACATTTTTATTTAGACCTTCAACATACTCGTTACAAATCATGAAGGTCTCTATTTTTTACCAAGCCAATGACTGTACGCTATAAATCAATTGAATCAGCTTAGTTTAGCACTCGATTATTTCAGTTTAGTTTCCAATACAGTGCATCATCTTTAAAGAATCATGCTGGTTCATCATCTGCAGTTCCCCTGGTCCTACCTCAGTAATAATAATAATAAAAATAATAATAATAATAATAATAATAAGTAATGTTACTTTTAACATGAAAACATGACATTACCTTAATTGCATCCACTATACAATACTAACTGAGTAAGATAATGACATATTTCTCAGCACTTGGTCCATCCCTGATAGCAACTTGGGTTTAGCTTACAAATTATTATTAGTTTATTTATTTGGGTTGAACCGCATTTTCACATGGAGAGAAAAAAAAAAAAAAAAAAAAAAAAAAAAAAAAAAAAAAAAGGACACAACATGTGCTGGTCAGTAAAAACGCCAAGCTACTGCCATGAGAACAGAGTAGCTCTGATGCCAGAATCTGGCTCAGTGCTGGGAGCCACTGGCAGACATCGTCTGGAAGGACTTTTTACCAGGTCATTTGCAATTTATGCATTATTGAACTTGCATGGTTAAAAGATTGATGAGAAACACGCCCTCTTCTTTCTCTGTCAAAAGTAGTTGGATCCCAGGAGTAGGACCGTAAAATATTCAGCACACACTGACAGACACGCAATAGGTACAGTATATGCTATAGTAGAGTCAGAGAGGGAAAGATAAGAGGTGGATCTCTGTCTTACACAACTGTGGACAAGGCTGAGGGGTCTTGAGAACAACACAAATTCAACTGACACGTTGAGCCCAGAGGCAGTATGTACACACACACACACACACACACACACACACACTTACCTGTCAAAGTATAGTGATTACAGCCATAAACAAGCATTTGGTTAAGAAGAATGTTCATATAGCAAAGAAAATCAAACAGGGATCATGCTTGGCTCATATGGTCAGTGGCATGCATGGATTATAGCATGTGATCCCATGCAAAACAAATGGTGGAGATAATCCTATACCAATGTGTGATGTTAACAGTCATGTCCATGGAGCGTATTGCAGTATCACTGACCAGTGGTCTAATAATCTGGACCCTCTGTACAATAACAAGCTGAACAAAAAATATATTTGCTTTTGACTGATATTATTTATACACCGTTTGCAGGGTCATTTTCTCAAAATAACTTGGATACTGCAATATTATCCAAAGAGAAGACCAAACTAGGTTAAAGTGAGATCAAACAATTGCTCAGGCTCCTCACGTTCTGTTCTTTCGTTTCTGATACTTAGTCACCATGTCTTGTAAACTGGAAATGGAAGATGTATAAGAAACAAACACAAAAAGAAAAAATTGAAAAGAAAAGTGAGACAGGCATACATCACAAAGACAGACAGACAGACAGATAATCAGATCGACAGATTGATTGATTGATTGAAAAATGAGATGACTTGAACCTGTAAAGGATGGAATGAATGTGAACAAAGACCCAAATTCTAAGAAAATATTTGTTATGGATTCAGAAAACGTTGATGTTTTTTCCTTGCTAAAGCATTTGTACTTTGTTTCTGATTATAGTCTGGTCTTGACTGGGTGCTCTTTTTTCTCCCCCTCGCTTTTATACATGTGCTCCACTTGGTCAGGACTTTGGTACATTCTAATATTTTCACTGTCTCTCTTTGAATGCTAGCAAGACAGTCTGAATCAGTCAGTCAGTCAGTCACTGAATCAGCAAGTCAGTAATTCATTAATTCAGTGAATGAGTCAATCAGTAAGTCAGTGATTGAATCGGCGAGTCAGTAAATGAGTCAATCAGTCAGTGAGTCAGTCAGTCAGTCAAAAAGCGAAAAACAAACAAAAAAAATTTCACTAGATAAGCTTTTAATCTGATTTCTGTTTGCCCCTTTCAAATCTAAGTAAATTGCTTGTTGAAATGTTGAGATAACATCACAGTGAAAACAGGAAAATAATGCAATTACACAAATCCAGTGTCATGTGACTGGATTTTCAACACATGCCTCTATTATAACAAATCCCTCTGTAGGAAAAAGGCATAGCGGTAAAATTGCACTGAAGTGGAAAAAAAAAGGACTGTTTAATCCTGTAATGTATAAATGTATAAATAATGTAGCATCTATATTTAATAGAAAACCACATATAAACGCAAGCACCTCTCAGGATTTACAGAAAGATGCTGAGCTATAGGAATGATAGGAATCCAGCCGGTATTAATCAGTTGCCTGTGTGTTCAGTTCATTATGTTTTTGTCACCTTTATCAGTAGGCAATGGAAATGTCAGGGAAGCCAAACAAAGGAAAATGTCTACATGAATTGTGCTATATAGAAAACCAAATGGAACTAAATTGAAAACAGCTTCTTTTTTTTCTTACTTTGACAAAGCAAACTTAATGTGATGGTGGCTTTTTGCATAATTATGTAAAGCGTTTTTAGCACTAAAAGTTAAACCCGTTAACATTTCCCAACATTTAATTTAACCGCTTACAAAATGTGCATAAAGTTAACTGACATCCAGTTACGAACATGACTACTAATGAATCGATTATGAAAAGAAATACTCTGAATTATGTGTGGCAATTTTTGCTACAATATTTTAGGCAGTATGAATAAGTGATAACTGACAGCAAAGAACTTGTCTGCCCAATGGTTTTAAAGATTTCATTCCTCCACCGAGTCACTGCAGTCGGCAGGGATTTGCTATCCTGTACTTTAAAGAGAGAGAAAAGGAGAGAGAGAGAGAGATGGGGCAGTTGAACAGTTTACCTGTTGATAAGATCCTCGTTGTCATCGCTCTCCATCTCATCTTCAATAGCAGCCTGCAGGTCACCGATCCTTTTGAAGGCCAGCTTGAGATCCGCCTGAAGACTCTGATTTGCAGCCTCCAAGCTCTCAATGTCCATTTCCTACAGGAACAGGATCACTTAAAGCTTAACACAGGCACCAAACAGGACAAGCATGATAAGCACTGCACTGTGCACATCACAAAAAGTGTGCTGGGAATAAGATTACCCATATTGTATGCAGGAATAAAATAGGGGGGGTATATCTCACCAACTCGTGCTTTTTCCTGCTGGCTTCAGCCTCCTTTTTGGCCAGTTCACCCATCTCCTCCTTGAGGTCACGGATTTGACGCTGCAGTCGTTTGTTTTGCTCCTTCTCACGGTTCTCACTGGTGCTACGGTGGTCACGTTCCTCAGTCAGTTTTTCCACATTCTCTTTCAGCCTCGACACTAGACTCTAGAGAACGGTGGATTCAGCAGAACCGTTAAAACATGCCAGTCAATAGGTATTGGCTTTCTTTCTTAATACATGCACTTTAAAAAAACAAAACAAAACCAAACAAAACAAACATGAAGTTGCACTACAAAAAAAAGTCATATTAGCAAGTGAAAATATCTAGTCAAATTTATCCAGTATTTCTTATAATAAGATTACAATAAACCAGATCATTAAATGTATTTCTAGACATTATTACTCATTTCAAGCTTGTAGTTTTCTTGTTCTATTGCCAGATAATTTTGGTTCTTTTTAGAAACGCTTAAAATGAGCGAAATTATCTGCCAATAGAACAACTATTTCAAGCTTGAAATGAGCACAAATGGCTTGAAATGGGTTTAATCATCTAAATTTGGTTTGCTTTAATTTTATCATAAGAAATACTAGATTAATTTGACTATATTCTAGGTATTTCCACTTGCTAAGATGTCATTTTTTGCAGCGTGCCAATAAGTATTTTATGTCTGGTCGGTAACTAACTCTATAGAAACTAAAGTATAACCCAATTTGTGGCCTAAAATTATAACGTCTTAATCCAATTTATTGAGATCTGAAATCCAACAAATACCCTTCTATTAGAATAATTTTTTTTTTATCACATTTTAATTACATTGTCTCTACACAAAAGGAACATTTAACATTCGGTGATCCAAAATGCACCTACTTTATACCAATTATGACAGTAAGATCTAAACATTCCTATAGAGAGGTTAGAAAAATCAGCAGGTGAGTGTGTGATTGAATTTTTGGCAATTTTTGGCTATTTGAAAACTACCCTTCTACATGTCAGCCCTTACACAAAAACAAGGTCAGACAACCAGAGCACCGGTCCTGCCCACTCACCTCCAGACGTTTCACCTGTGTCTTCTCAAACTCGAGTTTGGTCTCTATCTCGCGGATCTTGGCCTCTTGCCTGCTGACCAGAGATTTGTCCACCATGGACTGCTCCTGAAATTCCAACTGACTCTGCAGTGCCGTGAGCTGTCGGAGCATGCACAAAGTGAGATCAGAGACGCAAGCACATGCAAACACAGACCCCCCGATAAATTGTGAATTACAAAATTCATCTGCATTCTGCTGTGGGATCTGATACTTTCAGAGCTGCATATTGTTGCTCTTGTCTGAAAGGAGTCAAAACTTGTCTATAGAGAATCGCCACAGGGTGTCTCGGTGGTGGCCTTCTTTAGAAGTGCTCCGCTGCTTTTCCATTGACGTGGCCCAGCATACTGCATTGGCTTCTTAATTGCCAGACTCTCGGATCCATTATTCAAAAACCCTCTCGGCACCTCTGTTTTCCATCTCTGAGCGTGCGCTCATTTATTTTCAAAGAAGTGAAGAATTTCACAGCTGAGAATAACGACTGCTCAGATATTGACTTTTGAGCCAGGCTTGGAGCCGTTGTTTTTTGTTAACTGAACTTCAGATGAAACTGAAGATGAAAACAGAAGCAGCTTTGAATGTCCTTGAGTTTACTGACCTCTCCTATGTGTTTGGGGCATTAAATGTTTTTCACAAAGCCAATGGAATGAAAAAGTGTAACCTGTGGTTCAGCTGCTCTGGCCTGTTTATCCGTATATCTGAGAGTCTGGAGTAAGCACCAGATTAGCTGACTGAAACAGCATGGATAATTGCTGAGCAACATGATCTGATCCTTATCTATGGCTTGTTGCTTTTTGAAGCAAAGCGAGACACTGATCTCTTGTGTCTTCACCTTATTGCCCCAGGAGTTTTTGAGACTAGAGCCAGCTTACTTCGTACACTTGTAAGTCAACAGCTTAAAGAGACCTCAAGTTTTACAAAGAGTTCATCCGTAATCGAGGCAGGCTCGTTCTTCTTTTAGCTTTTCATGCTGCGTGCTAAAAACAAAAACACTTTCCTAATAATGTAGCTCCCAGCTAGCTTCTCTTTGTCTGTGGACTTACCCTCTCCTGGACTTCCTGTTTCTCCTTCATGGCCTCCTCTAGCTGAGACTGGAGCTCACTGACCTGTGCCAGGCTCTGAGAGGACTGTACAACAGCAAAGAAGATAAAAGAAGAGTCAGTCATTTACAATTCACTGCTGATGTGGAAAGTCCTATAAAACCATCAGTGCATACTTTATATCATATAGTGCCATAAGTCTTAGGAAATATAAACCACAGAATTATTTATTTTAGAAATTGCATTTCATTTTATTTACTGTAGGCAAGCCAAATTTCTAGATATGACTACTAAGTAGTACTACTACTAATATAGTAGTAATAGATATTACTAAGTACTAAGTCTGGGAGGTTTTGTCATTCAATGTGGCCAATAATCACAGGAAGAGGCCAGTTGATTTTTAGTGTAATTAACAAACTGCAGACTGTGTTTTCATATAAAGTGTTATAATAATAATTGGTTATATAAATAGTTCATAATTGGTCACAACCAGACGCATTAAGGAATATTTTGGCAAGTATCTATCAACTGTGACTGAGCAAGCTTGGGAACTGTCTTTCAAAACAACTGGCTTTGCCAAATCAGGCAACTATTTGGCATATAAACATCAATAGCTAACAAATAATATTTGACATCATTTACCTTCATTTTTGGGTTCACTATAATTAAGAGACATGCTACCAGAATCTACCACAAAGCTGAGACAGTGCCACTGCGAGTGAAAATGGGGTCCTATAAGAAGAATTTTATAATGTGCATATGATCTTCTAGGAAGACTTTCTTTTAGTAACAGAGAACATCCATTTAAAAATGACGAAAAACATGAACAACGAATGCACTTATTTATTTATTCATGTTTAATTATTATTTTTTGGAGACCCCACCAGAGATATGCTGTCTTTTGCACAGCGTGTGGTCAGCATGAGCTACATAGAGTAAAAAACAAACAAACAAAAAAAAAAAAAAAACAGTGGTGCACTGGTCATATCTGTATTTGTATCTGATTAGAAGATATTTTCTGTTCCTGCCTTCATAGTGTTTTATAGGTTCATGGTCAGAAAGCAATGAGACCGCAACTGGTAACATTAAGATATATAAGATATATCTACATATACATGTGTCCATGGACTGTAGGAAAGACTAATGACATGCTACCTAAAAGCAGATGTGATGGAGCAGTGAAAGTGAGAAAATGACATGAAGGACCCTAACCATAAAAATATATTGTACCTCCAATATACAAAAGCGTTTAACTAAATGAAAAGAAAAAAAAAAAAAAAAAAAAAAAAAACCCCACAAAATATCCAGAAAAGACTTTTTTTTCTTACTCTTTTAAACACTCCACCTACTGCACATATAATTATACAATAATAAAAGCACCTTCAAACAAAAGACAAAGTGCAAACCACCTTCACATCTGTAATCACATCTGTAATGACAGTGTTATTCTGATCCAGTGGCTTGACAAAAACATGGCAGTAATTCAGATTAGACTGGGAAATGATGACAAGTGAGCTGTGCAAACATTCAGAAGCACCTTCAAATAGATCAAAACTGCTGCAAAGCATTTTGGAACTCAGATTGTTGCTTATTTTTTTCCCAGGAAATCTTCTTCCTCAGGAAAACATAACTGAACAGGCTGAAGTCTTCAGTTTTCAGAAGAGCACCATTGGCACGACAAGCTTTCACAAAATAACAAGCCTAAAAATAATTCTGTACAGTTAGGGACCAGTGCCAATAGCTGGTGCTGTTTCTCAGAAACTGAATGCTTGTGGAAGAGAGTCAGGCTGTAAATACCCCATCCTGCTTTGTGTATTGGCGCCGTTGAGAAGGAAGCAGAGGTGTCATGGGTCCAAACAGAAAAGAAAGGGGAGGGGAAAAAAAAAAACAAAAATAAAAGAGTTACCTGGGCAACAGCCACTTTGTGCTTCTTCATGAGCTCGTTCATGTCCTCTTGGTCTTCCTCCATGCGCGACTGCAGGTCGTTCTTCTCCCGCTGCACACGGATCAGCTGTTCCTCCAACTGAGAGTGAAAACAGGCAGAAAGCGGCAGAGCATATCAAGTATTCGCAAACTGTGTGTGGATTTTGCTCTGCATATAAATATTGAAACAAGTTAGAGCCTCTCAAAAGAGAAAATTCGGCAATATTTCAAGCATGTGCCCCAAGGCTTTGATTATGTTTTGGTAAATTTTTTTGTGTGTGTGTGTGAGCTTGCTTTCCCTCACTCAAAATCCCATCATAATTCAGAAACACATGCACAACACACAATAATGACTTTTTCTATTAGTAGCTAAAGCTGGCACTTCTCAACCTGCTTTCCCTGGGAGTGTCAGAGGCTTAATTCCATTCAATAATAATTACTCCTACAATACAGTAAAGCAATCTCTGAAGAATAAGAGTCGGGTTTATTAATAGGTCATGAAAATGTGGATATCGGAGAAAGAGAATGAATTCATTAACAGAGAAGTGGGAAATGAAATGGAGTTTAGAACCAGTGTGGCTGTAGAGCTTTCCATCTTACTCACATGTTACAAAAACGGACAAAGAAAGCTAATGGCCTGAATCATTTTCCTTTCAGTCAAACAGCCCAATAATATGAGACTCTCTCATTACAGTTTATTGTACAATATGTATGCTAATTGTGGTAGTTACACACAGTAAAACGGACAGTAACGTGCTTTGTCAACTACATTTCAAATAGTCAGGCATCTGCAATTTCAGCAGAACTCGACGATGACACTTCCTTTGCTGAAAAAATATAATAACAGTAAACATTTATAAAACGACAAAGGACCTTTTGAGCACGCTGTAGAATGAATCATAAATCACAGCTTTTTAAAAATGTGAACACAACAGTAGGGAGCGATTCAATCTGCCTGTCATTTATGAAATCCTGATGTATCTGGTTCCAACATATAATCCTCTCGTCAAAAGGAAAACAAGATAAGATAACAACATAAAAAAAATACTCTTTAACATACATTTTCAATACCCTTCAAATACAAAATGTAGAGCCGACAATTGAGGATGTCTTAAGCTTTTTCCTGTCTTCCTTGTCCTTTATCCATCCATTTCCTCCGCCTGATCTGACAGGCACAAGTCAGCCTATGGGCTTCTTCCTGATTCAATTCTCACCTCCAGAACACACGGTCGGGGAAACTCTGCTGATTCCCCAATATATCTGAGCAATGTGTAATTCCTCAAGTTTGACAAAACCAATTTCTTTTGGGCCATGAAAGATGGGAGTCTGCACTGTAGAATGAATCGCACTCAAAGTATTAGACACGCTTGTTATCACCATGTGGCAACGTTGAAATTAAAAGGTAACTGGAGACGGACAGTAATGGATCGGTATATGGGTTCATCTCAATGGCTACTGGCTCACAGAGCTTTCCCTCAGTATGTCTAAACGTCCAGCTGACCAGTTCTCTCAGCAGTGCTTCACAAACTTCTAGTCCTATTATATTCCTATAAGCCATTAAAAATAGATGTGGGAGTACAATTTAAAACCTAACCATGTTGTCTGAAAAGTTTAAGCATTTAAATATCACCATTTCAGTCCTATATTTACTCCAATATTCCACCAAAGCCTAGAATGTACATCGCAGTCTGCTAGGAGAGCATCTATACACTGCCACAAAACAGTAAAAGGACACTGCACATACGCCACAGTGTAACACTCTATGGTACTACATTCGACTGGGCTGTTTTCACAGATAAAACGACTCAATTTGACACCCGATCAGACCGTTTTTTCGCTCCACAGGAGCTGTAAACGGAAAAACAGAATAATAAAGATAGGGCCCAAAACGATGTGTGTAAAATCACAACCATTCATCTCTCGTCCAATATCTCTTCCCAACCTGCTGCTGTGTGAACTCAATTATAAATCCTCTTTTCGGGATGCAGAAGAAGCGGCTCATGACAGCGTTATTAAAGCATAATGTATTTCAGGGTGATATATCTTGTTCAAATTAGAGAAGGAATCGGAAACATGCCATTATGAGCAGAAATCATTTCTCCTGCTGTAAATTATTGAACCGACATCCTGATGGACACTGGTGATTTTCTGTACAGCGTGTGTGAGTTTTCTCTGCTGCTTCATTTCCAATACATGAATTTTAGCAAATTTCTCTCTCATGTTAATAATGTCATTTTTAGAAGCCTTAACTGTTCCCAATGTTGTGATCAAATTTTATCCTACACTCTTCTTTAGACTTTAGACATGTCATCTGCTTTTATTTTGGCCTGTTTGAAAAGACCTGGTCCCTGGTTTCATAACCTCATGTACAATAACTTTTTATTTCCTTGTCACTTCTGGTAAAACTCTAAACACATTTTAATGTTGTCTCTGTGTGTGAGATGCTCTGAACTTTAACTGTCACTCTTTACTGGTCTGCCCATACTTACAGTCTGCTTGGCTTTGGAGATGTCATCCATCTGAACGTGAAGGTCCTCAATTTCCACCTCCATGGCCTTGCGGGCTTTGACTGCAGCAGCACAGGTGAACTCAGACTCCTCCAGCTGGAAAACACACACATGCAAAAACAATATAGAGTCAATCCTGGGACCCACAGCACTGGGTGCTGCCTGCTATCTTGAACTGATGATGGGACAGCGCTCATACCTGGTTTTTCAGCTGGGCAATCTCCCTCTTGCTAGGTGCATTGTTCTTCAGGTGGTCCAGCATGATCTGGGCATCAGCCAGAAGGGCTTTGGTGCGCTTCAGGTCTTTCCTGAGGCGTTTTTCTGTCTCTACGTCTCTGTGGTTAACCTGGAATGCAGAACACAACAAACACCAATAGCAGACACAGCCAGTAATTCTGCCTCACATAGCACATATATAAAGTCTGAGACAAGAAAAATAAAAGAGCAGGTATAGGACCAAAACTATATATTATATATAGCATTTGTATTCTACAGGAAGTAGAGAGATGGAGGGAGATAAAGAAAGATGAGAGAAAATAAAAGCATTTGAATGTGCTGTTATATACCTGGTCTTGTGCGGACAGCAGCTTGGCTTCTAGCTCTCTCCTCTCCCTAAGGACCTTCTGTTTATCTTCATACTCCTCCTCCAACTGGACCTCCATCTGCTTCAGCTACACACACACACACACACACACACACACACGGCAAAAACAGAACAGGAACAATCAGAATGCACTGTAATTATCAAAAAAAAAAAAAAGACAATTCAGCAGTGGTATAATCTGATGAACTGTCTATAGAGATGTTCTGGATATGATTTTTAACCCCACTTTTATCATAATTGCCTGAGGATGGCATGGACTACAGGATGATGTCAAGAGTAAAGCAAGAAAACAAATTTAGGCATCATAGCAGCACAACATCAAAAATACAACAGAAATATACAGTAAAATAAAGAAAAGAAAAATAGAGTCAAATAAAGAAAATACAAGAAAATACAGTGTCTGCACAAATCCATATTCACAATTGTTAATTAGCCAAAAACGTATTCAGATTCATAGATTTGTTTTAGAAAGCTCTAACAAAAAGAATCTGCATTTGCGTGAATTTTTTCCCCCCCACACAGAACAATGGAGAGGACAATGTAAGAAAGAACAGTGCTTGGTACTGACTCAGTATGTGAGACTTTTTTTTAACGGAGACGTGAAAACGGAAAATGTTTTAGGTTTTAATTCAGCATTTTTTAGGGGAGCGGGGAATTTGATTTGATGTCTGAAAGGCTAACAGCACATATTTTATATTGATTTCCTGCTAAATAACCATTGGAAGGTACTACCATCCTGGAGAAGTCTATTGGCTTAAGTTAAACATGCTTTTAAACTGGACAGTAAGTAGAAAAGTACAATAATCTCTTAGTTAAGTCAGGCAGCTCAAGAATAATAGCTGTTTTTTGAAATGCCTGCTTCCACCCGCAGCCTTGTGACCCACAGGTAACCTGATTATTACCAAGAAGATTGTACTTATTAATCATTACATTACAGGTTACAAGTTGTTTTATTCACTTTGCTTGAGAGCACTACTGTGTGGTTTTTTTTTTATTTTCTTTTATAGAATGTTGAAGTAGACAGGCATTTATCAGGAAACCTAGGTACTTCCAATAATGTACGCGTAATTGAATCACTGCAAGCAAACACAGCTTTTTCCACTGATCTGAAACCAAAATATTTTCCCCATTTATTATGATGAAGTGGGCATATGAATAGAGATACCTCAGTGTGAAAGGAAACGGTCTTACCTTCTTACTACATGACTGTCTGATCTCCTCCACCTCATCATCTTTGCTCTCGATCTCTTTACAATGTGTGTGTCTCAGCCTCTCCATCTCCATCTCCAAACGTAGCTTGGCCTGCATGAGCACACCAAAGCATATCACTGAACGCCAGTTACCACACACTCCTGTGGTAGAAGTTTATACCAAACAACAATAGGAACTAAGCAGGCATTACTTTACTTTGCAGGCTCTGTATATTGTCTGCATGAATATTTCCAAATATAAATATACCAACAAATTTGCATGTCATGTGTTAATTATGCATGCAGACTTGCATTATTCACAATAAAGAATACATAAGACATGAGTTGCATTCTTGAAGTGAGTGCCACATGAATTAAACTATTCCCTTCAGGAAGCTGCACTGACTGTGTGTGTGTGTGTGTGCGTGTGTGTGTGTGCGTGTGTGTGTGCGCGTGTGTGTGTGTGCGCACACCTGCTCCAACATTTGAATAGTGCCTGCTTGCTCATCAAGCTCCTCCTCCTGATCTTTGACTTTTGCCTCCAAGTCGCGGAGCTGCTTTTTGACCTTGGCTAGCGAGGCCTCATCCTTCGACTCCTGAGAGTTCAGATCCTGCAGCTCAGCCTCCATCTGCTCCAGCTTCAGATTGTGAGCACACATTTCCAGATCTTTGTCCTGAGTGAAAACATAACCAGTGTTAGGTTATTACAGCTCTCATTGTGATCTGCACTCACCTCTACACACAGACACACACAGTCCTAAGTGCTGATGTATGTAATTCTTTACATTAAGGATCTCATATCTGACATTATTTAACACCATAAGCAGTATTAACACAGTAACTGACTCTTCTATTATGTTTTTCTTAAATAAACCAAATTAGCCAAATAACCAGTGCATGCATTAACCAATGTTCATACTATCAATTAACACAAGTAGAACTCTGCCTTCAACAAGTTGAGTCCTTCTTCTTACTAACTTGTTTGACTTAAAATATACCTTGACCATGTTTGGATCAATGCCAAAATGTAATCAGTTCTTCTGGTGGTAGCAAGGATAATGCCATAAAAATCCTACATTAAACCACTTATTACAAGAATAGCAGAAAAAAATATATATACTAGTGGCAGAGGCGTATAAATTAAGCCCAAGACAGCCAGTATGAACGAACAGCTTGATTAACATGTTTGCAGTTGTCACATTAAGGCTGAAAAGCAAGTTGAAAATTCACACTTTCCTTAAGTTCAGTAAGTTATCAGCATTTAGGAACATGCTAGAATTTAACTTTTAAGCAAGCATTGAATAAACAACTCAATGTTGGTGTATTTCATTAACATTTAAACAGACTTCACTTCACTTGTATTACTTATGGTATATTAATGCAGAAACGTACAGTCTGTCAATTAACTAATGCGGTGAACATCGGTAGTTAAGGGAACCTTGATGCAATGCCAGATTTAATGTAATGTTATGTATTGCATCTTAAGAGATGTGAAAGCAGAGGATGAGACGTAGGAAGTGAGAGGCTGCTTACCTCCAGTTGCTGTCGGAGGCTGAACACTTCCCCAGTCAGTACGTCTTTCTCCCTACTCAGCTTCTCACGCTGACTTCTCTCTTTCTGCACCTCCTCCTGGGCCTGACTCTGCTCAGAGTCAAACCTGTGCACACGCGCGCGCGCGCACACGCACACACACACACACACACACACACAGTTTCTGTTTGTCCTTTAAGAACCCATGAATATGAAGAAAATGAAGTTAACATCAATAACATGATATATCAATCATATATAATATAACATCAATCAATATAAAACCTCAAGGAGTTCTAGGACATGTGGTTCTGGTTTAAATACGAGTACGGTGTTCAGAGAAGAGATAAAGTCTGTCCATCATTTAAAGCGATAAGTGGAAAAGAAAAAAAATAATAAAACACTGCTGATTAACATGCATCAAAATATCATAATCACATCACTGTAAATGTACCAATTACGCAAAGCAATCATTCGGCATTAAAGGTGTTTTTGTAATATTAGGCTAGTATCCGATAATGAAAATTATTTAAGCCATGAGTTACACAGCTAACATAGTGCTAGTGCAACACTCACTTATGTAATATAATATTTCCCTAAGATTTTGGACTTGAACAACATTTCTTATAATGATTATAATGATATTGATGTCTTTTAGATAAGCATGAACTGATCCCATTTTTCCCTTTTCGGTATAAAACTGCTATACTGGCTGAAAAACAAAAAGAGAAACATAACAAGAGTGTGACATGGTTTAAGATCATTTATGTTCATATGCATTGTCCATGTTGTGTCGGTTGTAACAGTTTCATCAATATCGGTCATGATACTGATCCAACTAATAGGCGTTTATTATTGTTCTTTAGTGACTTGGCAGTTTAAATTGATGGGCAGGCTTTGACATTTTGATAGACAGTAAAGAAAACGTACAGTAGTGTGCATGTGCATTGGCAGCTCAACGCAGGAAATGATGGCAATGCTGGAGCTCACACATCCCCCAAGCGAGGTGACTACACTTGTTAATTCAAGAGCCAGGAGACAACCGGCTAGCAGTAAAGCATGCATCGACTCAAACTCGCCCACTCAGTGCTCAAGTGTACTTTCTGCAGAAGACTTTGCTTTTTCCGATCATCCTGTCTATCAGCTACGATGCATTTTATCATTTGTGGGTTCACAAGGCTGCACTGAGCCTGGAAGTGATTTGGGATTTGTCCTTCACTTTGTGAGAAAGCAAGACGCACAGTGCCAGATCCTCCTACAGCACTGCCTACAGTACACAACATTGTCACTTGTGTCCCTTTCAGGCTACTCGGCAGCTAATGCCAAGCATAATAGTCATAATGTCACTAACATCAATAAATCCATGAGTGATGCTAATGGATGACTGCCAAGTCTTTAAAAGATTGTACATTATCATTTTCTTATGCGTTATACCTAGCAGATAAATCTTCTATGATCCATTTATATTTCTACTAATTAAAGTACAAACTAAAGAAACAGTATAATTGACTAACTCATCATGATTGAGCTAATACTACCAGTGTAGTGTTCGCTATATTAAGCAAGAACATTCAGATTACCCCATCGACTGATCTCGAGGCCCCCTCAGAAAATGCATTTCTGTATTTTAAGATACAAAACACTACATTTGATTCTTAAAATATATATTTATACTTGATACATAGTTATATACTATGTACCAAAATACATTTAAATGTATTGTTGCCCGTCCCTGCTTATACCTTAATTGCTGTCCACTCCTCCCTACACTGTGATCGACACTTACTTTCATCCCTTAGCCTTTAGTGTGACTGCTGGGAGAATTTAAGAGACTTTTAATGCTGCCAGTCTTACTTCCTCTGCTTCTTTTCCAGCTCATGGTTGCGACTCTGCTGGCCCTCCAGGTGGAGTTTGGTGTCCTGGAGCTCAGCTGTCAACTTCTGGCATTTCTTCTTCAGCTGCTGCGCCACCCGCTGCACCTCCTCATTGTCTGCCTGCATGTCTGTCAGCTAACACACATACGCACAAACACAAACTGTTCAGAGCCTTTTCAGACAGCTTGTCAACAGTCTCCTTTCTGTTTGGTTAAGGAAAAAACTGTTTTGTGTGGCTTTGATAATTGTGTACATCGCTGCAGACTGGCGGCGAGTCTGCAGGCATCCTGCGTCACGTCATTCAGAGTGAAGAGCAGCGGAATTTCATCACGACTCCATGATCCATCATAAACTCTGACTATGATGTGCCTTTCTAGCTATTTTATTATTGTCAGCAGTACAAGCGGCAGTCTTAAGAAGGTGCACGAGGCGACTGCCCGTGAGAGGTGTGTGTGTGTACACGGGTGTCGTTCCAGTCTGCTTGGTATTTATGAAGTATATTGTGTAACCACCGTAGCATGACCACCAAGTCATGAAAATGAATATTTCTTTAATAAATTAATGAACAATAATAGATTTGAGAAGCATTACACAATATTAGCAGCCTTACCCGTCTTTCCAGCTGCCTCTTGTTCTGCTGCTCCACCTCCAGCTTGTCGTCAAACTCTTGCTGCAGCCTCTTCTTGGTGAACTCGGTCTCCCGGACTGCTCTCTCATACTTCAGTCTCCACTCTCCTCCTATACAAGCACACAACATACAATCACACATATTTATATTTTAATTTGGTTCAACAAAAAAAGATCAATGTATCTTGATGCATTCATAAAGCATTAATAAGTGGTATTAGTGAGGCCAGCAGGCAGTGCTCACCATGTCATCTGTGTGGGTCTTAATGCCCCAGTATAGTGACAGGGACATTATATTGTAAAAACAGCACTGACTTTCGGATGAGACGTTAAACCGAGGCCCTGACTCTCTGTGGTCATTAAAAATCCCAAGACACTTATCGTAAAAGAGTAGGGGTATAACCCCGGTGTCCTGGAGAAATTCCCCCACTGGCCCTTTTCCATCATGTCCCCATAATAATCTCCATCTCTGATTTGGGGACTTCACATCATCACAATGTAAAGCGCGTTGAGTGTCTAGAAAAGCGCTTTATAAATGTAACTGTAACTAACTAACTAACATTAAAGTAACTTATACTGTTCAACTGTCACATTCAATTGGTCAGAAGGTGATTAATCTACTGTAGATGCTACAGTAATAACTTCCACAGGGGCTTGTGTGCGGGACGCTCCATTTAAACCGCTGTGGAGACGTTTGACATGGTGACTTTTTTTTTTTTTTCTGTGAGATGATGTTTATTAGCATTTTTGGAAGGTGAAACAGTGTCAGGGTTTAAAAATAGTCAAAGGTAAATCTGTGACTTTACAGTTTCTATCATCTCAGGGTGGAGAACTTTGTCATTGCTAAGTAACATGACAAGTTAAATTAAATTCCAGACAGAGAAAAAAGCAACATTAAAATGTATGTATGTAACTATAAATGGATTTTTAAAAAAAAGTGTGTGGTATGAAAGGAATAAAACATCATTGATAGTTTTCCTATAACAGCATGTCGTGTTTTATTCCTCACTTAGCTAGCAAAAGTACCAACTTGTGACCAAGCTACAGATATTTTTAGGTTTTTTAAAAAAAAAAATCAGATTTAATTTTTAAATGTAAATAATTTTCCTGTTTTCTTGTATGGAGGAAAATGAGTGACACAAATAGCAATGTGGCATTTTCATTCTGGAGAGCTGAAAATGTACCTAAATGCTCCTCACATCTATCTTTCTTTCTCTCTCCACAGAGAGGACTGCATTGTAGATCACATTTAAAGCCTGAGAAGCTAGAAAAATCTTTAGCAGATAAGAGCACAGCTAAGAATCACCTGTGTTGTCCATTTTCTGTAAAAGTTATGACAATCACAGTGATTGGTCAAACGAGGCTAAAGTTGGAGGAGATGTTTGCTAACCACTCAGAATGATTGAGAAAAAACACAGAAAAACTACAAAGACAACAGATGTATTTGCCTTAATGTATTACTTGTTGCAAAACATCTGCAGCTGTCCTTGTGTCAGGGAAAATGAGTGTTCACACAGCTTTAATGCTGGTTTGTGTGTTTGTGTGTGTTTTGAGGGCTGCAGAAGCGGCAAAGGAATTGGTGCAGTCTCTGTGCATCACGTGGTGATGGACATGCACATGGAGCCAAAACGCTCGAACAGAAAAATCTGTTTTTTTGTTTCGTGATAGCTGTTCATGAGTCCCTTGTTTGTCCTGAGCAATTAAACTCCCCACTGTTCTTCAGAAAAATCCTCCAGGTCCTGCACAGTCTTTGTTTTTCCAGCATCTTCTGCATATTTGACCCCTTTCCAACAGCGGCTATATGATGTTCAGATCCATCTTTTCACACTGAGGACAACCGAGGGATTCGTATACAACTATTACATAAGGTGCAAACATTCACTGATGCTCAAGAATGCAACACGATACATTAAGAACCGTTTGGGGTGGGGGGGTGTAAACATTTGAACAAAGTATGATCGGTGTAAATTGTTATTATTTTCTCTTCTGGGAAACATGTAAATATCTTATGTAGCTTCTGAATGAATAAAATAAGATCTGTAAACAAAACAATGATGTACACCAATCATCCTGTTCAAAAGTTTACACCCCCCTGGCTCTTAATGTAGTGTGACCTCAACTGTATGTACCAGTGTCAAAGCCAAGCATAAATTAGGCATCAGATTCACTTACCACACGGTTAAAAAAACACAATGATACAATAAGCTTGTCAATGACTCTTTAGATATCCACAAAAATCTGTATGCTATAATATTTTACCATGCAAAAGTCATGAAAACAATGTCGTATATAATAATTTTGCTTTCCTTGCCCACCCCTATATGCATGCTGCTTTACATAATATCACATAGCAGTGAACAATTTCCCAGCTGTTTTATATCAAAACCATGTACGTCCAAGTCAAAATGTGTGATGCATCCTATAGGAACCGTTCCACCTTAACAATACCATGAATAGTGCAGTGGGATAATTAGTAGATAGAGGGGAACTGCAGGGGTGCTGGATAAACTGGATGTACATGGCTTAGCTCAAACATTCGGAAATCAATCATACTGAAACAGGAAACAGTTCAGCACAACGGAGCCCATCTTACACATGGAGTATCATCAGTCTTATTCGGCTCAGAACCTCAGAGTCTTGACGTTACAGTGATGAAGGTCGCAGACTTTTTAGAGGTCAGCTAATACTTTCTTAATGGTACTATTCAAAAAGACAGACAGAACATGCAGGACAGCTACTATACATAAAGCTGTTTCCTTCAGATAGAAGAAAAGAGAAAGGAATTGACAGAGACATGTCTATAGTCTAGATAGCAGTGCGGCATTCCAAATGGAGGCTGGTGTAGAGCTGCACCTGATCTGGCAGATTATTTTCTCATTTGTCAGGAGGTCACAAACCGAGGCCAGGCAGCCCACCTGAATCCGAGCTCTAAACCAGCCAATCTGAAGGCCCAGTGAGCCATAGACTCCAAAAGTCTCTCAAAATCCCTTGGGCTGAGGGCTAAACACAGTCACGCAACACATGGAAATTGCAGCCTCAGCTTTAACTCAGGCACCATGTGCTGCTCTTCGCTTACAGTCAACTCCTGTGTGATTGGGAGACTTCAAGAGGACAGGTACAAATGTTTGCATAAAATAATTACCTAGGTGGTGGGCGTGATATGACATCATGAGAGTCAGAAGATCAGGCTGCTGCTGACACTGGCTCCACTCAACCCTGCCATAGTACTCTCTAGCTCATCCCAAAACCTTGCTCATATTACAATATGCTGCTGGATCATTAAAACGGTTCTGTATCTAGTGGTCCAGGGTTTAAATCATCGACATTGTGATTTCTTCAAAAATACAAAGTTATTTCAGCTGAGAAATGCTTCGGCTCTGGAGATAATGACGCCGAACGACATCCACACCAATAGAGAAACTGGTACAGGGACACAAAATCAATGTTTATCAAAGGCCATCTCAGTCTCCAGACTTCAAGAACCTGTAATATGGATCGCCTTCTACATGACCAAACTATAATAATATAAAGGAGCTGAAAATATTCTGAATGGAGGACAGCATCCAGAAGCTCTCTACAAGTGTTATCTTGTTAGGTAATTCCAGAAGGAGTCTCAGTGTTGTAATTCTTTCTGGGGGAATTAATAGTGAGGATGCTGACAAATTTAAACATGTTAAACAAAAGAAAAAACCTATACAGCATGCCCATATGTTTCAACTCGAAATATCACTTTTCATGAAGCATGCTAAATAGTTGAAGAAGTGGCCATGTACCTTATTCCCAGTCACAGTTTCACAGTAAAGCACAGTTTCAGTGAAATGACAGTGAGCAGGAAATACTGTCACTTGCCTGTGTCATCATCGTCCATCTCTCCATTAAGCTCGGAGGCGTGTATGAGCCGAGTCTCCATCACCTCCATCTCCATGGACTCCATCTGCTTCTTCATGGAGTCATACTTGGCCTGACACACACACAGACACACACACAGACACACACACAGACACACACACAGACACACACACAGACACACACACACAGACACACAC
>JANDJT010000071.1:15810594-15826765 GCA_024331685.1 Stegophilus panzeri
CAGA
The DNA here is from genome assembly GCA_024331685.1 of Stegophilus panzeri. NCBI lineage: Eukaryota > Metazoa > Chordata > Actinopteri > Siluriformes > Trichomycteridae > Stegophilus > Stegophilus panzeri. The sequence goes on from JANDJT010000071.1 coordinate 15,810,599, forward strand.
CACACACACAGACACACACACAGACACACACACAGACACACACACAGACACACACACAGACACACACACACAGGCTCTTAGATCTGCTGGTAAATACCATCTGCTCAAAAAGAAGAGCTGTTTACCTCACAGGCCAACTCAGCCAAACAAATAAAAACACATATGTACTAGACATACACCATCAGCAAAACAGCGACAAGTACAGTCTCCCTCCTTCTCTATCGCTCTCTCTCTCTCTCTCTCTCTCACACACACACAAACACACCATCTGTCTAACCCTGCGATCACACTAGCAAGTGATGTGCAACTATCCATGTCTAATAGCTACATTTAATTCAGAGTATTTACTCTCAGTAAAGTTTTGCATTATACAACACATTACCGCATACAATTTGTCTATTAACTGAACATTAAAAAACAAGACCGTGCACACCCACAAGAGATATCAATAGCAGTCGTCACCGCCCCACCTCCTACCTCCAACGGTAAAGTACACACAATATTATTTAGTATTAATATTATGATTATTTACAGCACTTCAAGACAAGGAGTTGCCCTACAAAGTGAGTGTGTGTCATAGCGGTTCTGCAGGTACCTGAAGGTCTTTCATGTCCTTCTCCAGCCGGAGTCTCTCGGAGGTCTCGGACTCGAGCAGCTGAGATGCAGACTCGCCTGTGTTCCTTTCGTCGGCGAGCTCTGATGACAGCTCTGTGATCTAAAACACACAAACAGCAACGCAGGAGCTTACTATCATTTAGTAGCCCTGCCTTAAATGAACTCAGACTGTAGGGAATCGGGCCGCTGCTGCACTTTAACATCATGCCTCGGATATGTGACACAAAGCTGTTAATGTTTTAGCTATGTTATGGGAGGTGGTCAGAGCTGGTGTGCTCGTGTGTGTGTGTGTGTGTGTGTGTGTGTGTGTCGGTGTAACTGCATGCAATCCCACAACTTTCTAAAAAGAACCTGAAACTTCAAATTCTTACCTGGGGCTGCAGAATTAATTGTGTTTTAATCATGATCATGGCTTATTTAATTAAACATCATTCTCAGCAATACAGCTAAGTTTAGATATTGTATAAAATTTTTGTCTTGTGCATTAAATCCATTAGATGTCTAATTGGTTGCATATTGTAGCGGCATACTTATTTATTTACTTAGCCACTTGATAAAAGGGGCAGTCATATTTCGAATTAAATATTCTTCTGCTTCTTCCTCTTATTATTAGTAATTTTTTTATTGCCAAAATACTTTTATTTGCGTCTTTAGCCCTAACCGGCCCTTTGTTCTGACCAGTGTACGAGCAAGTGAAATGTGTGTCATCTTCACCCTGCTCTCTAGACGGTCAGTGTTGAGTCGCAGCTCGTTTCTCTCCTTCTCCACTTTCTCCAGCTTCAGCTTCAGCTGCTGAATCTCCTCCTGAACAAAATCAGACAAACATACAGAGGCAGTCAGAGTGAAAACATACAGACGGGCAGCTCGTAAGCATCACACAATCGACAATCACCACATCAGAGACACTCAACTGATGGACAGTTTAAGAGAAAGGACGGTCAGTCAGAAAGACAATCCATTTAGAAGCAAATAGAAAGAAACTCCTCTCCGCACTCTTTCCTTCAGCCTCTTCTCCTCTCACCTGAATGCTGAAGGTGATCAGGGGTGGCTCTGGCTACCGTCTGGCTAAAGGAGTTTGTGTTTTTGTTAAATCCGGCCGCCCTGAGCTAGAGTCTCTACTACTCGAACACAACATTGATCAGGACGCAGCCAAGTGGACGTGCCACACATACAGTAAACACGGATGCACCTGCTGACTTGTAGGCTCACTGCAGTCTCCAACAAGAAGAGGAGCAGCATTTGATCCAAACATCATCTCTGTGCCACTACGCATCCCAAAAGAGCCAGCAGGGCTAAAGTACACAGGTAACGTATTCACACAAATTCTTCTACAAACAGTCACACCGAGCCAAAACCGCTGAGGCAGGAATCAAAGGAGCCGAGTGCTTGGGCTGAGACCAAACGAATTCTGAGAGGTTGGAATTCAGGAGGGACTACGACAGGGAAGAGCAACTAAGAGGAACCATCCACATGGGCTTTATGTGCAGCTCTGCCACTGTCAAATGCCAAAACCTAGACATGGCACAACGATTTAGTGCTTTTGTAGTGTCTGGAGAGGACTCTGTTCAGAAGGTGGATCCTGAGAGATGGAGGCAGACATAAGCAGAGAGAACAGAGACAAATCCATGGAAAGAAAAAAAAAAAGACTAATATTTGGCAGCGTCTCAGCTGTGTATGAAGCATTTCCGCCTCTCATTTGGGGCAGTTTAAAAAGATGGATAGCACCAATCATTTCAAACGGTGGAAAACAATGAAGAGATCGATTCCAAAACGTAAAATAGCTAATAAACCCTGAACACAATAAATGATCTAATTTCATCTATAGATTATTTATCATTTTGTATGGAGCTGCTGCATAGGCTGTAAGTAGGTCATTTCTCCATCATACATAATCTTTGATGATTATTGCTTTGTTGAAGAGCCTGATAAATTTTGTGTATCTTTGGAAATGACAAAAGTTTGACTAGTCATCACAACAGGGTTTACTGTGCCATTTAGGACAGGGCTTTACTGAGAGTAGTACTGATGGAAAGTGCGAGAGGAAGAGATCACAGGACAGAAAGAACCTTGGTTGTGGGGGTGTGGCTGATAGATAAAGAGTAACATACGTCTTTGCCACGGATCTGCTCCTCGCTGAGCTGCACTTGGATCAGAGGCCGCACGGTAGTGAAGACCTTCCACCAGGGCCAGTCCTTCACGCCACGGTTCTTCTTGATGTTCTTCTGGATGCAGCGGATGGCCAGGTCTTGGATCTGCAAGACAATGGCTCATAAGTTGGAGTACAGATTTACAACATTCAAAAACACTGAACAAACAACTGATATAACCGCAACAGTAGTAGTAGGTGGAATACCTGCATAAACAAGAGACTACATTTTTTTTTGTTATTTAATGAATTTGCCATATTCAAGATAAACACATTAAAAAAAGAATTAGAATAAACAGTAAAAAAAGAATTCAAACTCTCAAATCAGCAAAGTCCAACTACAAGGGGTCAAATGCAAACCTTGCACAATATACACTATATAGTCAAAAGTAGGTGGACCCCTAACCATCACACCCATATGTGGTTCTTCCCCAAACTGTTGCCACAAAGTTGGAAACACACAATTGCATAGGATGTCTTTGCATGCTGTAGGATTAAGAATCCCCCAAACCTGTTCAAGCATTACAATGACCCTGTGCACAAAGTGACATCCATGAAGACATGGTGCGTCAAGGCTGGTCCGGAAGCCCTGACCTCAACCCCAATGAATACCTTTGGGATGAACCAGAACACCAACTTGCCTGACCTCACTAATGCTCGCCTGACCCCCTCCACTCCCCCCAGCCTCGCTCCAAAATATAGTGGAAAGACTTCCCAGAAGAGTGGAGGTTATTACAACAGTAAAGAGAGAATAAATCTGAAATGGGATGTTCAAAAAGCTGTGATGACCAGGTGTGTCCACATACTTTTGGCCATCGAGTGTATAAAATGGTACACTTTTGTGACACCTGTTTGCATTCAACAATGCAAAAAAGAAAAGAATTGAGCATTTCATTAGACTCGCCTCCATGCCTAGAACATATATAGAAAAAAGAACTGCCTAAAAACTAACAGTTCGGAGTGATTTATATAGATGGTTTTTCTAGAACATTAAGAAGAGCAAACAATTTTTGCACTGCTGCCATATTTGTCACAGAACCTCTTGACAGTTAAAAACACCAACTGCTTTAATGTAGTTGTTCTTGTCTTCATTACCATGGCATTATATAGAGTTTTGGCTAGGAATGAGTGAGGATTAGCAGCTCTGTCCAGTTCCAGTGCCTGCTGCACTGAACAGGAAGATAACAGCCGACTGGAGGAAGCTTCAAATCTCTGGGCTCAGGACCTGTGGACCCTCTACGCTATAGAAAATCCTCTCTCCTTGCTGAGAGCCCCTCAACACTCTACTATGAAGCAGACTATGAAGCCCTTGTGGGTAATTAAACTGCACATCAATACTGCTCTGCAGCTAATTTAAACTGCTATAAGGTTTCCTGGCTGCTGAAACATGCGCATATTCAATGAGAGCAGATTATCTGGAAATCCAATTAGAGTGGCAGAATTCAGCCCGTGCTTGTGAGAGCTGGTAATGGCCTTCGGGTAATCTTTCACACAGCAAGAGTCTTCACACGCAACAAAATTGTATCACATGGGCCTGAGCTCGTCTGAACTCTAATGTGAAGCAGCAGGTGGCTTTTTATTTGCATGCACACTTCTGACAGGCGCCTACATACATATCGTTAGATTCCAACAACATTTCTTCCTGTATGAAGTAAGGCGATGAAAATGGTAAATGTTCTGCACTTATATAGTGCTTTTTTTCAACCTTAGCGGTTCTACAAAGCGCTTTACACTGTGTCTCATTCACCCATTCACACACTCACACACCATTGGTAGCAGAGCTGCCATGAAAGGCGCTAGCTTGCCATCGGGAGCAACGTGGGGTTCATTGTCTTTCCCAAGGACACTTCGGCATGTGGAGTCATGTGGGCCAGGAAACGAACCCTTTCTTCAGTGAAGAAACGTGGAGACAATTTACAGGTTTACAGTTATCCATCCTAAATTCTAAACAGGAATTGAAATGGAAATGATTTACTCACTGAATGCATGTAATCACTTCTTTTCTTTCTACACCAGAGAAAACCTTGTTAAGAAAGGGGTTTTTTTTTTCCCCATCATTCCCATTCAGCTTTTTCAATCAGCACATACAAGTTGCATGACCGTTTCACTTTAATGATAGGTCTATCAGAGCTATTATCGCTTCACCACGCAAAGAGAGGGAGACCGTGTTCTTCTGGAAAGAGCCACAATCCAGGCTTCAGGCACTCTCAAACAGAAACAAGCACATGAAAATTAAATGGAATTTGTGGCAGTTTGTTGTTTTTTTTTTTTCCAGAGATGAAGTAAGATTACTTCCATTTAACAGTCTCATACAGAGGTAATGAAAGACTAACTATTCCAGTTCTTGTGCAGTGGTCCTCATCCTGCCTACACCCAAACACACCGTTTAATTAGCTGAAGACTGCGAATAAACCTCGCGACACAGCTAGGCTTTTCACACACTTCCTTTTCTGAAAAAGCCTTATGAAGCGAATCTGTTCTGTTTTGTGGGTAAAATAACAGGTACAAAGACCAATTTCAGTGTACTTCTGCTTGCCGATAAACGCCACAACCTAGGATGGATTGAACCCAGAAACGTAAGCTCCAGTCTGCTTCCTTTACACAAAAGTGGACTGAAAAAGCAATGGTATTGTGTAAACCTTTTACAGATACACCTACAAAAAAATATCAGTGAAAATGTTCAGACAGACAAACAGCTGTATTAATCCACAGGGATTAGGTTCCAGGTAAACTCCATAGGGAAGTGCTGCACCAGTCTGACCCATCAACAAGATTATCTATAAAGTCAAGCACAATGACTCACTGTACCCAGGACAAAATGTTTTTAACTTGTAGTTACCCAGTAAAGAAGTCGGTATAACAACCAGGAAAAATACAAAAACTAAAAAACTCTTCCTGATTGACATTCGCAAAATAAAAGTTGTCATTGACATGCAGGTGACGTTTAAACTTGTGCTTGCTCTGTAGTGATGTGTAGCTCAATGGAGGACATTTAAAAGAAAAATGAATAAAAACCATATTTTCCAAAATCCCCATTAGTAATTAGTTTAAGCATAGCCTACGTAACAAATAAAAAAATGTTTTCTTAAAGCCTGTGTATGGGGGCAAAGTGGCTTAATGGTTAGCTGGGGCTGGGGGTTCGATTCCCACCTCTGTCCTGTGTGCGCCGAGTTTTCATGTTCTCCCTGTGCTTTGAGGGTTTCCGCCGAGTACTCCGGTTTCCTCCCACAGTCCAAAGACATGGCTGATTGGCATCGCTAAATTGATCGTAGTGTGTGAATGGGTGTGTGTGTGTTCGTGTGTGTGATTGTGTCCTGCGATGGATTGGCACACCGTCCAGGGTGTCCCCTGCCTTGTGCCCCGAGTCCCCTGGGATAGGCTCTAGGCTCCCTGTGACCCTGTGTAGGATAAGTGGTACAGAAAATGGATGGATGGACGGAAGTCTGTATACAGCATAGTGCTACTCACATCATTCGACCAATTATCTGGCTTACGACAGAACGGTTTTTCGGAAGCAGATTAAATTTGCGGTCTTTTCAGAATCAAGGAACACGCGGGTATGTGAAAATAGTGAGGAAAGCGCCGCGCCACAAAGCCGTCATATAACTCTCTGACTGTAAATAAATGGTTACTTGACAGTTAAACGTACTGAGAGAAAATAACGACACGAAATCACATAATATATTTTATGTGTAAGAGCAGAACACCACAAAGTGACTGTTACTTACAGTGGGAGAGTTATACGACAGCTTTGTGCTGGACTTCATTTTGTCAATATGACAGACTAAGAAAGAGAACGGGGTACGAAAGAAAGAAGGTGAAGTAGTGAGTGAGAGAAAGCAAGCGTGCGTCAATATGTACCATATTCAAAAGGTCAATTCACAGCATAAATATTTCTGAAATATTTTAGTACAACCAAATAACACCGCTCTCCCTGATCAGATTAACCATTTTGATGGACGCCGTTTCCATGAAGCAAAACGGTGCTTCCTGCTGTAGTATTAGACTACTATTTTTCACTTGCACGTCTCCATAGAAAATACTTTCATGTCGATTTTTAACCCGAAACAGAAAGAGTGAACAGAGGCATAAATGTACACAGGGTAGCAGAGGGTGAGGGTGGAGGTGAAAGGGGACACGAGTAAGCTGGGACCAATCCAGCCATGATGAAGGGCTGAGTGAGAGGCAGCGTTTCCCTGAAGACAATCAGACTGAATTTGATCTGCCAGCTGAGAGCACAGCCAGAGGGATTTATTATGAGTTGCTCTGATGAAATCCTGATGGGCAAAATCCTACAGCACTCACCATGGAGAGCTCTCACTTCAAAAACAGCCCAGTGAACAAAATATAACGCAGCCACTCGGTCTCATTTTGATTGATTGATTGATTTTTATTCTAATAAGATGTTTAACGCGAGTCCGACATGAAAGCATTAAGCGGATCTATCGGTAACTCACCTTCCTCTTTTTGAAGGCTTGCCGGGCGAGGTAGCCCCTGCAGGTGGCCTGAAAGAGAGTGATGTTGCGCCTGGTCTGCAGATCCCTCTGTTCCTCCAGCTTAGCCAGAACCCCTGCCCTGAAGAACACCTGTACACACACAACACATCCGTGAGATCCACAGCTTCGTAAAACAAACACTGCCGTTTGACTCCCTTGACTACTTTATGTGTATAGTCGCAGAGTGCTTTCTCTAAAGCACGTCAGCTGTAACGAGCCTCTCTCACATTTCGCACATGTTCTATTTGTATGAAATCAAAATAAATAAATACTTCAACATAACGTGCAAATCAAGCACACTGATGCATACACACAGAGGCTAAAAATCAGTTTTCTTTCTTTCTTTTTTTCCCCCCAACCAAATATATGCAGGGATGTCAGGACCTTGGGGTTCTCACATCAAGCTCGATCTATACTACATTTCCTTTAATATGGTCTGCTCTGTGATAGAGGTTTCAAACTGAGGCAGAGCAACATGAGCGAGGAAAAGAAATCAGACATTTTCTGATATAAAAAAACCAAAACACAATAAGTTCTAGTTTTTCTGCATTTTCGTTCAGCGAACCCTCGGGATTCGAAACGCTTTAACATGTTAACAGCACTAAAGGCAGACTTAGAGCCACGGGGTTGTTTACCGCCCTGGCGATACAAAGAATTTCGCAGCCAGTACACTGACAGCACAGAGCAGAGGCTCTGAGTGTCGGCTGATTAAATTACTCCACATCGGTAACGTTGGCAGGAAACGTCTCTTGATTGAGCTTATATCTGCGGTTGTGCCACAGCGTAATTTTCCACTACAGATCAAAACCAGGCATTATTTCTGTGCCACATGTTGAAGTATTTATTAAGACACGCAGCATCCTGTAGATGAGTGGAGCATTACGGAACAATACCATATGATCTTCCGAGACTTCATAATTCATTTACTAAGACACCCCCTTTATGTAACTATTTTTAAATCATGTCGTCGCAGCACATTTTGAGGACACTCTAGATAGCTGGAACAGTGCGTGTTGACACCCATGATGAAGAATGCTGATGAAACCTCTAAGCAACACTAAAGAGTTGCCATCTGGGTCAGCAAGCAGCCTTGAATCCTTCAGCCACTAAGTTGCATGGCTGCTCCAGTACTGACAGCTGAAGGTTAGCATGGTTATCCGAGCAGAGCGGCTTTGTCAGATGGGTCATGAAGCTCATCTCATCATACTTTCCAAAAAAAAAAAAAAAAGGGGCGGGGGTGGCTCAAAAGAGAGCATTTTGAGTCATGGTGGTAGGAAAAGAAATTCCAAAGAATGTTCATATATCAGAAGCTACACTCTCCGCTACAGTCCTGCTGGGCTAAACAATGTCGACACCCAGACAGTAATTTTATTGTGTGCTCCATTCCTTTACCTCCATCCATAATAATCTGATGTTCACTGATCTCCATTAATTCATTCACGCTGATGCCCTCAAGCTGTTTTTCACACTTGGCCCAAATACTCAAGTCCGTACCCATGATTGATTCTGGGCTCATTTGTAGGAGGGCATTATCATCACAGACAAACTGCAGCACAATTTTATACCTCACGTCTGCTGTGCTTTAACTTTTTGTGTGTGTGTGTGTGTGTGTGCAAAATTAGAGATAATAGATACATCTTAGATACATCTCTTTATTGTTCTTATTAAATTGTACTAAATAAACCACGCTTCATCGTGCTGCAGTGGTTTTGTTCTTTTGCTTTTGCTTTGAAGTACAAATATGATATTAACATTAATGAGCTTTTTAATCCAGCTGTGCATAGAAAGGACAATTTTACACTTCAAACCTTTTTTTTTTTTAAAACCACTTCCTGTGAGCACGCGTCTGCCATGAGAAGCATGTACTAATCAGTTCAGTATGACAAGCTCCCACACTGACTTTTGCTTCACCAAAAACACTAATTCTGTACCAGGAACTAAAAAGGATACTAGGACTATGGTGCATGAACTAAAAACCATCCCTGATTCCTCTGGTGGAAATGTACTTTATAAGTTCCTGAGCTCCTGAATGCGCATTGACACATGACGCTTCATGGACCAAATCTGCGAAAAATCTGCAGTAATTTTGAAAAATTGTAAGCTCCTCTGAATATTGTGGAGTTTTGAAATCATGGAGGGACTGGTTGTGCCACTCTGTAGCTACAACTTTTATGCACACTGAGCAGTAATCATATTGGTTACAATTCTACACTTTTATACGTGTGTGTGTGTGTATATTTACACCAATGTATATTGTTCTAGAGATTCCCATTTAACCTCCACATTTAGGGGCCGTTTACACGACAACGTTTCCAACTAAAAACGGAAAACGTTTTATGCGGTTTGGTTGTTCGTTTCCACGACAACGGCGTTTGGGGGTCTGAAAACGGGTTTCAGAGTGCAAGTTTTTGAAAACGATGTTGTTATCGTCTCCGTGTAAACGTACAAAAACGAGAATCTGTGAAAACGATGACGTCATGCGCACGCGTATTACGTGTTCAGTCTATAGGCATGCGCGCGAGTACTTCAAAACACCGCGCGAGACGTTTTAAACTGCAGGACTGTGTTTGTGCTTCTCCAGCAAAGTGTAGATTTACTGCATCACTACTACGACCAGCGGAGACGCGTTTGTAACATACGCCAAAGTATTAACCAACAGCAACGCCAACGAAGGGCATTCAAAACCTTATAATTACCTTTGTAACTGTCTGTTTTGGTGTAAATCTGTATCCTTTTATTGCTAATAAAATATAGAAAGCAGACTGACTGCCAGAGTCTCACTATTTGTACTATTTAGATTTTTTTCAGTATTTAAAAATGAACGAGCTTTGTTAACAGAATTCTGACCTGGAGCACAATTTAAAACTAAACGATTGGGTTGAAGACATGTCCCTAGTGTAATATAATGTAATGTACATCTCAGCATTTATTACCCAAGAAAAATAAGCCGAATTTGAGCTTGACAAGCGCGGGTTTTCACGATTCCTTATGACAATGAATCATTTTCCCAGTCTAACTATCGAGATTCTAGGTAACTGGAGACAGAACTTTTTTTGTACTCCACATAGATCATAAACCATTGAAATCTCTTGAGAAACATAAACGTTATTGTGCTTTTTATCCAGAAAAACCACAGCTCCCATTGTTTACTTGTATTTGTTTATAAGGCAGTCCTGCCCGGATCAATATGACTGACACGTTGACATGAATGCTTATGTGTGCAGGCGCGTAGTGTTTCTTTACAAAGTGACATCGCTACGTACTGGTCTGGCATGCGTAATACAGCGTTTTTAGCCATTTTTCGTGGATCCATGTCTACGGGGATCATTTTGACAATGTTGTCGTCTGTACACGAAACTTTTCAAAACCGTGAAGGAAAAGCCTTTTCCATTTTTAGTACATCGCTGTCGTGTAAACGTGCCCTTAGTCATCCTGGGATAGGCCTGGAGAGAATAGAGAAAAGCCACCTCCCTGGGAAATTCAAAATCAATCAGTCTGTCCTCTACCAGTGACTGCTCTGACCCCTGAAAATGTGAAAGATCACCAAATCTACTAAGACAAGTATAGAGTCCATGGCAAACAGGGTCATTCAGAAGTGCTTGGACCTTCCACAATGCCTTTCAAATGCCAGCTTGTTTAGAAAGAACATCCAGCTGTTGCCACTCACTTTCATCTGGCTGGATTACAAGCAGCAGAAGACTAGGCTGTTTCTGGAGCTGAGGGAGTCGACAGACCAGGTCATTAGAAGTGCCAAAGTGCAGGTCTGAATAAGTCACAGGTGAAAGGCAACAGAATCAATCGACCAGGCCTATAGCCAGCTGAAACATCAGGAAAGTGGTGGCAGGACCCTGTCCAGGAGCACATCGATGGGGAAACAACAAATATGTGATCCTCAGCCAGCAGGAAGGAGGTGATTGAGCTGGTGGTATCAGAAGTAATCATGGTGGATGCAGAGCAGTACAAATTTAAGGCATAAAGGAAGCATTACAAAGTTAAGACATCAACAAGGAAGCTAGACAGCATGGGAAGGAATAACTGTAAGCTGGTTAGACTGGAGGAAAATTCCACAGGCCAGGTGCCTCTTCCTCATAGTCTCCACCAGACACCCTCCCGAGTCCCAACAACCTGTGCCAATGGTACAGCTCAGAAACAAGCAGTCGCATCTGTGATGCCCCAAATGCAAGCCTGCACCACATTCTAACTGGTTGTAAAACCATGCTAGCAAGTCCTAGGCAAACGCAGACATCCCAGATAATCCTAGAAATGAAGAGTAGGGAAGTAAACCAAGGTCCTCCACAACAGAAACAACAGCTGATCCACCTTGTAAAAGCAGGTGGGTCAGTACAAAACACCACAATGAGGCGAAGTCTATACTGCCACCTGGGTGCGACTGGAAACTGAGAGTAGACCTCAATCACTAACTCCAGTTCAGCTCTGAAATCACCTCAACCTTTCTCTGGCCACTGTCCAAAATAATCATAATGGTCAAGCTCACTGATCCTTAGAAGGAGGGACTGGAGGCAGCCTTTGAAAGGAAGATGAAGTAGTACTCATGGCTGAAAAGCATAGTGGAAGGCAATTTACCCTGTGGAGGTGGATGTCGAGGGTTTGTAGGGACATATGCCCAACGGTTCCTCCATGGAATTGAGATGTCGAGGCAGACATTGAGGAAGACACTGAAGGAGTTGGAAGAGGGGGCAGAGAAGGGCAGCTTCTGGCTGGGAGGGCCAGTTGCAGGGGTGGCAGGGAGATGTTACTGCCACTGCCCCACCACCTCTTCTGAGATTAAAGTGGCTCACTGGGACCATCAGAGGTGCAACAAGCAACAATGCCCAGTAGGCTACTCACCTGTGCAGACATCTCTCTTATATGTATTATACCTTGTATTCATTTAGCCGTATATTATGCAAGCATACACACGAGTATGAATTATGACTGTTGGAGGCACACTTCAACTACTCTAGCTGCTATGTTATAGAATGTGGTTGTGTTGAATGTGTTGAGTTTTTGACCAAACGCTGAGACAAATTCCTAGTATGTGTAAATAGATACAGCTGCAGTGCTAAATTTTCCAATCTTTTTACTCTGATTGTTCAGAATGCTTCAAATATATTTGCAAACATGTCAGTTGAGATCCAAACTTGTGACCAGATGGGGCACTGCTGTTTCCTGTTTCCACTTCCACTCCAGAGGCAAGGCTGTAGAGTCAGCACGTGGCTGTCCTGCCCCACAGGGGTGGAGTGGGCACGCACCATGGCCGTCCTGGCAGATGCAGCTGAATATTAATCAGCTTGGTTGTGTATGTGTGTACTGCACAGTTAATTGAAGGGTACAAGCGGAGGACGAGCTTATAATGTTAATGAAGCTTTTTTTTTTTTTTTTTTTTTTTTAAATCTCAGGCTTTTTGTATGGGCAATTTAAAAATAAAGCATCAGGTGCAGATTTGATTTTTTGCACCATTTACTTTGTCTGTAGTTTGTTCCTACTGTGTGATGGATTAGCTTGTTCAACAGGTTTACAGTTTTTTTGGGAATCTTTAACTTTGGTGCAGGGGTTTTAACTATGAGCTATCTATCATGAAGGGTTTGATTTGATTTTGATATTCATGCCTAGTTGGTTGTTTCAATTAGTTTTATTTTTATTGCTACAGTGTGAAATAAACATTTATGTATATAATAATGAATTGTGTACATAACAATATAGCCTTGTTAAACTCGTATTGATCTGCAGTTTTGTCTTCCTGGTTTTAATGTGCATAAAGGAAATTTAGGGTTATCATAATTTAAATGACTCAATTTAATTTGCACACATCTGACACGTTTTTTTTTTTTTGTTTGATTGTTATTGCCTGACCTTGTCCCTCATTGTTTTTCCCTTTCAGATAGCAGATGAGTTTGATAATGGTGAGTCAAATTCTTCCTCCATATTAGTTCCTGCAATGTGCAGATAGATGAAGGAGAAAAACAAATGGCTCTGATTATTGTGTGTGGGATTGCTGGGCTCTTTCCCACTTAATAGACTGATGTGGAACATCACAAACAAGCAAGCATCACACACGTGGTCTCGGTATCCTGGCTGAGTCTCTCACATATGCATTTACTTAGTGCAAGAACTTGCAGCCTTCCAGTTATTGAGTCTGGTACAAAAGTTACAGTAAGGCCTTAAGGGTGATTTTAAGCATATGTGGTTGTGTGTTTGTTACACAGAACACCAGATAACAACCAGCAGGAAATTGTGCATGATTTCTTTAGAAGTGCGTAAGAAAAGAAAAATAAGAGTCTGAAGTTTTCCATTCACTGTTTTTGCATGTGCATGTTTTTGTTTGTTTGTTTTCAAAATTTGGATTCTTTTAGTCAGAGCTACTGCTTGTATGTAAACTTGAGCTAATAACCTTCTAGCTAAGATCCTCACTATTACTGTGGCCACTTCATAGCATTTCCACTGGAGCTGTCTCTTCCTGCCAGCTCCAGATGGATGGTCCTATTCCAAGTGGTTTTAATTAAGACAGCAGAGAGCGATACGCTCCATCCGAACAGACCAGGAAATGACTGCAAACGGAGAAAGCGAGGTCACACAGCTGTGGTAACGGAGTGCCAGCTGCGTCGTTCTGTTCAGACCGATTTCAAATAAGATGGCCGGCCGCACCGCGCTCACCTAGTGTTGCGATAACCGCTTAATTAACAGCACGCGTGACCCAAAGTCTTCACACACATCACTTTGATTTATAACCTTCAAAGCTTAGGGCACTGGTGTCTAACACGAAAGCGTTTAATGTCATAACGAAGGCCGATAATTACTTTAGAGACTGCCGTGTAACACCAGGTCCCTGAGGGGAGTGTGGATGTGGCCTAGCTGCCTTCTCAGCAGCAGAAGGTTGGCGGAGGGATGCGGGCCGAGCCTTTTAACAGGGAAGTCCTTGGGGAGCTAACCAAGCGTCCCTCTGAAAGCCTTGGCTCCTTGCCATGTGGTACTATTCTTTTGAACGTGTGTGTGTGTGTGTGTGTGTGTGTGTGTGGGCTATATGTACAAGCAAATCTGTTTAATCGAAAGCTGCTTCACTACTTTGAGCAATGTCCTGTTCTAACAAGTTTGCAGGTAGTGGGATGTTTTTGTTCCAATGTAATGAAAACCTTTTCCTACTAACTGCTGGTATGCTGAATGTAGAAAGGTAGTACATCATTTGCCAAGTATGGTTTTCTGGTGTGTATATGTGTGTGTGTGTGTGTGTGTGTGTGTGTGTGTGTGTGTGTTTTTTTTTTTTGTTTTTTTGTTGTTGTTGGGTTTTTTTTTTTTTTTTGGTGTGGGGGGGGACTTTTTGTCACAACCCTGAGCACACCTTGCTACCACAACACTTGCTTTATGTTTGTTTTGTTTATATCAACAGTGTCCTGCGTATTGACTAAAAACTTTGTGCTCAGGCACACAAAGCCATTAAGCCACCACCAGAAGCAAAAACAAATAAACAGTGCCTTGAATGCTTGACCGGCCAGATCGCCATGTGCCCTAGTGCTCCAAGTTCAGAAAAGTGTGATAGCAGTGTTGGTGCCCCCCCCTCCCCCCCTTAAAAACACACCTAAAGATAAAATAGGAAACAAACAAACAAAACAAAAAAAAACCAAGCCCGTTCCTTAGAAAGGTAAAGGAGAAGAAAGGCAATTGAGCAATAATGGCCTTTGGCAATATTGCAGAGCATATGCTATACTAGTGCCAGATTAAAGGAGGCTTTTGTTAAGGCTAGAGGCCCAGCCATCGAGCCTTCTCTCACTCCCTCCATCCGGCATTTCAATGGACGTCCCTCCAGAGAGCCAGAGAGCCTCTCTTGCTCAACAATAGGCCTCTCCATTACACTGACAAACAAGGTTAGGACAAGGGGCTCTTCAAAGTACACCCAATTGTTGCACTGAACTTTTTTTCCCTTCGCCGGTGTCTCCTCGGATCAGCTTTAACGGTCCTTGCCGTTAAAGCAGTCCATTCTTTTGGGCTGATCTTGACCTCTTGTGGCAGACAGAAGTCTTAAAACGTACAATTAGGAATGTGATGTTTTGTTATGGTTAGTGGGTTTTTCTGGGTTACTGTGATCAAAGCTCAACCATTCTTTCCTTTTTCTGCTCACTTTTCAATGCAGCTTTGTACGCTCTGTTCTTCATACTACCGTTACGTTTATCCCAAGCCTGTTTAAAAGAATCTTTAAGGATACTTTCACACCTATTAGCCTGTTTACCGAGTCCGAGATTGACGCTTTTGGTTCGTTCATTCACGATGCTTGTAATGAAACAAACCAAAAAGCCAAAAAAAAAAGAAAAGCTGACCGAGAACTAAAACTCAGTATTTCATTAATTGGTCAGAAACATGGCAAAAAGGAAAACTTACCTTTGCCAAGTACACACTGAGATCACAAAAATCATCCGAGCATAGCGAACACTGAGCTGTTGCTAGTTAAATGATTAGATAATCATATAAATAACTAGTTTAAAACATTTCGTGTATCGCATCCACCTTTTTTATTTTTGTTTTACAAAGCTAGGTAAAGTTTATCTGTCTTAGCAGTGTTTAAATGGTCCGTTTTGTTTATATTTGCGATCATTGGACTGACTGAAATGCGAATGACGGGAGCCTATTTGTTTAGACATGACATCAGTAGACATCATGTTTTTACTAGAGATGCACCCATACTAAATTTCTCAGCCGATACCGATAACCAGTTATTCAGAGTGATATCGGCCGATACCGATACTCCTGCCTTTTTATGCCTTCTTTTAAATGAATAATAATGAATTCCACAATTCTGAATAAAATGGAAATAAAAACTTTATTCTCTCCGTTTCAACAAGTAGTTTCACAGTAACTGGTCTCATAAACAGAAAACACATTACTCACATTAACATTAACACATGAACTAAATTCTGAAGA
>JANDJT010000071.1:15841275-15843775 GCA_024331685.1 Stegophilus panzeri
TTATTTAATATATTTAGTGTGTCTGGACTGTCAGAACAAAAAGGTGTGCACCTGGGCTTTCTCCAGCTCCGACATCATCCGGACCCTGGCGGAAGGAGGTGGATCTCTGCAGGGTTCCTTTTGGATGGTGTTTGAAGATAGACGAGGAAAGTTCTTCAAGGGTACAGCCCAGGAGGTAGGCCGCCTTCTGGGCCCACTCATGACGTGCAAACTGTTTACGGCCGGCTGTGTTAGCAGAAAAACTCACGTGTTAGCAGCTTGTTGTGTTGGAGGACTCAAGAGCTCTAGGCTAATGCCATTTCTGATACGTTTTCTGTGGTTGAACTACAATTTAGAATGATGCTCAAAAAAAAAAAAAAAAAAAAAACCCAAAACAGTCCATTTAGGCTGAGTCACTCCACTGATCAGTGTCAGCAAATGAATGTTAGTATATTAACAAATGGAATAAACAGCCAGACTACTAAGGCTGTAATAACAGAGATTAATTTAGAGAAGTTTCCAAGCCTATCTCACGCTAATCACAGAAAATGCATCTGCTTTAAAAGAATGGCATTTGTCGTACGAAATGATAAAGTTTGAGAATTTGCAATGATATTTAAAGTCCACAGAGTAAAGTGCGTGTAAAGCAGCACTAGCAGATGGTAGAGGCACTAAAGCAGCACCCAAAGCAGCTCATGCAGAAGATGAAAAACCTCTATCAGAGAAAACATGCTGAACAAAAACGAGGCCAGACAACAGACAAGCTTTACTTTCTTTTCTTTTTTTTTGGATGGCTAACAACAGAAAAGCACTGAAGAACTGAAAAGTCTATAAAATGGGATGGGGGTTGGGGCGGGTATATCAGAGCAGTGGAGCTTGAAAAGACAGCAAAGTTCTGATCCCATGCTCCGCCTCCGCTAAGTTTTAGCCTGGCTTTGAGACACTCAGGGACATGGCTACCAGGTGATGGAGAGGGAGAGAAAAAGAGAGAGAGTGCAGGAGATAGAGAAGGACAGGAGACAATAAAAATGCAAATGAAAATGTCTGGCAGTGGCGATAAAGGCGTTAAGAAATACCAATCAAACATGTAGTTAAAGAAAAGTATGATTGAGGTTATGGGTTTTTTTTTCCCTTTACCTTCTTCAGTCTCTGCATTCAGTGGCATGCAACATGCAATTGGAAAAGGGGAGGTTAGATCAAAACACCTGCATTTTAACACAAAAACTAATCAGTCAGTCAGTCAGTCACGCAGTCAGTCACTCAGTCAGTCACTCAGTCAGTCAGTCACAACTGCAAATAAATACTGTGCAACAGCAGAAAGCACTCTCTGGTAGATACGGGGGACAAAAATTATATCAATTATCATTGTATCATTGTCACTGATACCAATATCAAGATTTAAAACAGACCCTTAAAACCAAAACAGCAGGAAAAAAATACAGTCAGCTCCAGAATTATTGGCACCCTTTTGTAAAGACAGGTAAAAGGGGGTGCGTCTCAATCAGCTCCCTAGGTCGTGAATCAGTATATTGTGTACACGAGTTTGGGCACTGGTAAGGACCACGATTAAGGACCCTGGCTCACTACACATTGGGACACTGGTGACTCAATTTCTGGCGACATGACTACCTGCTCATGTAGTTGCTTCACCACTGGCATTTATCAACAACAGGCAGGACAGAGATCTTCTGAAATTATATGTCATATAAATTTGCTAGCTTAATCACATGCAATTCTGTCATGGTACTTCAAGCAGGATCGTAGGCTAGCTAGTGGACTTTTTAAAAAAAGAAGTCATTAGACTCAAATAAACAGTATACAGAATGTCAAATAAAGTTAAAAATCGCTAGCGTAAGTAATCATTTGAGAGCCACAACAACAATAACAAGCTACTTACATTTGTAGACAAAGATGGCTGAGAATTCGACTGCCTTTTTTTTTTTTATTTTCCCCCCGAGCTGAGAGGCTTCTGAAAATATGATGTCATTTACAGTAAGGGAACAAAGTGAGCAACGACGCTTCCTGGTTTTTGCGGTGCATGGTGGGATTTTTTAAATGGAGCGAACATTCCAGTGTTCTGTAAGGATTTTGCGATTGAGACAGCCCTTAAAATGGCCGACTCCATGATCTGTGCCCTGACTACTGAACTAGGGAGCCGATTAAGCCGCACCCTGGGTCGTTAAAAAGTCTTTGTGGTGAATCAGATTAATCTCGAATTGAAAATAAGAGGAAACTCCTTCATCTGAAGCAAATATATTCAAGGAAATACAACACAAATGACTGTATAAAGCATGAATAATAATAAATAACCGCATGTTTTGTGGCTGATCAAAATTCATGACTATGGTTTTCCTACATAACATTTAAAGAGACATAATTAGTGCTTTATTGCTGTAATTTCCAAGGCCAATAATTCTGTGGAACCTTATTAGAAGCCACAGGCGCTCGGTGCAAAATGAGAGTGTGTGTGTGTGTGTGTGTGTGTGTGTGTGTGTGTGTGCGCGTGTGTGTGTGTGTTACA
>JANDJT010000071.1:15848775-15854483 GCA_024331685.1 Stegophilus panzeri
AGCAGAACGATGGACTGGTCCTGCCGTGTGGTCAGAAGGTTCCGGTAGGCCGACTGAGCCACAGCATAGACATGAGGTGCCGTGTCCTCACGCCTGCAGCCTTTAAACATGTGCATCACCTGAAAAATTAGAGTTGGGCTGATGAGATCAATTTTTTCTTTGAAAAAAAAAAATCCATAATGATACATATTTAAATAATAATGATATTAATAATAAAAATATAATTTTACAGGGCTATATTCAGCATGTATAGGGGAGCAACAATGCAGTAACTAAATTTTTTTGGGGGGAGCCCTTTAAAGCTGCAGTACAGAACTTTCTTTTGGTTAAAAATTAACAAAAAAATCAATTATTGAGCGAGTACATTTTTAATAAACAAACAAACAAACAAACAAACAAACAAACAAATAAATAAATAAATCTGAGTTCAAAATGTTTTCCTTACCCCGATTCTCAACGTTAAGCTTATAATAATGATTTATAATTTGAGCTGTCGGGTCGGATTTCGCGCCGTTCGCCTTTGTGTGGTTGCGTCACGTCCGTAAACAGAAAGAAGCAGTGCCGGCTACTATATCGCATGTGCAGGTGCTGAGGATGGTGGAGTGTTTGTAGCTTGTTCTTACAGCAGTTGTTTAGAATTTAAACTTGTCATCTAGATGGCAGCTTTAATCTGGATCGCTCTAAACGCAATCATCGTTGACATCTGGGGAATCAGCTGTTATCAAAACCAAGAAACCTCGAACTGCAGAGAGCCTGCGGTCAAAAAGGGAACGCGACAGAGCCCGTGCTAAAACCAGAATAAATTTCGGCATGGCTTTAGAGAGATCTGAAGAGACTGAAGACTGACGCAGAGATGGATTTTTTTCTGCCGAACAGGTCAGATGTTTCAGTGGCTCAGTAGGTAGCTAGCAAACGTTAGCACATTTGTTCGCTTGATTCAGCTAGGTATCGTTTGTTACAGCAATTTCCGTTGCTGTAACAATTTAAGCTTACGCAATTAAAAACCCATATATTTAATCTATTAATTTCATGATTGTTATTGCTAGTTATCAGTTATGTGGTTCCATCATTTGTAGATCCCACTGAGCAAAAGTAGCCCACGTAAAGAAACTTCTAAAAGCAATGCAACTGTCCAAAAACAATCATCCACACATTTTTGTTGGAGACTAAAACTCCAACGCTACAAAGTTACACCAACAAAAGCCAATCGTCATAAACGATGATTGGCTAGACCACACTGCAGTAACTTTTTTTATTATTATT
Source organism: Stegophilus panzeri (assembly GCA_024331685.1). NCBI lineage: Eukaryota > Metazoa > Chordata > Actinopteri > Siluriformes > Trichomycteridae > Stegophilus > Stegophilus panzeri. The sequence continues at coordinate 15,850,039 of JANDJT010000071.1, forward strand.
ATTTTTCCACACCCTGGTTGGTAATAAAAAGCCAAGACTAAAAAAGTATGCTCGTAACTTCAGATTTCTCTATGGAAGCAAAATAACAGAGTCAAAACAGCTGTTAATCTCAAAAGTATGTTGGCATCGAGTCCGTCTTCAGCATGCCTAATACCACATAAGTGCAAAAGGCTTCAGGTTTCTACACTGCCAACTAATCAGCCTGATCTATAAAGCAGGGTTTTGAATTAGGTTTGATGACCAACAGAAATACTCCAGCCTTCAATATGTAAATAAACTCAGATTTTATAATAAATATGAGTAGATCCTTCATTAAATTTAATTCAGTGTTGATCCCATTAGCCAATTAAAACAGCTGGTCCGTTTCGCATTATGTTTATGTACTATGTATGTCTAAAACGTGCAGTATTGTGTATATTATAATGCAGAAAGCTGAGCCGTTTTAATAGGAGATATAAAAAAACCATCTAGAAAATTCCTGAGTAGGAAGACAGCTGTGTATTGTTTTTACCTTCTCCGAGTACATGGAAGGAGCGCTGATGGGGTTGATGACCACCATGCTGGGCCCCGCGTAAGTGTGGTTGAGGTTTCCTCCGTAGCGCTGCCGCAGACAGTGCATCACGCTCGACTCGTTCAAGTAGAGTAGAGTCGCCAAGTCTTCAGAACGGTCATAGGATGGAGGGTTCGCCTGGGAAAGGAAAGGTCAACAATCAACAGAATGGAAGAGGCTGGCGTGAGACTGCAAGTTTGACACCTCGGGGGAGTCTGAAGCTGAAAAAAAAAGGAAGCAAGATGTCGATTCCCGTCCAAATCAAATGTTCGCATAGAACGCTGCCTGCACGTATGCTTCAATTTCCTACATATCCCATAATCCAGTGTGTCAGCCGCTCAAATACAGCAGCAGAGAATATTTCATTTTCCCCAACGATACTTCCAGCTCACCTCATGGACTTGAGGGTTAGTGAGCAACTCGGCGCCATGCTAACATGTGCTGCCTCTGAAGGCTGTTTCAAACAGTTTCCTCACAGAGCTGCTGTCACAGCTTTTCAAGGTTTGCCTTATAAGACAGCGCAGGCAGTAAGGCATCAATGCAGCTGCTTTCTGTTCCTGACACACCTTCTGTTTTAATGAAATTAAAGGGGTCAAAGCTGCATGGATCCAAACTGCTTTCCTGGATCCAATCCAATCAGACAGACAGTTCAGACACTGAATTTAAAATGAACTTTCAGATTATGGAAGTATATTAGAAATGACACGCTGAACGTGAAATTTATCCTTCACTGCATATGATCATGCATTAATGACAGGTGAGCTCTCCAACAGCCATGTTCTAATGCTAATGATTTATCCGTGTTCAAAACATTGTGTTATGTGTGTGTGTGTGTGTGTCTAAGTCAAGTATAGCGACTATAGAAACTCAGTCTGTCTACCACCTCCTGTGCCTCTTGTACAAGAGACAAATAACCCAGCCCAGCATGGTTCCTCTATTCAAAAACACATCTCTGCCACACAGTGACACACAACAAGAACACAGAAAACTGCTCATGGCCTGACCTTCTCCACATCGTCCTCGTCCACGTCCAGTACTGTCCCATCATGCTCCAGTTTGATCTTCACCTTCCCCTCTGGCAGGCTGCCCGCCTCCGTCTTCAGCAAAGTGGCTACAGTGACATGGGGAAAGAAACCAACCACTTAGTCGTAACAACTTGCAATCAACACAGCACAAAATAGCAAAAGGCCTTGAAAATAAAAGTCCAGGTTTACCATTTAACTGAAAGAATTAAGCTCTTGTTAATTAAATTATATATAGTCTTTAAAAATAACCATGTTTTTGGCACAAAAGGAAACAACTAGTAATGAATATAACAATCGCAGTACTGTACATTGTCGTAAGACTGTAGCAGTAGTGTAGAAATACATATATATGATAATAGCTACTCTATCATACGGGAGTATTGGTTAAATCTGAAATAAACAGTTGTCATAATACACCAAGCGTGAAATTACTGCAGCATTATAGATTAACATAACCACAGTACCGCAATTAAATGAACGTGATGTCATGGGTCAAAGGTCGTCAAACACAGTTACCAGCAAGCAGTGAAACCATAAAGCAGGGATGATCGACTGGTGGACCGTGGCTCAGATCGAGTGTTTTTAAAGATGAACAACCATGACTTCTGTGGCAGAGTCTCTGTCGCATTTGATTTGCCCCAACAAACCACATTTATGTAAATAATTTTGGTTAGCACGTTTTCCTTGCACCACCAGGGTTGTGGGGTTCGACCCCCGCCTCTGCCCAGTGTGCGCGGAGTTTGCACATTCTCCCCGTGCTTCAGGGGTTTCCTTCAGCACTCCGGTTTCCTCCCCCAGTCCAAAGACATGTCCAAATTGTCCGTAGTGTGTGAAGGAGTGTGCGATTGTGCCCTGTGACGGGTCGGCACCTTGTGCAGGGTGTCCCCCACCTTGAGCCCCGAGTTCCCGGGGATGGGCTCCAGGCTCCTACATGAACCTGTGTAGGATAAGTGGGAGGGATGGATGGATGGATGGATTTTTTTCAGAGACTATCATGTTCAAATGCGATTGGACAGAGACGCAAACCAAAAGACACCATTCGCATCTTTTCAAACTGCTGCTCATGCTGTGTAACAGGGCAGTCTAAACACACTTGGAGGAAAGTGCTATGTGCACACAGGCCCTCATGTTTGTCTTGTGCCACTGTGATTGACAGGAGAAAGAAAGAATGCCGTCACTCCCACCCAGACAACATGGCCACTTTTGCTCCCATGGCTCCTGCCCATGAACTTTTGTGATTTCCCGATGACAGGGTGATCGTTCTTCTGTAGCACCACCCGGGACCCTGTTGTGAATGTTCTTAAGGGTGATATGAAACACTTAAAAGAGCATTAAAAGAGCTCCTAAACAGGGCTGGTGTGCATTAGTGAAACTTACCCAAAGAGAAGCCATCCTTGTGGACCAGCCACACTTTCTCGGAGCCATACCATGCCTGCTCTGCAGCGATCTGCTCCTCGGTCTTCACCTGTACAGGAAAATACATCCATCACACTCATTCACGATACTTTATACAGCCTCACAACCAAACCCACTCAAACCCACTCCATGCATGGGGCATGCATTGGAGAATGACTAGCACAGGAGTTATGACAGAAGTTGCCTTCTGGCATGAAAGGCCAACTTCTACACCGCAGGGGTGTATGACGGGTGACCAGAGGTGCTTCCAAATAAAGGGTACAAATAATCTAAACGCTCAGGGTCAATTTACATAAGAAAGCATGGGGTTAAGGTGCTGACTGCTATAAATTCACTTCAGAATGTCACACAAGAAAGAATGTTAGAAAAGATTATACATCATGTAAGTATTTACAGGAGTAAATGTCAAACTCAGACTGATCTGTGACTAAAATCCTGCATTCCTCACTCAGTGTGAAAGCAAACGGGAACAACAACACACCCAGACGGACAGCAACAGAAGGTCCGAATCAAGCCAACATGTCAAAATATTCAGAAATGTTTTTTTATTGTTTGCCACCGTTCAGAACATTAGTAGTTTATTACTTTACTGCGTCACTGGCGCTGCTGGGCCAGTGTTGTTGTATAGGGTAGGTGTGAGATCATAGCACTCCAAACAAAGGGTGCATGTGGCACTCTTGACATGGAAAGTCAAGGGGCAAGAGCACGTGTGTTGCTGAAACACACACACACACACACACACACACACACACACACTGCAGACCTTAGGCTGGGCGGCAGCAGCGTGGGCCACCTGTAGGACAGCCACGGGATCCTCTTCCACCGGTCCCTGTGACAAGGCAGCCGACCAGAAGGAGGCAAATACACCGTTACACACCATCACGCTCTCTACATTCACATTCTTATGTGCTACTCTGTTAGACAAAGATATTATATATAGTATATTTTATACAGTTGCAACTGCGTAGAGTGCTGTGTAGGACAGACAATGGGAGGAATTTAGGCTTGCTGTGATAGCCGGTGTTCGGGCCGCACACGGATTTCATCACTTGCCCACCGTGGCTCCGCCCCCACTGTCGTTTTGCCTTTTTATATGAATAAAAATCATTTAGTTCAGTTACAATTAAAAAGTGAACGCGTCTGCTCAATTCAGCATGAGCCGAGTCGCAGCACAGATCAGCAGGAGTCCAATTTCATTTATCACGTGACGAGAGTGAGGTGAGCTGGCTGACGAGACGATGGCCGAGGATTTGGTTTCAGAAGTTCTATGTTTAATATAAGCGCGTTTCTCAATGTACCGTTTTGTTGTTGTTGTCTTTTTCATTAAGAATAATAATGAACCCACCATTCAAGCAACTGCCACCCTCGAATTGCCGCTAATCCTAAAGTGAAAGTGAAATGCACACGGCATTCGTAAGCGAGGGAGAAAAGCCCTCCCCCCAGCCCCCCCCCGC
>JANDJT010000071.1:15854583-15867912 GCA_024331685.1 Stegophilus panzeri
CCCCCCCCCCCCCCCCCCCCCCCGCAGTATAACAGTGCAGCTGTAAGGAGAAAAGAGCTAATTAGGTTGCATTCCACTTTTCAAAACATATTCATAGTTTCATTTCAAACAGCATCATCTAAGGGAACAATTAAAGATGGTCGACATTGTCGTTAATACCATTTGCTGTCTACAGCTTAAGTAATCGAATAAAATGGCTTATCACACTAAGGCTCTATGCTGGTGTGATGAAGTAATACATAGTGGTATGAACATTATAAACATTGCGAAGGTGCAATGTGACAACAGCAGGTGGTATTCATAAATAGCAACTCGCTTACAAATACCAACCAACTGGTATCACGCCCTTACACTACAATATAACTGCTAAACGCTGCTGGATTCATGCTGAAGAAGCCCACCTTTAGTCGCCATGCAATGACTAGGCTTTCCAACACAAGACTGGATAAAACAGGCATTAAGGGTGTAACTAAAGTCATATGGAGGGCTATCACAGAAACAGAGATACCCTGAGGTCAACACAAGCATTAATTGAGAAATGAAGAAAAAAAGAAGCTAGTTATTGGGACAGGGAGAATGGAGAGGGCATGGAACAGAGGCTTACACTGAAGCAGACCGTGCGAGCACACACTGCTGCGAGGCTGAGAGATGAGGCCGGTTTCTCAGGCTGGCCCTGGACCTGAGTGGATGTGGACGCAGATGCACTTTGCACAGGCTCCAGCTAAAGCAGACAGCCAATCAGCGACATCAAGCGCCGCAGCCAAGACAACAGTGGATGAGAAACAGAAAGGCAGATGAGAAAACAGATGAGGTAAGGAGAGTACAACGGACAGAGAAATGGAGATGAACGTGAAAGAGGAAATGAAACGTCGGGATGCTGATGTTACGCCAGAAAGGCAATGGAGTGAGACACAGAAGCATACAGAGAACTCTGATGAAAAATAATCTGGATGTGAGGTATGAGTGAGTGGAGCCAAATGGACAAAGGGAATCAAGGGCCTTTTGTGTCATTTTACAAGTAGTGTCAAAATCTGGCATCCGCCTTAACAAGGCAGAGTTCAGGTGTACCGGGTGTTAAACCGATACCATCTTTACAGCTACAGGAATAATAGGTTAACTGTACATAGGGCTGGGCAATATAATATCGATATCATGATAAATCTTGTGACAATACACTTCTCTGAGATATCCCAGGCATCACTGGATGATTTTCTAATATTTATTAAACAACAGGCCAGGAAATAACAGCTGATGATATTACTGTTTCATTCAGAATATGTAAAGTTATTCAATCTAAATATTTTGATTTATTATCAAGATTTATTAGAATGATATTTTTCAATTTTAAGTATTTATTTATTTATTTAATTCATTGTTTTGTTTAATCTAACATTATTGTTTTGCTGGCAGTTTGTCAGTAGTCCTACTGTATATATTGTAAAACCCATCATGCATCATAGACGTGTCAAGTATCATGATATGATATATTTTTGTTATAATTGCCCATCCCTAGTGTAAGAGTGAAAAATTGAGAGTGAAATATGTTAGTTTTAGGGGAAAAAAAAACAAAACAATAGGTTTACTGGGAGAAGACTTGGATCCAGAGCAGAGGAACAGAATTAGACTGAAAATAAAAGGAAATAAGAAATAACACTAAAGGAGAAAGGAAAAAAGATGACAATAATTACAGATGCAAAGAAGATCTGCTCCAATCGTCTCTGCGCTGCTTCAGCAGGACTCTGTGGAGGACTCTCCTACAAGTCAGACCACCGAAAGGAAGTGTAGCTGTGAATGTTGTATGGCTACAGTGTGTGAACTCATGCTTCGTTAGACCTCTTAGTGTAGATTAGTGCAACAGAGCCTACCACAGAGACAGCAGACGTATGTTAGCTGTGTCTATTCTAATGCTTTTTATTCCTGCAATGTGCATCGAGTGCACACCGAACTGGTGCGAAGTTGAGCATGCACACACACACACTCACACACACAAACAAATAAACACACCTTTTGGATCATAGGTGGATGAGAGACTTTAGATATGATGCCACGACAAGAGTTCGCAGTTTGGGTTGAAGACAGAAGTGATACTGTCCTCACCTTTGAACATTATGCATACACACACACACACACACACACACACACACACAGTACATAAACACTCGTATACAGTATGTGCATAAGGTCAGTGTGTTTCCATATTCAGTTGCATTCAGGTTCCAATAAATGGGCCTGTGATAAAACAAGCACACAAGCAACAAGATTTCAAAATGCAATGCATTATGCTAAATAATTCACCACGAAAGGCTTCATACAGACCACGCCCAACACATCAACTGTGTGAATTGCACACATTTCTTCTAGTTAGTTAGTTAGTTAGTTACATTTATACAGCGTTTTCTAGACACTCAAAGCACTTTACATAGTATGTAGTATCAACAGGGATGATGCGACGGCAGCCATAGTGTGCCAGAACGCCCACCGCACACCAGCTATTAGTGGAGAGGAGAGAGTGATGTAGACAATTCAGAGATGGGGATTATTATGGGGCCATGATAGAGAACGGCCAATGGGGGAATTTCTCCAGGACACTGGGGTTATACCCCTACTCTTTTACAATAAGTGTCCTGGGATTTTTAATGACCACAGAGTGTCAGGACCGTCTGTTTTTACAGTATAGTGTCCCCGTCACTATACTGGGGCATTAAGACCCACACAGACCACAGGGTGAGCACCCCCTCACTAATACCACTTCCAGCAGTAACATCAGTTTTCCCCAGGAGGTCTCCCATCCAGGTACTGGCCAGGCTCTGCTTAGATTCAGTGGGAAACCAGGCAAGAGCTGCAGGGAGATTATGGCTCTGTCTCTATTTCTTGCACAAAGATGTGTAAGCACCATTAACTGCCTTGTTACACCCATACTCTCATTCTAACTCCGTCTTGTTCACCCAGATTTAGAGGCCTGAACATGACAACAGAGTCACAAAGCCTTGTGCTAATGAGAGGTTCTACCTCACAGGCTAAGAAGAACTAATTGCTGTTAGTGAAAGAAGACGACTTCTGTTAAAAATGGACAGACTCCAAATAGCATGGTCCAAACAGAAGTGTGAAAACAGCTAACAAGAAACTAAATCCTAACAAACAGAAAGAAAAAAAAAACTGAATTGTAACACAAAGTCTGATGGCTTCTTGTTTTCTATTAGATCACATGACTGAGGCTTGTGAATTCTCAGGTCAAAGTTCAAATTGATAAAGATAAAGAAGGCTGACGCAAACATAACTGCTAGACAAACAATTACATCTTTCACATCTGATCTCCTTTCCCCTTCAGTGAACTGCCTTTTCTACCGAGCGAATTTTACTCATGTTTGTTCTGACCTCTGCTTTAGCTGAAAAGAAAAGAAAACAAACAAACAAACAAAAAAAGAAACAGAACGTGTAGGTCCACTGCAGCAAAATTCATAAATGTTATCACTAAAAATCATAGATAACCCAAGCTTTAAAAACAATTTAAGAATTCGAAATAGACACCAACAGCATCAACGGGGATACCTCCACCACCAAAAACAGGGCTTGCGTTCCTGAACGTGAACATAAAAGTAACATCTCTGTATAACAAACTGAAAACTATTTCAAACATTTGACCTTACAGTGACCTTGACCTTGACCTTATTTGGATCAATTACACAATGTAGCCAGTTCATCTGCTGGTCACAATGATAATTCCATACAAGTCCTACAAATATTCAACCACTGGTTGTTGAGATACTGCGCTAACGAGGATTTCACATGACCACACAGACAACACGAAAGCATGCGATACCCAAGGCAAATTTACTCTGGCAAATAACCATTCTCCCATCTTTTGGGAAAACAATTTGCTCTTGCTGTACAAAGTAAGTGATGTTAGAACCACTAAAATCACAAATCATATGTTAATGCAAAGAAGTTAAATCTTTGAAACTTTGTATGAACATGCTAGATTAGTTGCCTGAATTCTCACACGCAGTCCAACGATGGTAAAGTGCTTCATGCAGCATAAATGTAAGCAGTACCTTTAGGCTCTTCGTAGCCAGTTGTTTGGGGGTTGGGGTGAACCCAGGCGAAGTGGCTAACGGTTCAGGGCACGAGCTAGTGGTGGATTTGACAGGAGTAAGAACTGGAGGTACTTCGGAAGTTACAGATGCTGGCTTGGGCACAATGGATGTAGGTTTAGGATTTGGAATGGATGCTGGTGATGCAGAAACTGTAGGGGTTTTAAGGACTTCAGTAGCTCTGGGAATAAAACCAGCCAGAGGAACCATGGGGGAAGGCTTTGGCACAGGCACTCTCTTGGAAGCTGGGATGAATCCGGCTGGTGGCGTGATGGGGGACTTAACTGGAGAGGTAGTAGCAGGAGAGGTAGGAGGAGAAGGTCCCAAAGTCTTTTCCTCTGGATTTGAATGCAGACTCTGGCTCGCTTCTGGTTTCTGCACACTCCTCCCTGTTGCTGCTGAACTTTCTTTGTCCTCAGTGTTCTCCTCCTTCTTGTGCTCTTGTTTTTCTGCAGACGGCTCCTTACAGGGACGAGGTCGCAGATCCCTGGTCCTGCCTCGGCTCATCAGGCTGGCGAGTCCTGTGGAGACTTCATCTTTCTCCTCCTTCTTTACGAAGTCATGTTTAAAAGAGAACATGGGCTTCTTAGTGACCTTGGGCACAGATGCTGGCATAGTTTTGGGTGGCTCAGGGACAATTCGGGGTATCACAGGCATTGTTGAAGATTTGGGTGGCTCAGAGGAGGATTTTGGAGGCTCAGTGAGAGTCTGACAAAGAGTTGTGGTCGTAGAAATAGCAGCAGTGTCCTCATCTGCAGATTCTACCCTCCTCACCACTCTCTTCACCACCTTCACACCGTTCTTGTGAGTTACACCATTCGGGTCCTCGGTCATCTCTGGCTCCCAGGCACTGACTGTGCTTGTGGTGTTGCTAGCTAAAAGACCATTGGTCTTGCTATCTCCATTCCGGACAGGCTCACGACTCTGTAAATCTGGATAGGACTCAGGGCTTTTGAAGCGCTCTTGGATGTTTCTGGATGGTTCAGGGTTCTTGATGATAGAAAACCTGTTCCTTGTGGGTGAAGGGCTCTTGAATCGTTCCCTGAGCTGGGGCTGGGACTGGGCATGTCCAGGAGGATCTCGAGCAGGCTGGGGGCTCTTGGTGCGCAGCAGGACTTTAGCAGGCTCCAGGCTGGGTACCGACTGGGAGCGACTACTGAGACTGCCATTACTATCTGACTACTCAGCCAGATGGCAATGGGTGGGGAACAGGGATGTTAAAGGACACGTATTAATGATAAGTTCAGGAGAAGTGATACAGTACTTATAATAATACTGATAAAAGTTACTCAAAATACTTCTGAATATGTATTTTAGCCTCAGACCTTGAAAAGCACATAATCTAAAATAACACTAAGAAGTTCATCCAACTAAAGACCCAGGGATGTGCTCAAGTTCCTATTCATGCACTACTGACACACTGACCTATATTGAACCAGGGTCTTAAGTCAGACTACTGAGATAAGACACACAGTTTAGAATGGCATGCAGATCCAAGCCTAGGACTTCCATTTCCATACCTTTCATTGTTAGCCTTGCACTCCAGTCCAGTAGACCTCATTCACTGCCAAAAGCTACACTAAATCCAGTCGAATAAATAATGACTGGGATGACATATCTGTAGAATAACACTTACTAGCTAACCAGTGCAATTACAAGCACCATTTAACATGGCTTACACGACAGTCTCCCTGAGGACTTTGTGGAATCTGTGATGAACAGATCTAATGCTTGTGCAGATCATTCATGCACTTTATGGCTGTGCATGTAGCTCACTATGTGCTGCTATAGCCTACAGCTTGATAAACTTAACCACAGGAGATATAAGCAGCTTGCAGGACTACAAAACACTCAGTAAAATCATTTCCTTGTTGTGCTGACTGTACTACAGTAAATCTCAAAAGCAGGTCATTTCAGTTTTTCAACTCGGTGAATATAAAATCCAGTTCTGTATTAATGATAAAGGTTCTGAGTAAAATGGATTGCGCAGCAAGGAGTATTATAAAGCATTATAGACTGTGCAAGAATGTATTCTCTAGAGCCGCACCAACCAGTAAAATCCGTTTCCTGTCAGTAAATAGTGATGGTTTTTCATAGCACTTACACTCTCTTTCAAACTCTTGGGGGCTGCCTTGGTCTCATCCTTAACCTGAAGAGGTTGACGAGAGAAAGTAATTATGATGTGCATTTTAAATCAATTAAAAACGCGGCTGAGCCAGGTCATGCTTCGGATTACACACACACACACGCCACACACTCATGCATGACCTACTACAATCAACAGTGTAAACTGGAGTAATAAGTCACACAATAAGTTCAAAATTGATCTTGTTCTATTTAAACCAGGGGCATCCTTTTACTGAAGTGGTTAGGCAAGCAGCAGCTTTTCTAAATGAAGTACTTTGGCAGAGCGAGTAGTCTTGCAGTACGCCCTAGAATACGATCTGTGTTACAGTGCATTGGTCAGTTTCACACAGTGAACCATGTTACCCGAAGTACACACATCACACACCAGCTGAGCTGTGCATTTGTATACACGCTGATGACTGCGATGAGAGGTATCGCCCTTTGTGTTTTATGGCAGCTATGATGCATGCAGAAAATCCACACCTTAGACCACACAGTGCAGTGAAGCAAGAATTGAAAATGGAACGCCACTTTCCTTTTGCTCCCAGAAGGAAAAGCGTGATGAGAAAGCCATGGTGATGACGTTGCGCTCATGGGCTGGGCCGGACAAGGAGGAGCAGGGGATGAACGGCAGGGAGAGCTGATATGTGACAGCCGAGAGATAAGATTCTGAGAACGATAGATTCTGGTATTGGGATACGTCAACCTCGGACTGAGCTTCAGGTAAGAACGTCTGCACCGCACTGGAGGAAAGAAGACATACTGAATCTGCAGTTTAAAGTGAGGTTTAGAGGGTGACAAGGGTAAAACAGGACACTAGGCAAGGAATAACACATGACAGGTGGTGCTGTTAGAGAAAATGATCAATGACAGGGTAGTGTAATGCCATTAACACCGCAAAATGTATTATTTTCCTATAAATGAAGTGATTTATTCCGCTTACACCACAGAAATTTACAAACAATTACAATTTTTTTATGTATTAAAGAACATACTATTTATCTGAGAGAAGCACTGCAGTTTGTTACCGAGAAACCGTGTGCCAAGTCTTCTCTCCTGAATACTCATAGTGGAAACTCATAACCTAAAGCAACAGCTATACCGCTAAAAGCTATACTTTTACGACGACATTCCTCGTTTTACGTTAAATCTCCTCACAGACATTTTTACCATATCACCGATCATACGTTTCACTTTGTTCAATAACAACACTTTGTAAAATTCGTTTTAAAAGCTTAGATTATGTATAGGATCCTCCGTACAAGTATCTGTGAATAAGCTGTTGCTATAGAAACATTGTGTCTGAGAACAACATGAATATAAACCTGAGATTTGTCTTGTAGCCGGCATTATAGTCAGAGCTGCTGTTGTAGAACATTAATCACCACCTACTGACCAATCAGATACAAGAATCCTATAGCATTTGCTGTATGAGATGCTTTGTAACAGTCACAGTACTTTGGAAAGTTTGCCAGCACAGGACCCTCTTGTGCTTATACGGTTTACGCTTTCCGGTTTCTCTGTTAAATGACTGTTTCTCGGTAAAAACGTGTGTGGGTTTTTTTGTCTCGTTAACCTCGAGAGGAGAAAAAAGGAGACACCGGAGGTGAGGGAACAACTTTTTTTTTTTTTTTTTTTTTTTATCATTGCTATAATGTACAGTCAGGTCCATAAATATATGGCCATTGATAAAGTTATTGTTAATGAGCTCATGAATATGATCTCAAATGCAAGCCATCATTAGGCTAACAAAAATCAAAACAAACCATCCCAGATATAGCAAAAACTTTAGGTGTGGCCAAATAAATCATTCGGTACATTCTTACAAAGAATGAACGCTCTGGTGAACACCGAAAGGCCTGGAAGACCACCTTCGGTCACACCTGTGGTAAGTGACCGAAAAATTCCTTCTCTGGTGAAGAAAAACTCCTTTACCACAGTTGGCCAGATCAGGAACACCCTCAACAATCAGGAAAGACTTCACCAGAGTAAATACAGAGGGTTTATCATGCAATGTAAACCACTGGTACGCCTCAAGAACAGGAAGACCAGATTCAAGTCGTCCCCCACCACCCAAAATAAAACGCTTAGAGAAACGCTTGTACAGTTCTGGAACCACATCCTACGGACAGATAAGACAATATCAATTTGTATTTGTATTAATGAGTATAAAAAAAAAAGGAAGGAACTGCTCGTGATCTGAAGCATACCACCTCATCTCATGGTGTAGGCATGCATGGCTGTTAACGGAACTGGTTCCCTTGTATTTATTGGGATTGCTGACATGTATGGACTATATTATTTGCGCAGATTCAGCCAAATGCTGCAAAACTGCAATTACCAAATCAATCACCTGACCTGAATTCAAGACAAAATTGAAGGCTATAACACCCCAAGAACACGCAGGAACTGAAGACAGCTGCAGTAATGACAGAGCATCACCGACAATGAAACCCCAGCATCTGATGATGTCTATGGATTCCAGACTTCAGGCAGACTTTGACTGCAAAGGAATCTGCAACCTTGTTTTGGGAGTATTTGGGGGTACTGACTTTTGGGACCACATATAAAAAGTGCTATAATTCAAACACCATTCACCGAAATTTGGGTGTAAATTCCTTTAACTTAAAGCTGAAAATCTGAGCTCATAGACATTATTTCAACTAACTCCAATATACTGTGGTAGACAGCTAAAATAACAATAATTTCCCAATTTCCAAATATTTATGGACATGACTGTAAGTGTTCTGACAAGAACAGGAACTTGTCTCGTGGACGTTCCACAACATTAAATGTAAGCATAAACCCTTAAAAAGTGTGGCGTGTCATTCATTAATAAATCAAATATTGTAATCGTCAGTAAATTGCTGTAGTATAAACATAACACACTATGGAACATGCTGTTACATGAAAATAATACACTTCAGGGTGGCGTACCATTTTTGTATAATAACACCAACCACTGGTACACTATTACTATTAAAAGTAGACACATTCGTTGAATACACTGTGTAACATCTGTAATACTGAGAATGCTGTAAGGTTTCAAACGTTGGGCAAAATGTGAGGCTGCAGCTCTGGACCTGTCTGCTGGACCAGAAGACCATTTTATCTTTCAAAATAACTGCCGCAATGACTGGTTAACCTACAGTTCCCAAACTACATAGGCTCAGCATTATAAAACAGCATTTTTACCACAGTTGCATGATATCTTGCAGCATATTATAAACATATTGGATTTCAGGCATTTCTGCCTATTACCTCATGTGAATAGTGTAGTTCCTCTAACAAAAACACACATCTGGAACATCTCCTACACTGCCCACAGCACAACTGTTTGATTATTAAAATCAGGTTAATTATGTGTCTCAAGGCTCGCAGGCTTCTCACACACACACACACACACACACACACACACACACACACACGTACATATCCCTGCTAAATAAAGAGTCGTTGGTGTGCTTATCTATGTAAAGTGAAGTGAGAGCACAACCTTTTTTTGGGAGCTACGTCTCCAGTACTGCCATACAGTATACTAGTGTACCAAACAAAGAAATGGCACAAACACATGTATAAAAGAACCAAATGATCAAATCCAGAACATTTAAATACAACTGAGAAACTCACTAAAAGCACACATGGCGTGATGGCCTGGGAAAACCCTTCACACGACGAACTCTGACATTTTCTACTATATATAGTTTTGGAAACTATAGGTTTCTCGAGCACAAGTAAAGTTTTAGAATTTAGGTTAGTTAAGTTTCCATTCTGGCTGCGGCGGGGTTGCATCATGAGCATTTTGACAGACTGTATGTGACAAGCAGCCTAACCAACAACTTAAAGTCTGACATTCACTGTGTGAAAATCGCAGCTAACGAGGTCTAAAAAATTTTTAGGTAGACTGACTGTTTTTACCACTATGTTTAATAAACTGGCTCCTTACATCATGTGATAATTAAAAGGTCGACTGATTGATCGATTGTGCCGAGATAACCGATTGCTGGAACTATCTGTTATCAGTAAAAACCCACACCGATAGTTTTTCCCAGCTGTGTCCGTCGCTGGAGCGGCTGAGAAGCATTCGCTGTCATTATACAGTACAAGAGCGGCCTCTAGAGACGAAATAAAAACCGACAAATTTTGTTGTGTTATTTGCAGTGTTTTTTTTTTTTTTTTTTAATATTCATTTTGGGTGTCTCTATTTTTATTTGGAGTGTTAGTTTTTGGTTCAGTTTGGGTGTATAACTTTTATTTACTTTAATAATTATTAACAGCTAACATATATTATTAATATGTATTTCATTTAAAAAGTACAGTACATTTTCATGGTACAGTCAGTACTGTTTATTTTTGTAAAACAGTTCAGCAGTATTGTACTTTGAGTGTTGTGTTTTCATTCAGTATCAATTCAGTTCTATTTAGTTTTATTTGTGTAGCGTTTTTAACAATGGACATTGTCCCAAAGCAGCTTTACAGTACCAATTTAATCGGTTGATTCATCGATTATCGTCAGGTTAAGGAGATCATTAAAATCCACTATTGGTTGACCACTAATTTAAAGGAAGACAACCTAATCAAGGTTGAAAAGTACATATTGGTGAAATATATTACGGTTTACATTTGAGGTCTCAAAGTATGGTATAGGCAGAAAAGAAAAGAAAAAACGTATTTTGGCCATAATCCAATTTTTCATCCTTTTTTTTTTTTTTTTTTTTTTTTTAGCTGTTTGCCTGAATTTAGCCACTGCAACCTCCAATGTTCTTTCCTAGACTTCCACAAACAATTTCTTTTCTTTTTTTTCCATCTAAAGATGGCAAATCAATTGTAATAATAATGTTTTCCTGACCCCAGATTTATCACCAGGCATTAACACAGAAATAACACCTACCCTGTAAGACAACAGCTATAATCACTAAAAATCCAAATACAGCTAACACATTGATGAACGAAGTACACCTAAAGGAAAACAAAGAACCTACGACTCATCTAGACAACTACAGCAACACCAAAAGCCCATTAACAGAACTGTTACCTGCTCACGTATGTTTAAACAGCACACGAATCTCCCACACTGAACCAGAGGCCGTTTCTTTACAAAAGCACCACCTCATTCCTTAACACAAAGTGCAGAGCGTGATCATGGAACTCACTAACAGACAGATTGGTCTTTCCATCACAGGAAACAGGAAACCTTTGGGAGCCATTGCGGTTCTGAAAGTTTCCTATGCTCACAGAACAGTAACGTAGGACTTTAATGGAGAGCATAGAAGATGAGCTAGTCACTGATAGAGCTTTATGCTTTTCACCCTACAATCTGGATGTGTGTTAAACAAAACGGCACAGGAACTCCACCGCATTATTTATACATGTAAATAAAAAGCTTCATGTCACAGAGCAGCCTGAGGCAATCCAGACCTAACTAATCAGCACCTAAACGGGACACACCGACTATTCAGGGCTTGATTAAATTGCTACAGAAGGCTAAGTTAGATACTCCTCTGACCTGCCGTTCTCAAGCCTAAAAATAGTGCAGTACAGCTCGACAGGCCTCAGCCTGAGCCTTCACACTCGGCCCGCAGTCTCTCCAAACAGCTCTGCTTGTGTCTCAAGCTCTAAAATCCTCAATCAAAGTTCGACGTCCACTCACTGCCTTACCTCGGCTCCTCGGTTCTGGTTCCTCAGTGCCAGTGTGGCTCCCCTACTTTCCGTATTTCAGAGAAGTCCAGAAAACAAGTTCAACGAAGCCGGCACAGAGCGAGATACAAGACAGAGAGTGCTTACGTCCCTCACAGGTTGACTGGACTCCTCTATTCCTGACACTGCATGGCGAGACGAAGAGGAGGGACAGCTGTCGCGGTACGAGTGGGGTCACGTCAGACTAAATATAGATCCCAACCACCATCACTGCTCTAACGGTCCTCTCTCACTCCCCACCCCCAAGAATGCAAAATGCAGAATGATGACGCTCTGCTCTGCTCTGGTCTACTCCACTCTCAGCAACAGCTGCTCCTTCTTCTCAGCTGCTCATCGATACACACGGCTTCTGCTCTGTGTGTAAATCCACTGGCAGTTCGTGTGGACGAGCGGATGTGTTTGCTCTGAGTGATTGCAGGTTGGACTAGGTCAGAGTGCAGCAAACCGAAGACAGAGGAAAACAAATGCAAAAGTGCTGCGAGATGAAGGCAGAGGAAGTGATGCAAGGGCCTGGCACTTCCTGTGAGCCATTTCAAAACTGCAGAGCACACTGGGAGGAAAACACTACAGCTTACCTACAATTCATCTCTCTTACTACAACAAAAAACGCTCTCTGTGTGAGCAGTGCAATTTAGTGCCGAACTTTAAAGAAACGTATGTCTGTTATAGATCGCAAGT
This sequence comes from Stegophilus panzeri, assembly GCA_024331685.1. Classification (NCBI taxonomy): domain Eukaryota; kingdom Metazoa; phylum Chordata; class Actinopteri; order Siluriformes; family Trichomycteridae; genus Stegophilus; species Stegophilus panzeri. Next base: position 15,867,177 of record JANDJT010000071.1, read on the forward strand.
CATTGTTCATGACAAAAATGCCACTAAATTATTTAAACAAATACCTTCAGTGTTCTTTGCAAGGCCACGCCCACTACCGTTGTCACAGTACAAGAATTGTTTACTTTGATACCAGAAGCATGTATAATTTTGCAATATTCAATATCAATACAATACTTCAAAAAGTCTCGTTGAAACGCACCCAACGTTCATACCACTAAATTACGACTACCTCCTTCGTAGTTCTACAAATCTCTACATAAATGACACCATTTCATTTAATATACTGAAATCACGTGTTCGAGCGGAGTTGTGCTGACCAAGTTACTCTGAGTGCTGTTTGTTGATGTCTGAGCATAAGTCCCTAAATATTCGCACAAACGTAGCGCTCATCTAACAGTAAGGAAAGGTGCAGAGAGAGATATTCACAGTGCATATCCGTCACGGTTATTATGTTCTCGCATCAATATATCGATAAGTACATTACAAGTACATACAGTGCCCTCCACTAATATTGGCACCCTTGGTAAATATGAGCAAAGAAGACTGAAAATTTGTCTTTACTGTTTAACCTTTTGATCTATTGTTCAGAAAATTCACAAAAATACTCTTCACTCATGGATATCATACAATTGCAAACAAAACACAGGTTTATCAAAAAAAATAATAATAATAAAAATTCTTTGTTAAATATAGGTGTGGAACAATTATTGGCACCCTTTTAGTCAATACTTTGTGCTACCTCCCTTTGCCAAGA
>JANDJT010000071.1:15878805-15893330 GCA_024331685.1 Stegophilus panzeri
TTGCTTCAATAAATAACATTATCATTTAAAAACTGTATTTTGTGTTTACTCAGATTGCCTTTGTTTTAATTTCTGAATCAATTTAGTATGAAATATACACAAAAACAGAAGAAATCAGAATGGGGGTAAATACTTTTTTTACAGAACGGTACTGAAGCCGGCAGCAATTGAATTAACTACACATGCAAGTACCGGGAATGAGACTTTTTTTCTAAACATACAGTATCTCAGTTTATAAAGCACCTTGGCCCTAAAGGACATGTGTATATACTGGCACATAAATACAACAAATGCGCAGATACACCACAAAGCCAACTATCCTTATTGTATCTTTCCTCTGGCAAAGACATCAGCTGTCAATGTTTCAAGCACCTCATTGAGTCATTCTAATGAAATATGCTTGAACTGTGATCTTCCTTAGCGTTTACAGACATGCCCTCCTCTAATCCTGCACAGTCCCTGACTCATTTATAGACCATGTGCCATTCATTGCCGCTGTAATGGCATGGTGCCTCAGTGTAGCTTTGTTTAATATAACCGCTCACTCATCCAAAAACATGCTCGACTGTCCTCCATCACTCTGCAGCAATCTGGCTTGGCTGAATCAGCAGGGTTTAAACAGGGAACTCCATAAACTAGTCAGTACCGGAGCCGTCTCAGCTCCAGTGTAGTGTGAAGTGTGCGCTGTCCTTGACATGCTTCCTGACAGTAATGAACTGACTGCCCTGCCTCTGCCTCGAGGCAAACACGTATCGGTTAGTAAATAGCAGTGTGATCCGGAGCTCTCGGTGAATAAAAAGGCATGCTAACATCTGCTGCTGGCAAACACACACTGAGGTGTTTATTTGCCTTTGGTGCAGGGGAACAGAGTGTGTTAGATCCAGCCATCCATCCTGGTCAGGAGGACCAGGGACATCTCCACGTTTAAATGTTAATCGGTTAACTCAGAAATGTTGTGAAGATGTAAATTAAACATCACTGCTGGACATGTTGACTCCACAAATCTCTCTCATCTCTTTACTCTCTTCTATAATGATTCATTAATTCTGAAAAATCCTCAAACCACTTCAGCTTTTGAATATTATTTAAACCACGGAAAATCTTCAGTAATTCTGAAACATTGCAAGATCCTCCGAATATTATGGAGTTTGCTTGATTTTGCACTAATTTCTGCAAGAAAATCCTTGAGGGACTGATTACTCTGTGTGTGTGTGTGTGTGTGTGTGTGTGTGTGTGAGAAGAAGAAAATTAGTCTGAATAAATAAAGCACTGCTTCAAACAGCTCAGGAAAGAGCAAAATATTCCTTCAATCCAAAGCGGTCAGGTCGGAATCCGTGAGAGTTTTTCGGACATCGTTTGTTGACATGAAAGAAGGTCCACTTACTATCAGCGGCAGTGTAGTGAAGCCAGCGGTGAACCAGAGACAGCATAGTGTAATAGGAAGCTGAAGTCGTAACTAGTTACAGCCTTGATCTTGACATTGATAACATCACATTGGCCAGGGATTCTCTCCAGAGAAAACACACTATCGCCTGTGTTGGGACTCTGTTAAGATAATGAAATGTTCCAGAACACTGTGGGTCCTCCAATGCTACACTACACTGTGTTTAAAGGAAAAGCTCTTTCCTGTGTCTGAGGAGTTAATGACAAGTGTTTCAATTTGCAGTGGAGAGGCTGTCCCACAAGATTGAGTTATAACAGAGCTGCTCACAGCATGCCACCTCTCTCGGGCATGCGGAATCGCACAGAAGCCATGGCTGCACTCAAAGTCCATCAGGAGATGTTCAAAACACTGACTACAAAAACCTAGACAACATCCTGTGTAGGCAGATCTGAAGACAGCAGTGGTGAGACAGAGTGGTTAAAGTTCTGGGGTAGTGATCGTAACACTGTTTAAATCCAAAAATTGCCAGAACCACCATGTGGCCGTTGCACAAGACCCTTAAGCCACAATGACTCAGCTCTATTCTTGGGTTGTATCCAAAGAACTTATAAAAGAGTCTTTTACAATAAATAAATAAATAAATAAATAAATAAATAAATAAATAAATGCCCCCCCCCCGTCACTTATGAATGCCCGTGCAGCAGTGTGCATTTCACTTTCACTTTAGGATTAGCGGCAATTCAGGAGCGGCAGTTGCTTGAATGGTGGGTTCATTATTATTCTTAATGAAAAACACAACAACAAAACTATACATTGAGAAACACACTTATATTAAACATAGAACTTCTGAAACCGAATCCTCCGCCATCGTCGCGTCAGTCAGCTCGCCTCACTCTCGTCACGTGATAAATGAAATCTGACTCCTGCTGATCTGTGCTGCGACTCGGCTCATGCTGAATTGAGCAGACGCTCTCTAACTGAACTAAAGGATTTTGATTACTATAAAAAGGCAAAACAACAGTGGGGGCAGAGACACGGTGGGCAAATGATCGGTAATCATGTGTGCGGCCCGAACCCGGGAACACCGGCTATCGCAGCAAGCCTAGTATAAGCCGTGTCCCAGTTAATGGCACATGACATCAAACGCACATAATGCGACGCCACTAGCTTCAGCAGATTCACCCAGAGTCAAGGACAATGAATTTCTTCAGTTTACTGTTACAGTGTAGTACAGTGTACAGTGTAGCGTTACCTTTTATATCCAACATGACCCCAGTCACCATCAGACAGAGGCGCAACTGTCAAGTGACCACAGATAAAAAGTGTGCGACCTCCAAGTCCTCTAAGGCAGGAGAGCATTTTATATTAAACGCCGCGAAGAAGATTATAACCTGTAAACTTTACAAAGTGTAGCTTGTGTGACACGGAAACGCGACAGTGATGCACAAGCACAAACTTGTGTTTATATCTAAAATGCGCCACTGTTTGAAAAGGGTTATGGAGAACTGATGTGAGTTGCTTAAAAGGTTCCGTTTAAATCAAGTTTATTGTCATTATAAGTTGTATTTGCGCACTTGCAGTGTAATGTCTGCTGTTTATTATAACGAGAGCGATCTGTTAGTAACGAGGCCGCGTTGCTTCTCACTCACGGTGTAGACGCGGTGATACACAGAGGGAGCGCAAGTAAGATAATTAAAACGCCACAATCAAAAACACAAACATATATACATATATATATATATATATACACACACACACACACACATCTAATATATATATATATATAAACTAATGTTAATGTAACGTTTTAGTCTGAAGTTTATATTTGTAACACTCAGTTTGTGGCTTTTATTTTTGTGGATTTTTTTTTTTTATTCGCTTAATCGAGAGAGAAACTAACCAGCCAATTCATCGATTATGACAATAATCGTTAGTTGCAGTCCTAGTCCACATTAAACCTCAGAATGGGAAAAACATGCGATCTCAGCGAATTTGACCACAGCATGGTAACTGGTGCCAGGTGGGCTGGTTTGAGTATTTCAGAACATGCTGATCTTCGTGGTATCTTAGAAAAGTATCTTAGAATGCACAAAGCATCAAACTTTGTGGCAGAGGGTCTATGACGGCAGCAGATCACGTCAGGATCCATTCCTGTTTACGTTTAAAATCACGCCTCTCCATTTCCAAAACCAGCAACGGCTGATCGTTTAATCGAGTCAATTAATTCCCTCGACCTCTCCCCCCCCCCAAAAAAAATGCGAATGCGAAGCAACATTTCGTGTCTAAGCAACCAAATCACACGCTCACAACCAACTCACATGCTCACACGCTCACACATGCGTCTTTTACCAACATGCTGTGTCATGTATTTGCTGAGAGGGAACGCTGGTATGGCTACGTGACTCTCTTCTCACAGCAGCCTCACAGTCATAAGTTCTGAAGTTCACGCTTTTCCTTCACTAGTTTCAGTGGCTTCCCCCCAGCTACCCGCTTCATTATGCACGGAGCCTGCAGTGGCTCTCTTTAAATCATTAACAGTCATGAGTTTGGCTACACTCTGGGAGATCTGCAGTGTCCCTGTCTGCATCTGAAGGGTACAGGCTTTTCAAATTCTCATCACAATCGACTGAAGAAATATCCGATCCAAAACATTATTCATTTCTGGTGATTTTGTAATTCCCTCTGTTCTAGTGTTACACTTTATAACGACACACCAAGCACCATGCTCGAACACACACACACACACACACACACACACACACAATCACAGCAGCAGCTCCAAACACCAAGGCTCAAGTAAGTCCATTCCAGGTCTGTTCAGATGATCCCACCATCCTGAGCAGAGCAGCACGCGACAGTCAAAGTGTAGGAGGATTAGCTACGGTTTTGAAGCCTCAGGGAGCCACCAGGGAACAAGTCACACCTACAACTGGCGCACCAGTGGGGAGGACTGGGTTCATGTTGGTAAGCCAGAGCACCACTGAAGACCTGATGTGTGCGTGGGAGGGGGTGAAAGGGAGTATGATTTCTTCTGTACTCTAACTGCACTCACTCCCTCCATCCAAACCTCAGACCACACGGTTGCAGCACACTATTTTTCTTTGATTCTCCTTCTCATGATTCGATAGCACGATCTCCGTATCGGCGTGTGGGACTAAGTGGTCACGCGTATACAGATCTGGCACTATTCATCGCCCGCTCGCGTTCAGACGAACACCAGAACGTGGAAAATACGCACGAGTTCAACAGTGATGGAGAAACGATGAAGCTTAGGTTGTGGTACAAGTCTGAAGCTTGTCATTTGTGGCGAATCTGAACATGCTGGTGCAACAGGACTTCAGCAGATCCGAGCCTCCAGTTTCACTGCCAGATCAGTGAGTTCCAGTTAACCAGATATTTAAGGCATGCTAAGTATTCGTTAAAAACTGTTACGCTCCGGCTTACAGAGTTTCTCTTATGAAAGCTTCGTTGCAAGATCTGAAACCAGACATATTAGGAACATTATTAATGATTTAAGGCTATGATATTTGGGTTTCACATCAGAGTAGGCCTGTTCAATTTGCGTGACAAGCTTTTTTTTTTTTTACAGCAGAACACTATTACGTATTTCAGTATGTGAAGATATTCACATCTGTGATAAAGCAGTGAAAGAGATTTCAGATATAAAAGCAATATTGAATTTTTAAACCCAACGTTGGACTGGTTATCTGTCAGTACGTTTACATAGACAATAATATTCTGATATTACACTGATAAAGACGATACTCTGATTAAGAAACTACCATGTAAACAGTGATTTCTGATTACCTTAATCAGATTAAGTCATACTCGAAGTAAACACAAATCGAATTAAGACGTGTGGAGTATTCCTGTTTTAGTCGCATTATCGAAGTGCATTATAGACATGTAAACACCTTAATCACACTATTAACGTCGTGTGGGAGTTTTCACTGCATTTTGCGACAGGACACGTACACACACGACAGTGCTCAACCGTTTGACGGCAAACAAGAGAGCATCCGAAACCGTGTCCGGAAGCTATATAGTAGGCGAGATGCATGTATTTCAGCTACTATATAGTAGGTAAGTATGTGGTTTGGGACGCAGCCCACGGCTTCAAGCAGTCGTCTATTTACACGTACGGCATGACTAATAATTAACTGCACTTGAAGCTTTCGTAAAATTAAAAATAAAAACACCCAGAACTGTATACGGTACCATAACAAAGACGAACTATATGTTGTTACGTGAAGTTCTGGAGGGAACGTCGGACAGCGTGGCGCGGTGACGTAATGATGTGTGACGTTAATCGCTCGTGTGATCGCTATAACATGTCGTGTGATTGTTATAACATGTAACACGGGAACATGAAAGGAATATTCTAGACAGGACTCATGTAAACACCTTAATCACAATATTGTCTTATTCAGAATAAGGTCAGTAATTAGATTACTGCTGTCCATGTAAACGTAGTCAGTAAGTCGTGTCACAAAACTCCTACAAAATTAAATTTCAATGAGAACATAGAAAATTAAAAAAATAATAATAATAATTTAATTACTGTCAATGAACTAAAGGAAAACCTAGGAAAACCTACAAAAATAAATAAAATGTGATTGAAAATGCAACACATAAAACATCCAGTACCTGAAGACAGCAGTGGTGGTGTAGTGCTTAAACTTCTGAGCTAGTGATCAGAAGATTGTGAGATTTATGGAGCTTTCACACTGGCAGTTTAGTCTGAAACAGAGCACGGTTTGCATGGAAAATTGGTAATGAGGAAGCTGTCATGCGGACCAGGAAGTTCACCATGGTACCGAACCCAAGACTACCTGCAGGAGGTTGTACTGGAACTGTGCCATGATTCCCGTAAATGTGAACGCAACTCATGCTCAAGTCCGCACTTGTTCAGGAAGTAACGTGTTTTAGCTGATGACATCATCATTAGTTTCCACAACGCACGTGTAGCCTGAGAGGCAGGGGAATACGGTAGGACACGGTATAGTCCACTGCTGTGCATGACATCTGCTGCACACAATAGCACCAAAATAGTAAAAATAAAAATGAATAAAATCCAGGCGAGTGTACACAGCGGGTGTAAGCCTCATATAAATGCACTAAAACGCATACAATGCTAACTCAACTGCTCCAGTGCACCATAATGCCAGATCACATGCCAGAGAGGCTCCAGTAACAGATGTGAAACCCAGGCTTGATATCTTCCTGAAGCTTAATAGAACATCTGCCAGATAAACCAAAAGATGTTTAAAGGTAATTGATGGGCTGACCGTATGGGATGGCCTACACAGATAATGACACTGCTCTTTCTGCTTGGGGGAAAATGCTTGTGCAGACATGCAGGGCAGCGACATGTCATATCTTCCTCCTCTGAGGCACTGCCTCCAGACTGCCTGCAATAAAGAGCAGTCTCATGATCAGCAGTCAGTCTCACAGACTAGAAATGCACCAATAAGTCACCCTAAGGAGTCATCAGAAGACAGGCACTCACCAGGATATTCAAATTCAGTCAACATGGCCAAGTGTACAAGCAGTCACTTTAGAGGCTTGTAGCCAGCGGGAACAATAAACTATGAGCCACCAGGAATCAGTGGTATTTCTACACAAACCACAACCATACTGAACTGCGTGGAAAAAGAACAAGTCTGGAGACAAAGAGCATTCCTTTCCCCATCTCACTACACACGTCTCCTGTTTCCAGGGGGGAACTGCGTAAAACATTACACAACCTTCCACTACCAGTAAGAAGTAAGACTCGTGCAGCCAGTAAACCCATTAAACCATGATGCTTCGCCAGTAATTGTCATGTATTGCAAGCGTACTCAAAGCGTTTTGTAAACACTGTAGTCGTCCTTCTCACAGAACAGATACCGGGTGCTTCTCATTTCTAGAACTGCGCCTCCTCTTTGCTTTCCTTTCATTTCCTGCTTCTTACCACCTTCCTCCGAGAAAGCTGAGAAAGGATGCAAGAAAAGAAAAAATAAACGTATTACTAAATGAAACGTTCTTGCTAACTGACGCATCGCTTCAAAAAGACTTTAGTGAATTCTCTTACTGATGTTTCCCAGCTGTATTACCTCTATAATGAATCTGCCTACACACTAGGGCTGCAACTAACTACGTTTATATTATATAGGTATTTAAAATTTTTGCATTATTTTTTATGGATGCACAAAAAAAAAAAAAAAAAAAAAAAAAAAAAAAGCACTAATAATTAAACTACAGTCCTAAATTAATAATTAATAATAAAATCTCCTTTTCACTGCACCTTACGATTTCCGTTACTCGCTGCATTGAGACATATTGTTTTACTCATGTTTACTTTAATCGCATCGTTTTAATTCGACATCTACAGACATATTACAGATCTTACTTGTGCTCCCACTGTGCATCACCGCATCTACACTGAGAGTGAGGAGCAACGCGGCCTTGTTACGAACAGATCGCTCTCGTTATAATAAACAGCAGAAGTTACGTCGCAAGCGCGTGAATACAACTTATAATGAAAAACTTGAATTAAACTAAACCTTTTAAGCAACTCGCACCAGTTCTCCATAACCCTTTAGATATATTTTAGATATACACAACCAGTCAAAAGTTTACACACACTCACTCATTATTTATTTTTTCCCTCCACATATTAGAATAATAATAAAAAAAGTCATCAAAACTCTGGACTAACACAAAAGGAACTATGGGAATCACGCTGCGATAAAAAAATAAATCAAAATAATTTAGTATTTTAGCATCTTCAAAGTAAACTCAGATTCATTTAAAAAATTTTATATAAAAAATATTTTAAAAATGTACCCTATCCGCCCTGTTCTGTATTTCATGTGAATTGTAGGTAAATGCTGTGTGCAGATTATTGTTACACTACAATGCTCTCTAGTCTTTTACATAATCAGCTAACAAGGCCAGTGGACTTGCACTGTTTCAGACAGGAGTTAGTTGAATACATGCTGTACAGGTAGAATACAAGTTTGTACTCTACGCTCCCCGACCCCTTCCTGTGTGTTTAACACTACATCTAAAACAGCTCTGTATCGAGTCCAGTCTACAATCAAACATAGATCAATCTGAGCCAAAAGCGGTGGCGTATACAACGGGCTGGAGGAAGCCAGAGGGAAATTCTCCAAGTGCAGGCGAACAGAAGGGCCCTTCTCCGCCCCAGAGAGTAGTGGTCAGCCACTGACACTTCCCCATGGCCTTTATTGCTTCATACAGCGGGCCAGACAAACCTATGAAAAATGTTAGTGTCTCTAAGTTCCTGCTCAATAGGGGGTTTTGTCCTTTTCCTTGAGAATGACGTGCAAACTGACAAAATTCCAAATGACAAAAGGCGGGGATGTCCGAGACATAACGGCGGAAAAGGACAAGGGTCCCGGATGGGCAGGGTCTAGCGCAATAGGCCACCATGGAAAGCTGAGCTAATTTCTAATGCCACTGATGAAAGTGCCTTCCTGACGGGAAGCATCGCAGCACTAACATACTTCTAGGCATCTCTATTCTCGTCAGCCTCAGCCTTCTCGTACACTTCCTCTGGAGACTTCCCGACTAATTGAGACCCTCGATGATTGAGAAAACAGGTGTCAAAGAGTAAGTTCACTACCAAGAAAGAATTCACGGAAATAGTGACGTTTTGGTAGCGCACAAACATGTTGTCTGCTTGGAAAGCGAGGTGCACTTATATGAATGAACCTTCATGATGACTGGATAGACAAGAAGCTGACAGACAGACTGACTAAAGGGCAGTAAAGCTCATTTAACATACCTGAATCTCTGAATATAAACATTAGAGAAGACATGATACTTCGTAAAAATAACCATCATAAACTATAGTCTTCGCATATTTCCATGATCGATACAATCCTCAAAGCATACATAGTCTGAAGAGTGAAAGAATTAAAGGATACCTAACTAACCATAAGTTTCTTAAGAAGAGTCTATCGGTTTTAAAAGAAGGCAATTATTAGGCAGAGACGTTAAAATGAAATGCTGTTCTCTTCTAAACTTGCTCTCGGTTGTGTTTTAAACCCCACCTCTGCACTGCGCTCTCCAAAGACCCGGTCAGGAAGGGTCATGTTTGTTCCAAAGCAAATTCCACAAATGCCAGAATAGAAGTTAAGGGAGGAAATGTTTCCGGCATCAGTCACAGAGCTGAACCACACGTTAACATTAATCATAAACACACAAACAAGGCCTAATCAACATTGCGCAACACCACTCAGGGACACATGTCCAGAATAAGACCTGGAAAGCTCACATGGGTAAAGTAAATCAAAAGAAAGGGTTCTTTAGTTTGTCTCTCTGAGGGAACCCTTAAAGATTCCCTGTAGACCCACACAATAAAATATTTCCCTATTAGAGAAGAATCCATTCACTAGCCAAAGAATACATTTCTAAATGTTTGTCTACAAAGGCTGGATCAGAATCGAACATGAATGCCAGTGTAAATCTGCTGAGCCCAAGTGGCATGTACAGCATGAGCAATTGCCTTTATCTGACTGCCATGCAGGACTTCCTGAGCACGCTCTATTACTTCCTTCATTTCACAATCTAGGCTGGCACACCCAGCAAAGCTTTATCTCCCCACCCCCAACCCCCTCCCCAAAAAAATAAATCACCACTACTTTAAAGAGCCCTAGACACTGATGCATGAGGCCAGAGTACCATTATAATAGCATTAAGGGTAAATATGTAACGAGGAAATATGAATCAGTGGCCCACATGTCTAGTTTTATTGTGGAAAGGGTAATGTTGCGATTGAGATCACTACATTAATACTGTTACAAATTACAAACTTATGTTTGTTACTATATGTGTGCATCAGGAGTGGGATCCCACAGGACCCAAAAAAAAAAAAAAAAAAAAAAAAAAAAAACAACAACCCCCCAAGACAAAAAAATGCCAAAATCAATGTAGGAGCATGCTGCAAAGGAAATATCGTTCAAACTTTCTGCAGGACAAGGGGGCTTGGTCCAATTTTCTACAGGGGTGGATGAGTTTTCTGCAGGCAGGACTGGTCAGACTTTCGGTGGAAGAAGGTAGGACTGCTCAAAGTTTCTGCAGGAGTGGGCGGGATTGGTCAAACGTTCCTTGGGACCAGGCATAACTGGTCAAACATTCTGCAGGAGCAAGGAAATTGGTCAAACATTCTGCGGCGGCAGGTGGGATTGATCAGATATTCTGCGGGAGCGGGCAGGATTGGTGAAAATGTCTGAGAGTAAGCAGGATTTGCCAAAATTTCTGCAGCCACAATTCGTCAAACATTCTACGTGAGTGGGAGGGACTAGTCTATCTTTCCACTGGAGTGGGCAGGATTGGTTTAAATTTCTGCAGGAGTGGGTAAGACTGGTCAAACTTTCAGCTGGAATGGGTAGGATTGGTTTTTTTTGTCTAACATTCTGTGCATTCAGGCAGGACTGGTCACACTTTCTGCAGGCAGAAATAGTCAAACATTCTGTGGGAGTGGGCAAGCCTGGTCAAAAATATTTGCAGGGAAATGCAGGTTTGTCCAAAATTTCCTTTAAAAAAAAAAAAAAAAACGCCCCGCACACTTCTGCATTTTACTTTTATACTATACAGTCACGTGACAAAATAAGTACATCTGAGGCCAAGGGTGTACTTACTGTTTCCACAGAAGAATCACACATCTATTGATGTTTCTGTTGAATAAATAATTGAAAACGCAAATCTTTCTTGTGGTTTTGTTCAAGTATATCAACTTCATTAATAGGCACCGTTTCAAAGATGATCAAAAGTTCGCTCATCAAAATACGTCAAAAAGGCAACAATTTCCTGACAGATGACAGTTGCTTGCCCCCCCTTCCTCCCCTGCCTTGCCCTGCCACGCCCACTGCCCGCCCTTCTTCTCACAGCCAACCACACCCATTTAAGTTGCATTTTTCAAGAAGATCGTGAGGTAGACTTGAGCTGAAAGAGGGGGGTTTCACAACCCTTTAAACACCAGAGGGGAAAATAAGGAGTTCCTGATTTATACAATCAAGTTGCAGCAGCAGGGCAATCTTTACGAGGCAATGAAAAACACTGCTGTCACCTATAGTTTTGCAAATGTGCAGTTACTGGAGTGTGGTTTTCATGCTGGGGAAAAGAAAAGGGAAAATAAATGGTGCTGAGCTCAGAAAAGGTTATGTTTAAAGTCAGAAATCAGTTAAGACGGTTTTGATCAAATTAGAGCCAATCAGATCAGGAGTACTTCCTGAATGGAGCTCTCAGTCTTGGGAAGTAAAATAACACTGCCTGGGCCAAACACAACAACAGCGGTAATTGTGTGCGGGAAGAAGGTTCAGGGCTAGTGACGTCTGTGTGCTTGTGTGCATTTACTCAGACTAATGCAAATTCACAACACATGACAGACAGCACTATCAATACGACTACAGGCCTGAGCAGAACAGGAGATGACCTTTGATTCTAACACAGTTAATCTGCGTAATGGGCCAGAAGTGGGAAACAAGAGCCATCTTGAGTACTGTTAAGTACCGTGTTAAACACGCAGTGTCTAAATCCCATCAATCTAGAGATAACTGGTAGGATGCCACCGTACCAAGCAGAAAGCCTGGCCTTGACAATTCTGTGACAGAGGTTTTACAGATGCACAGATACAACTGAATTTGGCCAATCCTGCTCCCACACTGCTTAGAAGCGATGGCAAAGCAACAGAGAAGCACTTGTCACTGTTACAGAGAATAAAAATAAACTGTCAGTGATGATGGGATCGAGAATGGGTTGTTTTACTGGCAGGAGGGTAAAAGAATGACATCCAAAGTTAAACTGGATGAAGGGGAAGGAAAATTCTCTTAACATGTCACAGACGGTAGCCACAAAATAAATAAACAAAAACATAAGTGGACTAACAGTATTGATGTGAAATATTCAACAGAGCAATCTCTAATGAATGCAGGTTATCCCACACTAACTGCTCGTCTTCTTTTGGACCCCTTCCTGCATAAATCAGATGAGTTCAAATTACATAAAGGCCCAACAAAGGCCAATATAAAAATACAACTCGGCTCAACTCTCAGAAAACTGAAAAGGAAAAGATTAGTAGCAGTGGAAAGCTGTGTCTTTAACTTCAAACTATGTACTAAGAAACAAAATAAAAACCATAATAATAAAAAAGATGATGCCTTCTGATCCTACATACTGGCATCATGCGCACTTTGAAGTGTGCTGGCAATAAAAATCATTACATCATATTCATAACACCAACGTTTCAGAATGGCAAAATGTGCACAGCCTGTTTACCTTTCTGACTCGGCCAGGTCAGTGGAAGCAAAGTGCTCTCCAAAACGCACACATGGGAGAGCGTACATACCAGTAGCAGGTGACTTGAGCTGCAAAACTGGTATTATATTACCGATCGGGTCATGGTTTCAGCTTGCATATCTAACAGAATGCTCGGCCTTTGGAGCCAAATACGCGCGAGTGTCCCTGTACCTGAAGGCTGAGCGTGCAGGCACGTCTGCATCTGGAACACAGCTGTGGGCGACTTGTAAGTCAGCACCACAGCGGGTAAGATGGAGTACATTTACATGGAGCCAGAGAAGCCCAGCAATGTGTTGTGTATCATATCGAAAGTACACACATATCAACTCTCAAACACTCAATTCGCTCATTCCCCAAACTAGCAATAATGCAACAGAGCAAAATCTTTATGATGCACTTCAGATTTCACTGATTAATTCAAACTTTAAAGTAAATGCTTATCAGGGAGAGAAATAAAGAAAATAATTGATTTCTGTTAGTGCTGCCAAAAGCTAAAAGCACATGCTAAAGTCAAGATTTGGTGTAGAGGCCAGTTGTCATTCATGACTGGCATGGCATCATCAGGAAATAAGGAAAAACAAGACCAAGCAAATATATTTAGCATCAGTGAAGATATCTTGGTCAGACTGTGAACTGAGACTTATTCACCTGTTGAACTTCAGGAAGACTGCAGTAGAGACTTCCTGAAATTTAGATTTGTGGAAGAATGAGGCGAGAAGGGAGATGGACTTACGGCCTGTTCCTTACTCCCTCTTCCTCAGAGGCATTCCTCAGCTATTCTATGGAGGAGGGATATTCCTGAACACCGCGTCCTGCCAACAGCAATCACTCTTCGACAATTTGCTCTGAAGAGCCAAAAATAGTGCATCCATACCATTAAATCTCACCCCCCCCATACACACATTTCCAAGTCTTCCATTTTCCAGTGAAGAATTAATCTAACACTCACTTCCTGCTGGCTGCTGGGGAATGTGAGAAATGATTCCCGGAGTCCTGAAGTGAGAGACCCGAGCCCTAAAAACATTTTTTTGTCTCCGTTCTTTTCAAATCCTCCTTCAGACATCGTGATTATGAAGAAAAACTATATTTTAAGTACACCAAATGATACCTCCAGTCTAATATAACTCAAAACAGTAAGTTAGAGTGTAAAATCAGTCTGAGGTGGAGAAGCCAGCCTGGGCTGAGAAACAGAGTAGTAATATAAGGTATCGTTTGTTTTATACATGCTGCTGCCGTCATGTCACAGATATACGTGTCAATAAGTCACATTTAAAGTTACAATTAAGCCTGCCAGCCACTCCTACTTAACCAGTGTCTGAATGGGGAGATAAATGATCGTGCTACAGCTCCTCCTTTTCTTAATTTATAACCTTGCTATTTGTCTTCCTGGATAAAAGGAGCCGTGAAGATCTCCTGCTGCTAAACGATGGCCTCAGATCACCCACATGCTATCTGTGTGACGCTGGCAAACACAGCCGAAATGGAGGCTCATGGCAGCCCTCCATCACCTATCTGACACACACACACACACACACACACACACACACACACACACAAACAAACAAACAAAGAATTAACTCTACAGTTCCTGTTTGTGATCCTGATATACAGGTATACTGTGCAACCCTAGTCCTCAGAAAGGTAGATCTCTAGGAACAGGGTTGGTGACCTCTAGAGAACAACATGGGGTTGTGTGGCGTGCCGCAATTGTATGTACACTGTCGCTGTTGTAGTTTTGCAGATTGTCTTTCATTACACAACACAACAGACCTGAACCAAATGGCCAAACCTTTAGGTCAGACAAGTGTTAAAACCAAAAGAATAATGTATTTAT
>JANDJT010000071.1:15893430-15930380 GCA_024331685.1 Stegophilus panzeri
ATTTATTTTATTTTTTTTCACCTGAACTGCTCATGTCACAGTTTAAGGAACAATTAAATGCTGTTTAGTTTTATTCTAAAGATCCTAAGAAAAGAGTCAGAGAAAATTAATGAACAAGAGAATAGGGCTCTAATGACAAGTGTGTCAAAACAGGGGATTTGCTTTAGCCTTGGGAAAGTGAAGAGAATGACAGTTCATCAGCGGGGCTAATAATATTGACCCTGGGGAAATTTGTTTATTAAGTTTTGTATATTATTTTTTTAAATGACAGGTAAGCTGTAAAGTCTATGACAGTGTCATAGGGCAAGAGAATCTCAACTCTCCCATCACTCCAAAGCAAACTAACGAGCCGAAATAAGCAGAAAAGGAGGCTGGCTTAACGCTGTCGAGTCAAGTGCCTCTTTGTTTGTTGGAAAAACCCAAAATAGAACAATAGAGCAGCTCTGGTATGAAAGGGGGTAGCTGGTGCTCGCTTTTCCAATTTGCAAGAAAAGCACATTCTCGGTTACTGTTTGTCCATCGTGCTTTAAAATCACATTCTCTAGTTTCTCTCTCAAGCCTTCAGCGATCCCATTTCTACAAACGCCGGGTGTGTGTGAACGCTATGTTCACATGTTTTCCAGGACTGTAACTGCTTTGACTGGAGTTTCAGTGATTCCCAGACTGGGCTTGGAAAGGACTCGCTGCAGAAGAGTAGCATAGCCAGGGTGGATTCTTCACAAACCTCAGCCCTCATTACACAGCAAGCCTGTGAGAGTGCTGTGTCACTCAGCAGCAAATACATCGCCCACTTGCAAAAACATACAGGGTTGCATACATACGACCCAATCACAGACACGACGCAGCTCAGAGCAGACTGTGTCTTTCGTTATGCTCCCTGCTGCTTCCCTGGAGTATTATTAGCCTCAAGATCATATTCATCATGCACACAGTGGAGAGGCTGCTTTCCTCACACTAGGACATGCATCTTATTTACTGTCATGCGTACATTAGGATGAGGGGGAGTGACGGCTCTCTGTCTGTGCTGGCAGCAGTCTGAGGACACACTCAGTTTGCAGAAGTACAGCTGCCCTGTGTGTGCTTCTCTCATAATTCACAGTGAGGAGAGGAAAGGGGGGGAAAGAAAGAAGGAAAAAAAAAAAAGAAAAAAAAAAAAAAAAAAAAAAGAGGGTGATGCCATGTAGTTAAATGTCGAGAAATCCGCACACATCTATTCATATTTGAATGAAAACATACATAAATAAAAGCTAAAACAATTAGCTCTTTCCTCTAGCTTTATATTCCTAGTCCATGCTCACTGCTAGTGTGGAATATATGACAATATAACATCAATATCATTTTACTGAAATGATCACCAGTACTTTTAAACACATTGGCCACATTGTTCATTTACGCAATCAGCCAATCATATTGCAGACACAGGTCGAGCGCTTCAGTCAATGTTCACATCAGTATGGGGAGAAAGGTGATCTCAGTGAGTTTCACCATGGCATGTTTGTTGGTGCCAGAGTTTACACAGAATGGTGTGAAAAACAAAAAACAACCAGTTACTGACAGCTGCTGAGGAGAGCGATCTCAAAGGAAGGCTAAAGTACTTCAAATAACTAGGGCTGGGTCAAAGAATAATCGATTCTCCGATTTTAATCGATCTTCAATTTAACGAAAACGATATCGGTTCTTAATGCGCGTGCTTTACTCGAGAGGATTTGAATATTATGTGTACTTCGCCTCTCGTCCTGAAGATGTTGCCACCTTTCCAGTTGCTCCATTTAAAACAAAACAAAACAAAACAAAACGACAAAAAGACAGAGGATCACGGCGGAAGGTCACGGTAGCTGATTGAAGCCAGCGCCGGAGAAATTAAAGTCTGATGTGTGGAAATATTTCATGTTCAAAGGAAGCGACGGTAAATATGAGGTCGACAAAGTTGTTAATGAATTTCACTGTTGCACATTTTACAAAGTTTTTATTTTTTGTTACAGTAATGTGCAGTTTGTGTATTGTGTGCACATATTTATGATTTCTTGTTACAATGTTTGTTACTCAAAGTAAAAGTAAAAAGTAATTAAACATAACTGTGTGCACCCTATTGTTAACGAAAAGGTGTATTTCAGTAATATAGCTATGTAGGAAGGTTTCCGTTACCAGCATTTATATTAAAATACAGATTCCGTGTCTGCAAAGCTAACATGTTAAATGAATTATTGATAACTAATTGACATTGAATTGAAATTGAATAAATAACGAATCGCCAAATTGGTCACGATACCCAGTGCTACAAATAACCACTCTTTACAACTGCGGTGAGCAGAAAAGCATCTCAGAACAAACAACACTTCGAACCTTGAGGCACATGGATACAAGAGATCAACTTTGATTCCACTCTTGTCAGCCAAGAACAGGAAGAGACAGGCACAGATGGCACAGGCTCACTGAAACTGGATTGTTGAAGATGAAAAAAATGTCACTTAGTCTTTTTCCAGTGTTCAACTCATAACTGCATGAACAAGCAGGTGTACAGATGTTCCTATTAAAGTGGCTTTTGAGTGTATAACACTGACAGACTTGCATCCCATCCAGATTGTATTCCTGCCTCCCGCCCAGTATTCCTTCGATAGCGCGACACAGCTGGATCCACTGAGACTCTGATCAGGATAAAACGGTTACTGAAGTAGAATGAATGAATGATTTGTTTAAAACTCCTTTTTTGACCAATCTTAAGACTTTTTACAGAACTATTAATATCATAGTTTAACTGTTTTTCTGGAAGATTGTTAACAACCCTAAATAATGACTACGTTTACATGGACAGCAGTAATCTAATTATTGAGCTTATTCTGAATAAGACAATATTGTGATTAAGGTGTTTACATGAGTAGCTTTTAGAATACTCCTTCCATGTTCCTGTTTTACATGTTAAAGAACATAGATCGATTAACAGCACACGTCATTACATCACCACGCCACGCCGTCCTACGTTCCCTCCAGAATTTCACGTAACAACATACAGTTGGTCTTTGTTATGGTCCCGTATACAGTTTTGGGTATTTTCATTTTTAATTTTACGAAAGCTTCAAGTGCAGTTAATTATTTGTCGTGCTATATGTGCTAATAGACGACTGCCTGAAGCCGTGGGCTGCGTCCCAAACCACATACTTACCTACTATATAGTAAGCGAAATACATATATTTCTCCTACTATACAGCAGTTAAGTACGTGGTTGGTACTGATTGTTTTGAAATGTCTTAAATAATATCTGGAAAATGTATTGTGAAAAATATCCCTTTTAGCTCAATCATCTATGCCTACTTTCGACAAAAACCCAAAGTAATACTCCATCATACCTCTCCTTTTACCAGACTAGCTTTGGAGACCAAGCCTTAAACTGGCATAGAGACTCATCATGTGTAACAAAATTAGCTCCACCTATTCTGAGTGAATAACAGGCGAAAAAATACCACTCATGTGAATGCAATTATGTAAACTTACTTAATCTTATGCCAAGCATTTAGCAACTGAAACAAACAGGGAAAAAAAATTGTCTTGTGTTAAAATCCATTTGAACATGGTATTTCCTACTCCCACGCACAGGCACACACATTTCACACTGAGAATGAAAAGATCCGATGTTGAGATCTGTGCCACATGTCTTTAGGTGTGGAGTTACACCCGAGGAAACACACCCCAAACACACCATTTAATTAAACCGTGAGTTTGGGTGGAGACAAGGTGAGCTATGAATATAAATGTTTAGTCTTAAGTCGTTGCAACCCGTTACTCCTACAGCAACGTGAAAGTGAGCTGAAAAGAAAATTCGTTAGATTGTAGAACACCAGTCCTGTAGTACGATCATTTCACCCTGAAAATAAGGCAATGCAAATACAATACTGTGTACAGAATGACACATGATTAAAAAAAAAAAAAACCAAAGTGGGTGAGAGTTTTCTAGTATTGGTTAATCACACCTCTGACAGCAGATGAACACAGAGAGAGAGAGAGAGAGAGAGAGAGAGAGAGAGAGAATGAGTGAGAGAGAGAGCGAGAGAAAGAACAAAGGGCTTACGTCTAAGGCATCACGGCGCAACTCGTCCGTGTTCCTGAGCCAACAGCGACTCAATTCGCTCAGCTCCAGAATGGGCTGCACCTTCAGACGAACCGCATCACCCGACTGCCTGATCATCTCCACAATCTCGTCCCTGCTCTTGCTCTCCACGTTTCGGCCGTTAATCTCCACCAGCCGGTCTCCTGGCACCAACCCCAGCGCTAGGTCCTTAGTCCCAGCACCAGGCTCAGCAAAATGCACCACTCGCCGGTACACGCTCCCGTCCACCGCCCGGTCCAGCATGGTGGTGCGACGAAGGGAAAAGCCAAAGTCGCCCGTGTTACGCCGCTGCAGCTCCAGCTCGCGGATCTCAGGCGTCGGTGGAGGAACTACAGCTGGAAGACGCAGACTGGCGGGGAAAGTCTTCTCCACCATCTCTGGGATGCGAACTTTCTTGCCATCTGCAGTCTGCTGCTGGAGGCTCTGCTTTCGCTCAGGGGCCAGCAGCTTGTTCTCCACCTGAGGAGATGGAGCGGCCGAGTTCTGGCCGGACGGAGTGGATCCTTCCGAAGCGCTCTCCTCTTTGCTCCGTTGCGAGAAGGAGAAGCGCTTCATAATTTGGCTCATCTGCGAGCTGGGCGATGCCAGAGGGCCGAACCTGGCCGCCCGCTCCCGCACAGAACTGCCGTAGTCGCCCTTCAGATCATCGCTTGAGCTCGCAGCACTGAGCTGCTCCGAGTCGAGCACCACGCTGCTGCGGTTACTGAGCCCGTCCGACTCGATGTCGTTCAGACTGAGCTCCATGCTGCTGGCCACCTTGATAGGGATGGGGTTGGAGATTTCCAGCTTGCTGCGAGAGTCCCGCTTTGAGCTGCGGTTCAGATTGAAGAAGCCCCTTCTCATACTCATCTCATCGAGGCTGCGCAGCTCCGCGGCAGACATCCGCTCCCGCTTGTCTTTCTTGTCCTTCTTCCGCCCTGCATCCTTTTCTTTGTCCTTTTTGATCAGGTTGAACATGATTCAGCTCTTACAACGGCAAAGTCCCACACCTGTGGCCCTTCTATCTTCAAACGTGAGGCTTTTTTCCATACAGAGGCAGGGTGGCTAATGCAAGTCCAGAATGCCTTAATTCATGTAGCCTGAAGAAAGAAAAAAAAACAACAAAGTAAGAGATTATACCCAGGTAGTCTCCTGAAAGAAGGCGGTTACAGTCAACTTCAGATCAGAAATATTAGTGAGCTGTATTGAAATGAGCAGTGATGTAGAGCGAAGTTTTCAGTGAACTCGCCACGTGTCTGCGTGTAGCAACAACAAGAACACCATCAATAGCCTGGAACAAAGAGTGTGTGTCGTAATGGAAAAACGTGACAACAACAAAACTCTCTACGTGACGTTTCCTCGTCATTGTCCGTATAACCCGAGCTCAGTAACGGTGTGAGTAACGGTATCTCATGGCGATCAGCACACACTACACATTCATTTTTTTCATTATCCGTAGGGGGTTTGTGTTGCACGTACTGTGAGGACCCACACTGTAGCACGCCAGTCAGACCGTACAACATGAGCGGATCAAATATCAGCTCTGCTTGTACGCGGCACTGAAATCGTAGAGTATGATTGAGCTTACCATAAATAACATAACGACCGGGAAGAAACTAGCAAACACTTACGGCTCCTGCTCTCCTAGTGGCCACATTCACGTTTGCATTTGAACTTTCAATGACCCTACACACTGAGAAGTGTTTGGAAGTGAGGCTGTGAATGTTCCACAAATTACAGGAAAATATTTGACTAGAAATCCACAAAGGGGGCAAGTGTCTCAATAATGGTCTCCAAATATGACAGAAATCCATCACAGTGACAGACCTTCCTTCCCTACATGAGCTTAATGCAATAAACATGCTACATCTATAACAACAATATTAATAGGCTAATAATAACATCAGGAGTTCAAGACTAATGGCTTAAGGGGGACTTATGAAATCCACAGGGCTCTAAAAAAACAGCTTTTACATTCTCAGTTTCCCACCAGCAGGAGACCCCAATATCCAAACAAGGCCCATTAACAAGGGGGGGAAATTCCTCCTCCAGACACAGGAAGTCATTCCGGTACAAATGCAAACGCAAAATGAGGTCATTTTTATATGAAGACATGTTGTTCCTGTGCTACTGACTCCTACAAAATCCCCTCATTTACAGCACCTAAACATTATAATCCTACTAAACCAGGATCAACACTACAGGCGTTTCTCCTTTCAGTACTTGTATTTGTGGAAGAGCTGGCTAACTTTAGTGCTATTAAACTCTGACCAGTACTGAAATTCAGTTTAAACACCTGAGACACAAAGAAGCATGTGTCCAGTGTAGCATGCTTTACATTATCACTATGATCGTGTGGTTATTTTCTTTCACTGCATGATAACTGTTAATATACACATGTTTACATTTTCAACCTACAGAGCTGTAGTTCAGAGAATGGCAGGGTTGCCAGATTTTCTCAGTCTACCTTTAACTTGCTGTATCTGTTTATTTATTGCATACTTTAGATTAATAATAGTGTGGAGTATCAAAATATGGCATTTTAATGATGGTAAACGCAGGTAAAAAGCCACCAGAGCAGCTTCAATGCGTCTCAGCATAAGAGTATGAAAGATTGTTGAAAACTATTCTTCCAAAAGTTATTCCCTCAGTTGGTGTTTTGGTTATGCGCCATCAATCATGTCACTCTAAAACCTCCCATAGGTGTTCAGAGCTGGTGACTTTAAAGGGTATCATTGTCATAATTATCAAACATTTCAATAAAGCCCTCTAGCTCTGTGGTTGGTGAAATTATTATCCTGGAATAGACCATTCCTATCAGAAATGTTTCATCATAGGATAAAGGTCAGAATATCTTTGTACTGATTTACAGTAACCCTTCCAGTTAGGGAACAAATGGACCCAAACCATGCCAGCAAAATGACCTCTGCACCAACATAAAGGTACGTTCACAAACACACAACGACTCGCAGCAACAAAGCGACCGGAGACCGTGCCTTTTCAATGAGAGCTGGCGACTTCCGGCGACAGGAGCATCAGCAACCGCTGGCAACTAGATGTGGGCGTGTCCAGTGATGCGACAAACTTGAGAAAAGTTTAACTTCATGCAAATTTAGAGTGACTTGCTGCAGCGACTACCAACAGGAGAAGAAGACAGTAGAGCGTGCGTGATCCGTGAACCACCATGCTGCCTGTGCGTCCGGATAGTTTCCTGGATACAGACAGTCCGGCGCTTGTGCTTCCGGGCAGACAGACGGCCGCAACAACAAAGATCACACACTGCTTCTCCTTCATCTTGTACGATACGATGCATATAAACACTGGCGGATTTTCCGTACGAACGCTGTCCCTCCAGAACGTTTTATTTGAGCGGCCAGAAAACCATTTTTAGGTTTTCATTATTCCTGGGAGAAGTCTCATTGTCTGCTACATTGCTTAAGAGAAATCATCTCAACAATCTCAAACACAAGGGATAACGGGCAGGTTTTGCTGTTTGCTCCTTTAATAAATAAATAAATAAATAAATAAATAAATAAATAAATAGAGCACTTAGCTTCTTCTCCCACTGATCACTTCAGTGTCAGATTAATAATATATCCAGAAGTAGTGGCACAAACAGCAAACATCGGATACAAAGATTCAGAATTAAACGCAGGAACAAGACGCCGTTACAGCACAGACTCAGAGATCTACGGGATGACGAGCATGACCATCTTTTTGAGCAGATGATGAGGCGAGACGGCTGGACCTTGGGTTAACCTTCGTGTTGTCTTAAAGGTCTGAAACGCCCCGCCTCTCTGTTTACCAGCAGAGAAATGGAGTCGTGTGCTCGGATTAAATGTAGTTTTTCAGCAGCGTGAAGAGGGGAAACCCAGATATTAACAAAGTTTGTGATAAACTACAGGTTGTTTCTTCATGAAAAATAGATTTGGGGTTTAAAATGCAATGAAGCTGCTTTATTTTAGGGGTTTAGTGAAGGCAGACATTTTTGACCCTCGGGACAAGGGGAGACTAAGACTACAGACTAAAGCTCTGCTGTATCTCTCTCTCTCTCTTTAGGTAAAGATGAAGCAAAGGATAAATCCCACTGGCACTCCTATCACCAAGTAGGAAAATGGCATTGTGGGTAATTTGGGAAACCATTCAGCAAAGTCGTAAAGACGCGAGTCGTACAGAGAGTAGTGTTCCTTGACGCATCATGTGATGTTGCTTTATAAAGTTTACGTTCTACTGGATCATCGGAAGGTTCAGTTCAGTTTCGACCGTAAAATACTTTTTGGACCTGGAGCTTAAATATTACACGCAGATCTGGCAACCCGGTTTAGCAGCTACAGTTATCAGACAGGAATTTTAATGTAATGTGACTATAACAGTTTACGTCTAGTTATGCTACACAAACACACAGCCACAGCTATAAAATATTAAATAAATAAATACATATTTCTGAAATTATTGTAAAATGTATGATTACCAGACAGCTCAGCATCCTCACTGACAGCATTATGCCTCGTCCTGTTAGAACACACAAACATCCTCACACACACACACAACACACCCTCACACACTCCTTCACTCACACACACCCTCACACACACACACACACACACACAGGCCCCTGACCAATACACCACCCTCACATTAACACCTATATCTGCACTCCAACCTCTCACACAGCTTTATATCTATATTCCTCACACATAATGACGGTTTAAAACGCCTCAGTTAGCCAGAATGAGGCTCACTGACCAACACAGCGTTTCAGTATGGAGTTATACCCCATTAAACAGATAGAAATGAGCAGATATTCAGCTGACTGGTCTCTGAGCTCAATATGAATGGTCTTTGACCAGGAGAATGAAGTTGACAATTAAAGCTAAGTCACGTTATTAGCTCCTCAGCTAGCAACAGCCGATGAGAATTTTCCTACACTGTATTATGTAACGTCTGTACAGAACGGATACTGCAGGAATTATGAAGAAAAATCCTGTTTTAATCTCTTTTTGCAGTTAGCTAGCAGGCTAACAACAGCAACAGCAACAGCAGCGGTGGCGGCTCGTGCGATTAACTGCCAGGCTCCTTTCTTCCCCACAGCTGTTGTGTCCAAAACACACAGTCACTACACCGGGATTTATCATAAACACTGCGCGCTTTCCCATTAACTCAACCCAAAGTACATAGAATATGAGTAAAAGTGCGCAGGACTCACCGTTATCCGAGGAGCGGGGTGTGTGTGTGTGTGTGTGTGTGAGAGAGAGAGAGAGAGAGAGAGAGAGCGAGTGTGTATGTGTGTGTATCCGCAGAAGGGCGCAGCACTGCATTGGAAAACGGCGGCTGTTGTTGGAAATGTGTGATGAGATGAAGGCGGAGGGTCTGCTAGTGGTCTTACAATAACTCATCGATGTGGCGACATCTGCTGGTCAAATTATAAAACTACAACAATGGAGAAAAGGGCAAACTCTTAAGAGTATGTTCTACTCTACTCTTTATAGTTTAATAACTATACTACTGGGCAAAAAAATTAAATGGCAAAACATATTAAGCTTTTAATGGTCTTAACAATAAATCATACATACATGCATCCATTTTCTATAACGCTTATCCTTCAAGGTCGCAGGAAACCTGGAGCCTATCCCAGGGAGCACCGGGGGACACCCTGGACGGGGTGCCGATCTATCGCAGGACACACTCACATACACATTAACACACCCATTCATACACTACATACACTTTGGACACAATCAGCCTAACATGCATGTCTTTGGACTGGGGGAGGAAACCGGAGTACCCGGAGGAAAACCCCGCAGCACGGGGCGAACATGCAAACTCCGCACACACACACACACAGCGGGAATCAAACCCACAACCCTGTAGATGTGAGACGAACATGATAACCACTAAGCCCCTGTGTGCCCAACAACAAATCATTGGTCAGGAAATTAGTGAGAATTTAAGAAATAGATAAAATAACTTAGTATATGGGATAGCTTTTCCCTTTGATTTCTTTAAATGTTTTTTTTTTTTTTTTTTTAAGCCTTGTGGGTTTGTTTTAATTGTGTAAACACAGACATGTGTTAGTCTGAATTTTACATAAAGCATTTTAATCATTATCATGATTTTGGATACAAGAAGACTATATAAGTGAATCTCCCTGTTTCTATCTTCTCCCCAAACAGTTCGCTGCAGCAAATGTAAATGAGCAAACGGACTCAGGAGTGCATTTGTTTAATTCTTGCTCATTTTCTGACCAATAATTTTTTGTTAAGACCATTAAAAGCTATATATTTTGCCATTTTTGTCTTGTCCCTTCTTTTGCCCAGGCATGTAGAATGCTGTATATCATCATTTAAAATATAATACACTTTTTTTTTTTTTTTTTTAAATGTAAGCAGTGGATTGATGTCTGTCACTGTCAGCAGAAATGCTGCTCTTCCAGTTTCCTATGGCACTATTACACCTCTGACTGTAATATAACTACAGTATCTTTTACTTTAATAACCCATGCTGCCTGTATAACTTGCGCATACAACTGTATAATGCACATTTCTTCCTATTATGTCCAGTCACAGACTTAGTGTGCAATGGCTTAGTGGGTAGAATGTTCACCTCACACCGCCAGAGTTGGGGGTTTGATTCCTGCTGCTGTTTGCATGGACTCCCTGTGCTGCGGGGGTTTCCTCCGGGTACTCTGGTTTCCTCCCCCAGTCCAAAGGCATGCATGGTAGGCTGATTGGCATGTTCAAAGTATCCATAGTGTATGAATGGGTGTGTGAATGTGTATGTGATTGTGCCCTGTGATGGATTGGCACCCTGTGTACCCCGCCTTGCGCTGTGCCCGATGCTCCCTGGGATAGGCTAAGAGTGTATACGTGGTACAGAAGATGGATGAATGGATGGAGATATATTTAAGTAAGTAAGTAAGATATATATAAGTAATAAAGCACTTACATATTTAATTTATGTACAGCCCCTTACATTCTTGTTATTAGTTATTGTTGTTGTTTATTGTCTTTATAATCACCTAGAGCAATGCTGAGTGAAAATTTTCATTTAATGTCACATCACTAAGCAAATCATAAGACAGAAGGCAGCAAATGTAAAATGACCGAAAGAAAAAGACCAAATTGAAAAGATAAGTGTCTGTAATAACTGCTTTTGTCTCTTAAATCAGACCTTTCTGATTAAATGTCTCCCTTTAAAAACTGTTCTACAAGTGTCCTTTCTGTATTGGTCACCCAGTCATGATTACTATTCATTCAGCTACAGCCTGATATAAAAAATACTGAAACATGCACCAGCCATTTTCCTTGGCACAAACAAAAATGATGGTCCTTTGATCAGATGCATCCAGTAGAAATACTGGGAAACTTTATTACTTCCAGTAGGGAACTTAGGACAAAAGCCACACCTCCTGCTTGTATATCTCTACTGAATATCACATTCAGATGGATATCTCTAACGCATACATACAGACTGCTCGATTGGGATTAGAGAGGATTAGTCATTGTCCCATGATCGCTCGGTCAGTTTTATTAATTAGACCATGCTGAATTTACTAATACTGTTTGATGGGCGTGGCTTGCGCGAATCCTCACGTCGACGGCTTGTACGTAATCACGTCATGACGTCGCATTCGACAAACGTCGTTGGTAAAGAGAGGGGGGGGTTTGGAGGACCAGATTTAAAATATGCGATTATGAGCGGGTTCGCGTTTATAACCCAGACGACAGCGATCCGTTTCGGTCGCATTTGGGTTTTTTAGCTGACTGAAGTGTATGAGGAGTGACGGAGAAAAGCGTTTTACCTTCACAAGGTAGCGAAGGGAGCGAAAGTAGAAAGGGGGTGGGAGGGGAGGCTGTTGCTGGATATTTGGAGAAGGAAAACAACATGGCCGCTGTGGAGCTGGAGTGGATCCCTGAGACCCTGTACAACACCGCTATATCAGCCGTAGTGGATAATTACAGTCGGTCGCGACGGGATATACGCTCACTTCCTGAAAATATCCAGTTTGACGTCTACTACAAGGTAAAGAACAGTCTTTACAACGAGGTGCACGTAGAAGAGCTTTTGACTAGCTAAGAGGTTAGCGTTGGAGCTTGTGTCATCGTTTACTTGGTTGGAAAGATTAGCTAGCGTTAAACTAGCGAGTCTGGAAGTTTTATTATTTTAAAGCAATTTTGTAGATCTCCGTTTGAAAAAAAGGTAGCGCGTCTAACTAACCAGCAAGTGCATAGCTTTGAATGAAAACGTGTCAGTTTATTAAAAAGAGGTGTTTTAGTGTTCTACTGTCCCAGCTAGGAAGTGTGAGGTGGTAGAGAACAGTGTGTGTAAATATCAGTAACGTTAGCTAGCTAGTGAGGGTGATGAGTTCACTTAGCGGGTTGGTGTTAATGCGTCTGTCCCGGACAGGATAATGACTTACCCTCACTACTGTTCGGGTGTTTTATAGGGTTTAGTTATCAGATATAAAACTAATAACTGTCTCATGTTGTCATTATGTTGACGTGGAGGCATTGACGTGTTGAATTTCTGGGAGTGTTCATGTTATGCTTCTCACAATCGACTTTATTAACAACTGCTCCAGCGTTCAGGTCAATATGAATATACTAAATACATTTAATAATGTGACCGTTAAACCATTCAGCTATATTCATGCATCAACAGATGGTCAGTTTCATCAGCCAGTGTAAGGGGGAACTCTGACAGTATAGATAGACAATCCAGGTGAATAATATTTAAAAGGTTAAATCACGTGAGACTTCAGTAATGTAATTTCAAATAACAGATGGTTAACATGATAAAAAGGTGTTGATCGTGAGGATTAAATAGTTATATCACGTCGGGGGTCCACTCACTGGTCCAGATGGTATCCAGAGACGTGGTGGAAGGATTCCCACGTGTTTGTCTTTTAGATTATTGAAATAGATGATTAAATTTGTCTTTCCAATTCTGCTTGACTCTCTCTTAAATTAAATCTGACTCCAATTGTAAAAACCTGAATTGGTACGTTTACATGGACAACAATAATCCGATATTAAGACGATACTCTGATTAAGAAACTAGCATGTAAACAGTGATTATTGATGACCTTAATCTGACTAAAGTCATACTCGAAGTAAACACAAATGGAATTAAGACGTGTGGAGTATTCCTGTTTTAGTCGCATTATCGGAGTGTGTTACAGACATGTACACACCTTAATCACACTATTAACGTCGCGTGGGAGTTTTCACCGCATTTTGCGACAGGACACGTACACACACGGCAGAGCGCAACTGTTTGACGGCAAACAAGAGAGCACGGCTGCGTCCCAAACCGTGTACTTACCTGCTATATAGTAGGCGAGATGCATGCATTTCGTCTATTTGCACATATAGTATGACAAATAATCTACTACACTTGAAGCTTTCGTAAAATTAAAAATAAAAACACCCAAAACTGTATATGGTACCATAACGAAGATGAACTGTATTTTGATGCGTCAAATTCTGGAGGGAACGTCGGATGGTGTGGCGTGGGGACGTAATGACGTGTTGGGTAAATCGAGGAATGTTCTTTAACATGTAACACGGGAACATGAAAGGAATATTCTAAAAGCCTTAATGTAAACACCTTAATCACAGTATTGTCTTATTCAGAATAGGGTCATTAATTAGCTTACTGCTGTCCGTGTAGACATAGTCAATGTTATATTTGTTTCCTAGTTATTTTTACATCACAGATCTGTGGATACTTTTGATCTTTTACATTTCAGAATAAATTTCAGAATATAATGAAGTCTAATAATTTATTTAAACAGGTATGAACACATCCAAATCCAATACTACTAACAATAATAAGAAGTAAGAATTACATTCAGCATTACATTATCAATCAAATTCAAAACATAATACAACATAAATTCAAACTTTCAGTACCAATTTAAAAAAAAAATTTTTTTTTGTTTATTTAAAGTAAAATCCAGAAACTGAGTGTTACAAATATAAACACTTATATAAAACTTATAAATTTATAAAACTTTAAATTAACACAACTGTTTGTCCAATTACTTTATTTATATATATGTGTGTGTGTGTGTGTGTGTGTGTGTGTATACATTTTTTTATATATATATATATAAGTCTTTATGTCGGACACCACTGCAAATATGGGCAGGAACAGGATATGACATAATACTTCAGGGCACAGAAGTTTTATATATAATTATTTACATTTATTCATTTTGCAGACGCTTTTATCCAAAGCGACTTACAAATGAGAAAATACAAGCAAAGCGATATATCAAGCAGAGAACAATACAAGTAGTGTAATTATGTTTTACAGCAGTAATATGTTACAGTATTTGAAGCAATTAAAAATTTATTTTTGTTTCCGTCTGTTAAATATACCTAACGCATAATGCCGCGGTCACACTAGGCTTTAGCACTCCATTGACTTCCATTCAAACGCGTCTGAAAACGGCAGACTGGAAACGCAAGCTCATGCTTAGAGTTTTCCTGCTACGCTGCATGATTAAAGTTCAAATTTGGTGAACTCTGACTTGTGTAATCGTATCACATGAAAACGTGTGATCAGTAGACGATCGCAAAAAGAAATTTTTAAAAAAATTTTAGCGGTATGGAGCTCTCCTGTACTTTACAACACGACTTTGAAAGATTATAAAAACAACTTGAAGAGAGAGAGTCTGCCTGGTTTGCGGTGTTGTTGAAAACAGGAACAGATGGTATATTTGGAAGATGGAAACATAAATTTTTTTTTTTAACTGCTTCAAATATTGTCTGACATTTTACTGCTGTAAAACGTAATTACATATGAACACTTCAGTGCCCTGAAGTATGATGTCATCCTGTTCCTGCCCGTATTCGCAGCGACGTCCGACAATACGCGTGTTTCAAGCCTAGCATTACTCTCCGAAGCGCGTTTTCGTAACAGAAGTAACGTAATGAGTAAATGTGCCCCGTCCTGCGCAGACCAGCTAATGGTTAATGAGATTCGTTGACGACGATTTTCATAATTGATAATTATCGATTTTATCGATTAGTTGTTGCAGCTCTAATTGTGATGCACGTCGTGTATCGTAGAAGTGTCCTCGTTTGATATGATTTATTTTTATTATATCGCCCAGCCCTAGTTGTCAGTGCTTTTATATAACCTGTCATGCGAGATTAACATCTCCAAACTTAATTTTTCATAATTTGGTGCTTTAGCAAAATTGCAAAAGAGCGTTGCTTAGCATCATTAAATATTACTATATGATGTGTTTTCCATTGTGGCATATAATTATTTTTTTTTTTGGCTTGATTTCTTTCCAGTTTTAGGAAAAGAACATTTACATCATTGCAGATTTGTGTCCTGCAGTGTGTCCGTGTTTCAGAGCAGGGTTCAGCGAAGACCGTGTCCAAGTTCTTGGAGCGTTTTTTGTCCGAGAACTGATGTTGCACAAACTGCACATTCTGATTGTATCTATTTCTGAATGGCCTTTTTTGTTTCCTTGCATCCATTTTCCAGCTCTGTTACATTCCCAGGGGAAAGGGTCACTTGTCTGCATTGTGCCACATGGACAATAACTGTTACTCAACCTCGCATTTCTCTGTATTTTCCAGCTTTACCAGCAAGGCCGGCTTTGCCAGCTGGGAGGGGAGTTCTGTGAGCTTGAGGTCTTTGCCAAAGTCCTCCGAGCCTCTGACAAAAGGTACTGGACAGAGATCTGTTTTGTTTGTCAGTATAGTATAGGAATCAAGTATGGAGTTAATTTCAGTTAATATTTGAACATCTCACTGTATGAGATTTGGATGGTTCATCATTAATCATTCAGGATAAACATTTTGAATGTTTATTTTGTAGAAATTTCCTTTTCCTTTACTTTAATTTTGACTTTCTTCTTCCAGATCCTTCATTTTCCCCCCCAAAATTTCAGGATAAATATTTTTGTTATTTACAGCAAATGAGTAATGAAAGTTGAGGCATATTTCAGAAACTTCCTGTCTTTCTTCCTATTGTGTTGGTGTTTTTTTTTTGTTTTTTTTTTTTTTTTGTGTGCTGGGAACTTGGTCTTTGTTCCTTGCATTGCCTCTGAGATTTCTTTACCTGTATCCTCTCAGGCACCTCCTACACCACTGTTTCCAGGCACTAATGGACCACGGCGTGAAAGTGGCTTCAATCCTGGCCAGCTCCTTCAGCCGTAGATGCTCGTATATTGCCGAGTCAGACGCTCACGTTAAAGAGAAAGCCATCCAATTTGGCTTCGTTTTAGGTCAGCAACTGTGCTGTTGGTTTGTTTTATTTACTTACTTACTTACTTACTTACTTATTTATTTTTTTATTTATTTTTTTATTTATTTTTTTATTTATTTTTTTATTTTTTTATTTATTTTTTTTTTATTGTTGACGGTTGACAGAAAGTGGTAGTAAAGTCTGTGTTTTCCTGTCAGGTGGCTTTCTGTCAGATGCTGGTTGGTACGGGGACGCAGAGAAAGTCTTCCTGTCATGTCTCCAGTTGTGTATGTTGCATGATGAGATTCTGCACTGGTATCGTGCACTGGAGTGCTGTGTGAGGTGAGGGCTAAATATTCTTTCTGCTGTATGGTCGAGACATTGATGAGGAAAATATTAGCGCATAGCTGTCATTTTGACACAGAACTATTTTTAGAGTGTCAGTTATTTCTTGCTTTAGCTGGAGCTCAGAATTAAACTCAATCGTATTTGATAACTGTAGTTACTCAGCGATAATTTATAACTTGCAAAGCCACGTCACAGATCCTTTTTTTATTATTATTATTGTACCTCCTGTTTGGATTGTGTCAGGTTGCTTCACGTGCGCAATGGCAACTGCAAATATCACCTGGGAGAGGAGACGTTCAAACTGGCCCAGTCATACATGGACAAGTTAGCCAAACATGGTCACCATGCCAACAAGGCTGCCCTTTACGGAGAACTGTGCGCTCTGCTGTTTGCCAAAAGCCACTATGATGAGGTAAGGAGCTGAACACCCAGGCCTGATCTCTTTTAAACGTTTAGAAATGGGTATAGCGATCTTCCCAAAAAAAACTTGTCATGATCTTTGTAACACACAGACATGAGCCACGATCTGAGTTGTGAGCTGCTTCTCAAATTTAAGAAGTACTATCGAGAATATCCAGACCGGAACAAGCCTACGGACTTATCTATTTCCACAATTTAAAATGTAATCTTGCATTAAAGTATCAGTTGTCAAAATGGTCATTAAAACCTGAGTTAAACTTTATTTTAAATGTTGAAGTTGTAATCAGCAGTCAATAAATACAACCCCAATTCCGAAAAAGTTGGGATAGTGTGGAAACTGCAAAAAAAAGTCATTTGAAAATACAATTCACTCTGTACTATATTGAGAACACATTATTAACACATTATTTGATGTTTTACTTTGTGAATTTAATTTATTTTGGAAAATCTACTCATTTCAAATCTGATGACTGCAACGCACTCCAAAAAGTTGGGACAGTCGACTGTTTACCACTGTGTAACATCACCTTTTCTTTTAATAATACTTATTAAGTGTTTGGGACTAAAGACGCCAGTTGGTTAAGTTTAGCAAGTGGAATTTTCCCCCATTCATCCATTTTGCTTTTCTTCAGCTGCGTAACTGGACGTGGCCTCTGTTGCCTTATTTTACACTTCATAATGCGCCACACATTCTCAATCAAAGACAAGTCAGGACTGCAGGCAGGCCATGCTAGCACCTGCACTCTCTGCTTACGCAACCATGCGCTTGTAATCCGGGCAGAATGTGGTTTGGCGTTGTCCTGCTCTGGATGGCAGCATATGTTGCTCCAAAATGTGTACGTATTTCTGCATTAATGGTGCCCTCACAGATGTGCAAGTTACTCCTGCCATGGGCACTGACACTCACTCATACCATGACAGACGCTGGCTTTTGGACCTGATGCTGATAACAGCTTGGATGGTCCTTTTCCTCTTTGGCCTGGAGAACACGATGGCTGTTTTGTCCAAAAACTATTTTAAATGTTGACTCGTCTGACCACAAAACACGATTCCACTGTGCTACTGTCCATCTCAGATGAGACCGAGCCCAGAGAAGTCTGCGATGCTTCTGGACAGTGTTGATGTATGGCTTCTGTTTTGCATAGTAAAGCCTTAGCTTGCATCTTTGGATGCAGCGGCGAATGGTGTTGAGTGACAAAGGTTTACCAAAGTATTCCTGAGCCCATGTCAGGATATCCATTACAGACTCATGTCGGTTTTTTAAGACAATGACGTCTGAGGGATCGGAGATCGCACGCTTTCAGAAGTGGTTTTCGGCCTTGCCCGTTACACACCGAGATTAGATATTTAATAGGTTTTTTGAAAGACATGCACTCTTTAGCTTCCAGTCATCAGTAAAATGGATGGATATATTTGGGTGCGACTAAGATGCACGACAAAGTTGCTCGTCGTTGCAAAAAATTTGCAGTGCTTTTTGTGCAGCAATCCTCTGTTGGCATTCGCTATACATGGTGGTATTGAAAAAATATTTGCGACTTGGCAGATCATACCTGCATCTAAAATATGCATCATTCTCTTGTCCACAGCTTTGAATGGCACCATATCTTTGCCTAGGTAGAATGTGACTCTTTCCATCGTTTGCTGCTTTTATCGTAATTTTTCTACTGCTCTGACGCGACAGTCAGTGATAACCGTTTATGTTTCAGGACCTCATGAGATACAGTTGAGCCGGTTTGTTGTACCGACCTGAGTGAAACACTCGCGGCATGTTCCTTCGGAAGCTTCCTTTTTAAGGTGATGGAAAAGATTTGTTGTAAAACCCTCGGAAGAGCCGCGCATTACCTCATAAAGTTTACAGATAACTGCTTTGAGAAATATCTGATCGAGACGTGATATAATTTGGCCAGTCAGCACATCCATCTATTAGGCAATCATTCTTTTGTAGTTTTAACATTATTATGAGGACATAAAAGGTCATGTTCGTTACGATTCGCTTGAAAAGTAGATCGTGGGCGTCTTAAAGATCGTTCGTGATACAAATCATAAGATCGCCCATCCTTATTTAGAAAAACTGTAGCGTACTATATGTTGAATATGTACTCTTTGGTGTTTCAGGCATACCGCTGGTGTATAGAGGCCATGAAGGAGATCACTGTTGGCCTGCCAGTGAAGGTGGTGGTTGATGTCCTGAGACAAGCCTCTAAGGTATTTCTTTAGCACTGTGGCGTTGTCATGTTTGGTTCTCCACAATCATTTGACATTTGATTTTATAAATGAAAACTGTCTGGACTAGCATAGCAATATATCCTTAAGCAGATTTAAGATTCATTTGGACTGTACAGTGACTCGTTTAGTTACTAATGTTTCTCCTACAGGCATGTGTTGTTAAAAGGGAGTTCAGGAAAGCTGAGCAGCTGATAAAGCATGCAGTATTTCTAGCACGGTAAGCTATCTCTGACCAGCGGGTTGACGCCCTCTATGTTCCATGCCATTTTATTATGTTAAGTATGTTTATTTGAAATAGCCAGGTAAAGCATCAAGTTATTAGCAATAATAAAACTTAACTTGCTTACAATAATTTAATAATAACTACAGTAGTATTTGCTGCAATGTGTTCTTCATAACAAACTGGATTTCCATCCAGTCGATCAGCAAGCGTCACACACAGTGTTTCCTGCTCATTCATACACATACACACAAACACTAGGGCTGTAACCATACATTGTATTATCTGATACAGGGCTCTCTGTTCGATAGATCTGCGTCTCGAGCAATACATTCGACAGACTGCACAATAAAGCAGGCCGCTTATAATACAATACTGCTTATGTTATTACTCAGAGGTATAATCAAGATGATTATTATTGTTGGTGGTTTTTTTTTTTTTATTATTTGTTTTATTTATTTATTTTATTGCCCAGCCCTAGTATTGTGTAGCTTAATTATGTTAGGTCTGTCCATTAGTTTGGTCATTTATTGTAAATGTATTCGAGTTATTCATGTATATATTGTAAAATTTCTAGCAACTTTCTGGATCTGGGTTTTCAGTGATGCATGTTAAAAGTATTGCATATTTTGTCATATTCTGACAAACCCCCTCTTAGTAGATTTTCTTTGTCTGCCTCATTTTTGGTGTTTTTCTTGCTTTAAGGAAAGCACGTGTGGAATTTTATTCAGTACAGAATAGACATGATTAACACCACTAAACACCGGTCATGTGGTGTTCTTTATCACTAAGCATCATGTGTACATTTTGTATGCAGCTCTTAAGTAATACAATGCTTTTATATTTAGTGATTTTGACAACTGCTCATCATTTAAAAAAAAAATTAATTAAAAAAAGATTTCCCCAAATTCTTTACTAAGCACATTTTTTCTCAGCATTCAGTGAGAAAATAGCAACTGTAGTTTGCCCTTCTCCATGACACATGTTGCTGCTTTAACCAAATGTTTTGTTTTGTTTTCTTTCCACATTAATACTCTTGCCGGGGACATTCTTTTACTGATTTATAAATGCATTTTTCAGGGAGCATTTTGGACACAAGCACCCAAAGTACTCTGATACGCTGCTAGATTATGGATTTTATCTGCTAAATGTGGATAACATTTGCCAGTCTGTCGCCATATATCAGGTGGGTTCAGTGTTGTTTTCTTGAGAATCATCACACATTTAGGGAAAGTTGTTTTGTTGTTTATTAACCATGCTGGATTTTTTTTTTTAAATGTGTGTTGTCAGACTGCCCTGGATATTCGGCAATCTGTGTTTGGAGGGAAAAATATCCATGTGGCCACGGCACACGAGGACCTAGCATACTCCTCTTATGTGCACCAGTACAGCTCTGGAAAATTTGACAATGCACTGTGAGTAATGCTCTCTATTCCTGGACCTACTAATTGGCTGTTTGGCTAGACAGAGGTACAAGATACTGACTGATAAATCTGATTTCTTTGGAAATCGTCAGGGGGTATTGTTAATTTTCTCACAATTTCTCACAAATTGCTCCTGGGAAGGTGTTTACATATTTGGTAGGCCAGAGGCAAAAGAGCAAAGATGTCCCAGCACAAAGAAAAGGCATGCAAACAAATTTCACCATTTTTGTTGCCAAATACAGCTGTTCACAAGATCAGACGATACTTGGAATAAAATGACAATATTAGTCATAAACAATGTAATTCCTTTGGGACTTTTCAGTGGCTCTTGGAATGTTTTTGGCTATCAGAGACGTGAACGCAGACCTCTGCTTGCTGTTCTACCCTTTAACACGGTTAAATTGTTCTGTCAGAAAGGGGACGCCTTTATTTTTATTCACAGAAAAGTGTATTCAATAAGATAAAGTGCCCAGTTGATATGTAATGTTTCTCAGTGTTCTTACTCAAGACTTCTGTTGTGTGTTTTTTTTTTTTTTTTTTTTTTTAGATTTCATGCAGAACGGGCCATAGACATCATAACTCACATTCTCCCTGAGGATCATTTACTACTCGCCTCCTCCAAGAGGGTGAAAGGTGAGCGCCACACTCAACAACATTTTATAACTCCTTCAAAGTGGGATCTCTGTACAGAGAAGAAACAAGAAAACCTCAAAGTAAAAGAACTTTGTGCTTTTAGAGTAGCTTTAGAGTCTTTGTGGTTCTGTAGGTTTCCCTTTTGTGTTGGAAATGTAGCACTTATTTCACTTCATTGGCTTCAGCAATTTCATTCCTGTTGCTTGTGTGTGGTAATTATCCTTCACTAGCACTGATCCTGGAGGAAATTGCCATAGACTGCCATAATAAAGAAACAGAAGAGCGGCTTCTGCAGGAGGCCCACGACCTGCACCTCTCCTCTCTCCAGCTAGCAAAAAAAGCCTTTGGAGAGTTTAACGTCCAGACAGCGAAACATTACGGCAACCTGGGCCGTCTCTACCAGTCTATGCGCAAGTTCAAGGTTACGAGATTTTATTTTTTGTTTCACTCAGACGGGCTAATCCAAATTAATAACGATGGAGTTAGAAAGCAAATCAACGACAGCAGCCCCCAGTTGATTTAGATTTTAATGGTATAGTGTCACATAATTGAAGTAGGGTAAATCTGATGTGTACAGTGGAATATAGTCTGTGGAGTGTGAACCGACTCCTTTAAAGCGGTGTTGTATTGCAGGAGGCCGAGGAGATGCACATAAAGGCCATCCAGATCAAAGAGCAGTTACTGGGACAGGAGGACTATGAGGTGGCTCTGTCTGTGGGACACCTGGCTTCCCTTTACAACTACGACATGAACCAGTACGATGACGCCGAACGCCTCTACCTCCGCTCTATCGCCATTGGTGAGCCCAACATAAATATACACACACCTGTCCAAAGCTCATGTCGAAAGAGAATTGTCCGCCCCAAGTGACGCAACAGAAAAGCATTCGCCCGATCATCTGGAGATCGCAAGTTTAAATCGCAAGTCCACAGCCATAAAGGGAGCAAAATTAGCTGTGCTCTGGGTAGGAGGGATGGTGTGGATTTTTTGTCCTCATCTGTGCAACTCGTGTATGCAAAACAGAGCAGATAGTGCTTTCTGAGCATGTTTTGCTGCCCTATGACACTATATGAGCAGCAGTTTGAAGAGATTTGGTTGGCGTTGCGTGTCTCTGAGGAAGCTCACCATCTCCTGTCATGTGGTATGGAAGAGCTGGACAGTGGGTGGAAATTGGCACGTGTCCAAATTGAGGAGAAAATGGAGGGGAAAGAAGAGCAGTGTCGACCATTTTACATCTATTAAGCTACATTTGGATTTAAAAATGACAAATAAACTGTACCCTAGTGCTTCCTCATGGGTTCATATTCAGTCGTGTGAAAAAATAAGTACACACCTTGGAAATTGATGGTGCTTTTGACATATTTGAAGAAGTAAACTTTTGATCATCTTTGAAATGGAAAATCATTTATTCAACAGAAATAACAATGGATGTGTGATTCTTTTGTGGAAAAAGTAAGTACACCCTTGGCCTCAGAAGCTAGTATTGCCCCCTTTAGCAGCAATAACTTCTTGTAGGTGTTTTGTATAATTGTCCACCAGGCTTGCTGGAATTTTTGACCACTCTTCCATGCAATATTCTTTCAGTTGCAAGATGTTTGAGGGTTTTCTTGCATGTACTGCCCGTTTCAAATCCCCCCACAACATTTCAATGGGATTCAAATCCGGGCTTTGACTAGGCCATTCCATAACCCTCCATTTCTTCTTTTTGAGCCATTCCTTGGGGGATTTGCTGTGGGATTTGCTAGTGTGCATAGGATCATTATCCTGTTGAAAGGTCCACTTTCGGTTCAACTTCAACTTTTAGACAGATGGCCTCACATTATCTTCAAGCACTCTTGATACAGAATTCAATATTGAATCAAGGAATGCAAGCTGTCCAGTCCCTGAGGCAGCAAAGCAACCCCATTTCCACCACTGTGCTTCACAGTTGGTATGAGGTGCTTCTCCTGAAGTTGTCTTTGGTCAGCGCCAAACAGGTCTGCTGTTACTGTGGCCAAACAACTCTATCTTTGATTTGTCTGTCCAGAGCACATTATTTCAAAAGGCCTGGTCTTTGCCTATATGCTCATTGGCAAACTGTAGTCTTGCAAAGGCTTTTTCCTGGCACACCTCACATACAGGTCAAAGTTGTACAATCTCTTTCTGATTTTAGAGGCATGCACTTTGACACCAACAATTGCAAGACTTACTAGCAGATCCTGTGATGAAATTTTGGGGTTCTGGAGACTTCGTTTTGTATCAGACGGTCTGCTGACACATTTGAAATTTGAACTCTGTTCCATTTGTAGATGATTTTCCTTACAGCGGAATGAAGTATTTAGAATAATTTGGAGATTTTTTTAAATCCCTTGCCAGACTCCTAGGCATCCACAATCTTTTTTTCTGAAGGCCTTATAGAAGTCTTTAGATCTTGGCATGATGACACCACACATCTCAATAACAAAGGGAACACCAGGCACTAGATATGAGAGGGATATAAATAAGACCAGTCTGATCTGTGATGTAAGTAATATGTAATACAATGACTGATCTGATTTTCTGTTAATTTAAATTGT
The DNA here is from genome assembly GCA_024331685.1 of Stegophilus panzeri. NCBI lineage: Eukaryota > Metazoa > Chordata > Actinopteri > Siluriformes > Trichomycteridae > Stegophilus > Stegophilus panzeri. The sequence goes on from JANDJT010000071.1 coordinate 15,917,548, forward strand.
AAAAATGACTACAAAATGTCAGTTATGTCATTTGATAGACTGTAACACCTTTTATCAATAGGCACTGTTTCAAAGATGATCAAATGTTTGCTTGTCCAAATATGTCAAAAACAACAGTTTCCATGGGGTGTACTTATTTTTTCACACGTGTGTGTGTGTATAGACGCAAACAAACACACTGGTTATTTGAAGGAGCCTTTGTTGCTTAGCAACCATGTGCTTGCTAGTTCAAAGTCTCGACCCAGAGTTGGCCATAATAATATTTATTGGTTGAGATAAAAGTGGGACCCATCCATACGACTGCAGGACACTACACTGTTGTGTTGTCAGCCAGAGGACCATATAATCATGGTTATCGCTATGACATGCATCACATAATTAGTATAAAGCTAATATCTATGACCTAGTCAGAGTGAATAAATGTCTATTTGGAGATACTTTATTGAGATGCGTTGGTTTGTTTTTGGCTGTCCAGCCTTTATATTTGTTTTTAATTCCTCCATGCATGTTATATATTTCCATAGGTAAGAAGCTGTTTGGAGAGGGCTACAGTGGACTGGAGTATGATTATAGAGGCTTGATCAAGCTTTACAACTCTGTGGGGAATTACGAGAAATTGTTCGAGTACCACAACATCCTGTCTAACTGGAACCGTTTGAGGGACAGGCAGTTTGCAGTGGCCGACGCCCTAGAGGATGTCAACACCAGCCCCCAGACCACAGACGAAGTGGTGCAGTCCTTCCTGCTGTCAAACAGCCACGCTGTGGGACGTTCCTGTATGGGTTAAAATTACAGGACCTTGTGGTCTTCTTTCCACACACCTACACTCACCTGCATTCTCACACATCCTCATCTCAATTTATTCACACCTAATCACACAGTGCAGCGAGAGAGACTGGATCCTGAAGCTGCAAGGTCACCCATGTAAGCAGGTCCCACAGCCCTGTTATTCACATGGGCCCTGGTGAAGAGACAGGGCACATCTATTAATGCAAGCAGAACTCTTCCGGTGGAAAAGCAACCTTCTGATGGCACCACGTTCATTTTCTTATAAAGGATTTTTAGACTTCAGAGGACCTGATTTATTTATCTGACTTGGTAAAAACAGATAAAAAAAAATAAAAATAAAAAAATAGGCAGGAAAAAAAAAACCCCAGAAAGCAGCCTATTAGTTTTACAGATTGAAATAAAAAAAAAAAGCCTGTTTGTTTGTTTGTTTGTTTGTTTGTTTGTTTGTAGGGGGGGGTGTGTATCTAAAGTATTGCTCTACACATGTCGACGTTCTCTACCTGCACTCCCAATGCTACAAAGCTCCCAAAGGACAAACTGTGTGCTAAGCCAGGCTCTACAAGAGAGACCCATCACTTTCCTGGGATAAGTGAAGGACAGACACGCATCACATCACACATGCTTGTGTTTTAAATTCTTTATGAAGTTTGCCACTTCTCTTCACCATGCAATGCAGAACCCTGCATTAAAGATTACCCGGTTGTTCTGTTTTGGAAAGTATGAGGAAATCTGTGTTACATTTTAAGCGTTTCTGGTTTCTTTTTCCCTTCATGTCATGATGAGAGGAATGGACATTATGGACCAGTGGATTTATTATTGCTTTCCATGCAGAGTTTTTTCTTTTGTTTTTGTTTTTTCCTGATTTTTGTATCCTTGCATATTAGTACAGATATAGTTTCATTTAAAAATGCCAATAATTTATATACAAAGTGTGCTATAATCTTGTAGGTGTATCAGTGAAAGTGGATGAGCCAAAATGACTGATTAAAACTGATGGCGAGAACATGGTTGCCAATATGAGTACGTAGAGGGTGAGAGGACGGTAACCACTGCAGAGTCAAACAGCTAAGCAACACAGAAAGACAATGGTGATGCACATGAGTGTGTCGTCTGGCCTGTTCTAATTGGTCATGGTTATCCTTTCAGAGTTCTATTCAGATTTGCACTGATGATGACCTTTGGCCCTCTGCCAGCAAATAAGAGCTGATCCGTGCAACCGGCTTTGTGAAGAGGCTCCACTACAGGGGGACCAGTTGTATTAGGTGTGTTTATAGTGTAGGGCTGGAGTGAACCGATGAGCACTGTCATAGAGGCAGACTTAATTAGTCACCATGTACCATGCACATGATGGCTGCAATCTCATCGTCCTGATTAATTAAGATTCCTGATAATTATTAATCACCTCTCTCCACTTGTTTTAAAATTCACAACTACAAAGATGCGCAGTGAAGCTTTAAACAAGGTTTACATAGAAGCATTTGTTACTTTTAACAGAGGCAGTATTCTCAAACACAACTTTCCAAGTCACATTCAAATATATGATTGTAGTATCTTCTGTAGGACTATTGTTTTAAATGATGTGTGGTTTGTTGGGTTTTTTTCTTCCTATCTTAAGTGACAAGATCAGATTGTGAAGTCTACTTTAATGTGTGTCTGTGTGTGTGAATTGTGAAAGGAAAAAAATAGATAGTAAATGCAGAGTGTTGCCTTGGTCTGCGTCAAGTGGTTTGGAATGTACCCGTGCAGTCACATGCTATTGCAGTGAAGACCCCAGCGCTAAGTAAAGTCCCAGCCTTAGCCTTAAAGGACGCTCAGCTGGTGGTGCTCTGGCTTTGTCAGCCCATATGCTTGCTTTAGACCCTGCTGTGAAATTAGTCAATTGAATTTCAACACTAGCTCTCTTCTAGGTCTCACATTCCACGTGTGAGTGCACTGAGGTTAACCGCACCTTTTATACTGTTGAAAATCTAATTTCAACACCTTGCAGATGATATAAAGGGAATCGGAAATAGTGGAAAAGTTTGCCTTGTTTACACAGAAAATGTATTGGAATATTACAACACAACCAATAAAAACCAGCTGTGATCTTGATAATGATGAATTTCCTATTTGAGTGATGTTTTGTAATAACAGGGCAGGGTTACTATTGTTCATCCTGAGGATGTAGTCAGATATTTGTTACTGTAAAACTGTTGATGTCATTTTGTTGTTTGAGAGTGCGTTCATTTCTTCCAAAGTCTGTACGAGTCTGTGCACATGAAAAAACAAAAAAGGGGGGGAGCTTTCCCCCCCGAGCTGGAAACAACAAAAAAAGTACATCAGTCTCACCCAGATTACAAACTTTTATTCTAAATGTATCTTAATATTAAAAAATTTATATTCCTCAGTTGGTCCTGTATGGTGTGGTGTAACAGTGTAGAGCAGTGGAGATTTGGAAATTGTAGAAAGATCTGAAGGTATTCGTTCTTGTCTTAATTTAGTGGTGCAATAGTTCCTAAAACAGAAATAAAGGTCTTTCTTTATTAGTCATCTATTGCATCTGTAATTACATCTACACTGATGTATAAACTTACAAATGATTTATAATTCCAGAGAGTGCATTACATATAAGCAGAATCCCTGGAACTGAGAATGTTTTTGTGATAGTTTTGGCCAAAAATGCTTGATTGAGTTTTTTTTGGGTTTTTTTAGTTTTTTTTTTTTTTGGTTTTGTTTTTTGCAGAAAATTACTTGAATTGGCGAAATTGCAATTGCACGAAATTGTTTTGCACGCTCTTTCACAGTGATGTTTGTTGGTAAATGAGAGCTTTTAGCTGTACTCGTGTTCGATGCACGTGTATTGAAGAGGGCTGAATGCGCGTTGTGATGATGTCATATGACGCGTCTTTGCCTAAATCTGCAGAAAATCTGCGGTAATCTTGAAAAACTGCAAGCGCCTCCGAATATGGCAGAGTTTGTTTGATTTTGTGTTAATTTCTGCGATCGCAAAATTGCGAAATCCTGGAGGGACTGTGGAGTGTTGAATGCTTTGTCAATTTACACTTTACTCTTATTACTAAATGCCTGACTGCATTACCTGTATAAAATGTATTGCATTGGAGTTTGAACACTGCTGACTGGGGGAAGTTTTCACAGAGTGCAATAGGGAATAGACAGCACACTGCATGTTTTTGGAAGAAAGCCAGCTCAGACACTGCACACTATGAAAGGGAGCGTACTGTCTTAATTACTTCATTAAACTTGGTGTTTTGTTATTATTAATTAATTAATTAATATTTCCTAGTAATTTATAGTAGCTTGACTGTTTACGGAATGATTTGGTTGAAATTCGCATTCTCACACTCCCAAGTGTCACATCAAAGTGTTTGTCCTAGGAGATTATAAATTTGAATCGTGACAATTCCACAGCCATCTGGTAGCTGGGAGCCAAGGGATTAAAATTGACAGTGCGTTCTGGGTGAGATGGATGTTCTCTCACTCTCTCATGCTAGTCATTTATGTGCGTCTGTGAGCTCATGTATGTGGAAGAGGCCAGATAGTGCTTTCCACTCAGTGTTGTGCTGCCCTGTGCTGCAGCAGTTGGGAAAGATGCTGTTGGCTGTCTTCATGTGTCTCAGAGGAAATGCATGCTAGCCTTCACCCTCCCCGTTTGGTAGCTGTTGTATGACGGGAAGAACTTGGCATTGGATGGGGAATTGGCCAAATTGGGGAGAAAATACCCCACCACTTTTCCACCAGGCAGCAAGCCTGAACAAACTCTTTATTATATGAAGAGGCCAAGTTTAGTGGAGTGATGTTCAAGTGTATTTCAGGCTCATAATAAAGTAGCATCCAAGGGCTTTGCTTTGTTTGATTTTCATGTAATTATGTATGTTTCTGTGCATTGTAGCTTTGGTAGTAGCTGTGTAACTCAAGTTTTAATAGCTTTCCTAACACAGCCAAAATACAACATTTATTTTCATTTAAAGAATGTCATGCTAAGAAAAAAATCTCATTCAGAAATGAGCTCCAGGGGGAAAAACACATTTCCTTGACCAGACCTGGCTTTATTTTAATAGCAACTGGAAGTGTGGAGACAGCGATACTGATTTTAATAAAACACAGCTAGTTTAGTCCTGGAAATCGGCATCATCTATATTACTGCATATGATCCTTTAATGTGGAATATTGGTTGTCTGAATGGATGTTCATTCATTTGCAAATATCTATATAATGTATTAAATGTTTGACAAAAAAAAATGTTAAATGCAAACAGACCTATATCCTGCACTTTTTTTGAAGAAAACAAAAGTAAAGAAAAAGTAAAAAAAATAAATAAATAAAACCTGTTTCAAATATTCAAGCTTGTCACCAAAAATAAAATACCAGTTTGACACTGGATCTACACTTATGTCCACCACAAATATAAAATGTCTCTTATATCTCGTGCAACAGCATCTAGTTCATTCCAGTCATTAAGCAGGTGTTTTCTAGGTGTATCTACAGCAGTGTTCTCTGGTGGAACCCACCAGTATTATTTTTTTTTTTGTACTCATTTGGATATCAAATCACCTTTCACAAACTAGACCAGCAGTATATTACCCAACTGAAGTCATTTACATTTTGTTGATTTGGCTGACGCATTTTATCCAAAGCAACTTTGGACAGGATACAACTGAGCAATTGAGCATTAAGGGTCTTGCTCAAGGACAGAACAGCAATTATGTACTGTGCTGGGATTTGAACTTACAACATTTCAGTCAGTAGCCCAGAGCCTTAAACACTGAGCCACCACTTCCCTATAATCCATACTACTACAGTAGATGCATCAGGTTTTGCTCAGTGTGGTATTCTCACAAAAGGCTAAATTGCCTTTTCCCCCACTTTTTAAAAAAAAAACATAGTCTGAATTAAATTCACGCTGATAATTCAATTTCCAGTAGTTCACATCAGTGCTTGTCATTTTGTCAGTTCATACCATTTACTTAGTATCAATTAATAAAATAAGTATTTGGACACTTTTGCTTATGATATTTAATATATTTCCAGTGCGTACATCCACTTCAAATGTATACACATAATTGCTTTTAGGTCACCCATTCCACTGACCTTATCTTTTATACCCTACTGCACAAAACAAGCATATATTGGATAATACATATAATATAAGCCAAAATTCAGACCCTATATATTACCCCTTATTCAACCACTTAATTCCTTGGAGCCCTTGTTCAAAACATTAATATCATATATATATTGTCATCACATGTGCCATAACATGACATTTTAACATATTGTATTTATTATTATTATTATTATTATTATTATTAACATTAGTACAAATGTTAGTGTTGGTGTTTTTATATGTAATCTGTAGAAGATGTCACTAGTAAGATGGTTGCCAGATTTTTGAACCTAGACTATTTTTCCAGTGCAACCACTTCAAACAATTTAGTGTGAGGCTTTGCTTCCCCCATCACTAGATGCTAGTAATAAGGAAAAAAATAGCATTTTATATTGTAAAGCCAGATCTACAGTTAATTTTCTTCTCCTGTGGTTGTTTATCACCCATCACTTCAATATCCCTGAATGCAGACTGCAAGGAGATGGCTTTTCACACAAATTACACAAAACAAGGGATGTGTTTATTTGTTCCTTTAAGGTAAATATGATTCTGTTGACTGTTGAACATGGACATCATTACAATGCAGTTGCTGTGCAAAGCATATTATTTGACATTGAATAACATTGCTTTGTATAGTAATTGTGCTGTAATGATGTTTATAAAATTTATATATAATGAGTTGCACTATGTATGTCATATTAATTATTCACAATTAATGTGTTATGGGCAGGGCTAAACATTGTACTGCAGCCAGCCACAAGAGTGCCTTAGAGACAGTTTGACTTCACATTTGGATCCCTGTTATGATTTCCACCCAAATACACTCATTGAGCATTTTATTAAGAGCAACTGTACACCTACGCATTAATACAATTATCTAATAAGCCAATCGTGTGGCAGCAATGCACTGCATAAAATCATGCAGTTACGGGCCAGCAGCTTCGGTTAATGTTCATCTCAACCGTCCGAATGGGAGAAAAATATATGTCAGAATATGTCAGGTTCCACTTCTGTCAGCCAAGAACAGAAAGCTGAGGCTGCAGTGGGCACAGACTCACCAAAACTGGACAGTTGAAGACTGGAAAAATGTAGCCTCATCTATTGAATCTCGATTTCTGCTGAAGCACACAGATGGTAGGGTCAGAATTTGGCACCAACAGCATGAATCCATGGACCTAACCTGCCTTGTGTCAACAATCCAGGCTGGTGGAGGTGGTGTAATGATGTGGGGAATGTTTTCTTGGCACATTTTGGGTGTGCACATATTTACCTTCTAATTTATCTTCTAATTGCTACTTCCAGCATGATCATGCACCATGTCACAAAGCAAAAGTTGTCTCAAACTGGTTTCATGAACATGACAGTGAGTACCGTGTTCTTCAGTGGCCTTCCCAGTCACCGGATCTGAATCCAGTAGCACAATCATGTAATGCATTCAGGTCAACATGGACCAGAATCTCACAGGAATGTTTCCAAAATCTTGTGGAATCCATGCCATGAAGAATTGAGGCTGTTTTGAGAGCAAAGGGAGACCTGGCTCAGTATTAGTATAGTGTTTTGATAAAGTGCTCAATGAGTGTATACTGTACTGTACAGTCAATGGTTTAAAAGTGAAGCCAAAATATCTCTGAGGCCCTCTAGTGGCTGGCTACCATACAATATCTAACCCTGCCTTTCTCATGTCTCAAAATTATTTTCTGAGATAACGTTCTGTTCTATTTTCAGATGACCTAAATATTTCCCCAATATTTTTCCTTATAATAAAAGCTTTTTTTAGGAGTTATTTGATGATAATGAAAAGGTCATGGTTGAGAGAGAGAGAGAGAGAGAGAGAGAGAGAGAGAGAGAGAGAGAGAGCGTTTGTTTTAATATCTTGGTGGGGATCAAATGTCCCACAAGGATAGGGAAACTTTTATTTAAAAAAGCAAAAAGAAAAAAACTGAAAGAGTGAAATGGTTTCCTTTAGGTTCCTGAGCCTAAGGTTGGGGTTAGACTTGTAGGCATAATATTACTTAGCTGCGTTAATAATTTTGTATGAATTAATATTTTGGAAGGTGTGTGTGTGTGTGTGTGTGTGTGTGTGTGTGTGTGTGTGTGTGTGTGTTGTATTAATCACATTTCAGGGACCTTTTGTCCTTTCGCAACCAAAACATTTGAGACTATTCTCACAAGTTATGAGTTGGTCCTCATAAGTGTCTTAATGTGTGTGTAGAAGTAAATAAAGCCAGCAGGTAGTGGCTGTTGAACTTCCAGGTCTTTCTGGCTGAAGCTCAGAAGAAATATCAGAAGGCAATGGGTGGAAGACAGCGAGAGATTCAGTGCTAGAGATGTGGAAACAGTTCTATGAGAAGTGCAGGAAGTGTTATGAGATAATAAAGGTAAGTGAGAAAAACCTTGCACTGAGATGTTTCTTCTCACAAAACTATGACTGCTAGTGTGTGTGTGTGTGTGTGTGTGTGTGTGTGTGTGTGTGTGTGTGTGTGTATTCGTGTGTGTGTGTTCTTTTTATATTAAGATGATTTGATTACAACAGTTTTTCACAACATTCTCGGTTTCAGTGTTTTTCCTTTACACCGCAAAACCACCACTAATATACATCTTTCTTTTAATAAAAAAAGAGGAAAGTTGAGGAAAGTAATTGTTACATCCATCAGGCACAATTCACTACCACACCAGCAGAGGGCTCTGTCACCCAAATACTACAGTCTTTTCTTTGGTTGTTACTCATTTCCTGTTTTCTGACTTAAGGAAGCCATGTTAATTATTTTATTTATGTGAGTTCAGAGCCTTTGAGCTGTGTTTATCTTATCACGTTTGACTCTTACCTTGCTTCGTTTGTCTGCTCTTTGGATTTAAACTTTGGTACTGTTTGTACTGTGGATTTTTGAGTATGACCATGTCTCATGGTGATTTCTGGATTATGGACTATTGTTTAATAAACCACCTGTACATAGATTCTCACAACTTTCCTGAGTCCTGAACATTATAGTACATTAGTCGTTTGAAGTTTATTTGATCATCATTTATCATCTCATTGAGCTGACTTTGTCAACCCAGCAACAACTTATCATTTTAAGCGCTTGTCTGCCTCATTTATTGTTTGCAAATAGATTTTTATTTCTGCCTTGTTTATTGTTAGGTCAGGGATGCCAATCTTTTACACAAAGGGCCGGTGTGTGTGCAGGTTTTCATATCAATCAAGCAGGAGCCTCAGATCTTTTGTGTTAAAAATTAATGCTGAAGAACACTGTGTTGTTTTCACCATTCATATGTGATGACCTCAAGGAAAAATTAACCGCAAATAAAAACAAGACACTCTGTGTCTGTACTTGGTTAAAGGTCATAGTAACTGGAAAACTCTTATACCGCTCTTATACTCTCTTGTAACTCATACATATTATATAATCTACATAAAACTACATTAATTAACCTGATCACCCAAGTGGACATTATGCAGCTTGCTCACTGGGCTTTTGTTTCAAGCCTCTAGTGTCTTGTGCTATTATCCACTACAGAAATATTTACCCTTCAGCATTTCCACATATTATAGTGTTACAACCAGGAGAAGAAATGGATTAATTACATGTCATATAGGATTATATATCATAAATCTAAACAAAATATCCCATAATATTGGAATAGGAGAAATTAAATATAGTTTGCAAAATTGTTTACAAATGAAAAATGTCAAAGTTGTAAATGCACAAGTATTCACCACGTTGCCCTTAAACTCCAACGTTAGTCCTGGTGCAATATATATTTATACACATATATATATATATATATACTACTGGTCAAAAGTTTAGACACACTCATTCTTTATTTTATTCCCTATGTTAGTTTTCTAATGAAAGAAATGAATATGTCGGCACGATTATATTTTTGTCTACAACACCGATTCCAAACATTTAATCACACACCTTCAGATCAAAAGATTTTTAAGATCATGAGAAACATTTCAGTCGAGTGTCTCCAAACTTTTGACCTTGTGTGTGTGTATATATATATAGTCGAAAGTTATCATTATCATTAATATCATCATCATTTTTATTTTAAGAATTTTAGTTTTATTATAAGTAGTCCATCCCTTGAATACACAAAATAACTCATAATGTTGAAGTGCTTGGCTGATTGGCGTGTCCAAAAGTGTCTGTAGTGTATGAATGGGCGTGTGATTGTGTGCCCTGTGATGGATTGGCACCTTGTCCAGGGTGTACCCCGCCTTGTGCCCGATGCTTCCTGGGATAGGCTCCAGGAAGATGGATGGATATTATTTATACATAAAAACCTTTTCAAAATGTCTTAAAACCTCTAATTTAGTTCTTTTCCAAAAAAAAAAAAAATGTGGTTACAGCATCAAAAACACAGAGACAGACTTAATTTTTTTGGTGGTCTGGATTCCCAGCCCGAGGGCCACAGGTTTTACACAAGTAGCTCACACAGTTTAATTCATGTTCAATGGAGTAGAGTGCAGTGAAAATGGTAATGGAATTAATAATATTTTTACATATAGGCAAAACTTTTTTCCTTTTAACCTTAGCTGATAAATTAACATTGTTACTTAAGTAAATTAATTTTCTGTACATTTGTTTTATATTACTCCTGAAAGTGGTCCTCTTCAGCCCTTCTGCTGTAGAGAGTAGAGGACTCCTGCAGTAAGTGTTGGTAGGGTACCAGCAAGTTAATGAGTGTGTGATAGGGACTTTGAACCATGGCATGATTACAAAATTTTCCAACAGCAGGATAAAGCAAATAGAACCAGTGCGACAGTCATCATGTTGGGTTCCTTGATTCTGGTTGGATTTTGCATCTACCTCTTCTTCCACTTCATCACAATCCGGAGGCCCAAGAACTTCCCACCTGGACCGCAACCCATCCCCATATTCGGCAACCTGTTTCAGCTCAACATCAAAAATCCTCTGAAAGACTTTGAGAGGGTATAGTACCATACTGTCCTGTCTTAGATCACATGCATATGTTCTGTTCTAGATGTTTTATGGGTATACAACTGTCTAGTGTTTTCACACTGAAAAATGTCGTCATGTAGGCAGTAGAGATAAAAGTACATATAATGTACTATATTTGGCAAAAAAATGAAGTGCTTGAACAATGGACACATACAGTGCCCTCCACTAATATTGGCACTCTTGGTAAATATGAGCATATAAAGCTGTGGAAAATTGTCTTTATTGTTTAACCTTTTGATATTTTGTTAATAAAATTCACAAAAATACTCTGTGCTCATGGATATCAAACAATTGCAAACACAACACAGGTTTATCAAAAAAAAAATCTTTGTTAAATATGTGTGCAACTATTATTGGCACCCCTATGAATTCAGATAAGAAAATATATTTGAAGTACATTCCCACTGATATATTTTTTTTTAAATTGTACACCTGTGTGACTAGGAACAGGAAATTGTTCAATCACGACTTCCTGTTTCACAGGGGTATAAATATGAGTTAACACATAGGCCAAATTCCTGTAGTCATTTATAACATAACAATGGGTAAGACCAAGGAATATAGCTGTGATGTGTGGCAAAAGGTTGTTGAGCTTCAGAAAATGGGAAGCGGCTATAAGAAAATAGCAAAAGCATTGAAAATGCCCATTTCCACCATCAGGGCAATAATTAAGAAGTTCCAATCAACTGGAAATGTTATAAATCTGCCTGGAATTGGACGCGTGTCTATATCGTCTCAACGCACTGTGAAGAGGATGGTTCGAGTGGCCAAAAAAATCAAAAGGATCACAACTGGAGAATTGCAGAAGTTAGCTGTGTCTTGGGATCAGAAAGTCTCCAAAACTACAATCCGAAGTGACAAGTTGTTTGGAAGGGTTTCAAGAAAAAAGCCTCTACTCTCATCCAAAAACAAACTCAAGTGTCAGAGTATTTTTGTGAATTTTTTTAACAAAAGATCAAAAGGTTAAACAATAAAAACAAATTTTCACACCCTTCTTTGCTCATATTTACCAAGAGTGCCAATATTAGTGTAGGGCACTGTAAGTGTGTGCATGTTGGAATGTATTCACAGTTCTCTGTAGTTTATTTTTGTGAATGTGGACTGTTTCTGTTTGTAAATCTTTAGTTGGCTGAACGCTATGGGAATGTTTACAGCCTATATTTTGGGAGAAGACCAGCTGTTGTTCTTAATGGCTTAAAGTCAATAAAAGAAGCTCTGGTGACCAAATCTGCAGACTTTTCTGGACGCCCACAAAACCTGATGGTCAGCCATATGAGGGAAAGCAAAGGTGATGTCTATTTAAATACAGTAATTACAGCTTCAGTAGTCATCAGAATTGGATAAAATATTTTCTCGTACATTTTTAATCTTCTTTCATTTTGGCTATTGATATCATTGTGTATTCATTGACCTGAAGTTAATTAGTAAGCTGCTGCAGCTTAAATAAAGGTATTCAACTATGAAAATGAAACTATAAATAAATATAACAGGTGTTATTATGGCTGATTATGGTCCTCAATGGAAGGAGCATCGGCGCTTCAACCTTATGATTCTGAGGAACTTCGGCATGGGCAAACAGTCTATGGAGACCAGGATTCTGGGTGAAATTGAGCACATTGTTGCACAATTAGAAAAAAGTGTTGGTATGTTACAATTTTACTTTATTATAATGTATGGATTTGTGTATGCTGATTTCTTACCTTGAGTATGGCTGTCCATAAAAATCAGAAGAAATGTGTGGGAAAAATCCCACGAATTTGAAAGTACATTTGAGAAGCGCACACAAGGAGGCTAACCTAGCTTACCTTAATAAGGTAAAGGAGAACACCAAGCCCCCCTCCCCCGAAACAGAAGCTAACCCCGGTACAGGGCTAGGCAGCATGACGGAGACAACCATAGGACAGAGAACACTACAGCAGTGCTTTCACCGGCGAACCGATAGCTGCTGGTTAGTAAATACGCAGGAACACCAC
>JANDJT010000071.1:15950149-15962278 GCA_024331685.1 Stegophilus panzeri
TTTAAATTTTGTTTGTGGGTAACGGTGGCCACTGGCGACTGGCAGAAAAAACATGGTCGCAAAATTAAAAAGTTAGTTGCATTGGCGACCATTTTAGCCGCCATCTGGAGCCCTGATATAAATGTAGGTTTGTGAGCTTGAAACTGAAAACGTTGATGCCCCATATCGCAAAACTTCACCTAGATAGACTTTGTAATACAAGGTCATGAATTGTATTGAGTTTCATTTTCATGAATATCAGTGTTTGCTGCTTTCTTGGAGTGACAGTGTCCTACATTTTGCGGAGGTTTGGGTTGGGCGACATCTTATCGTTTGTGATATACCGGTAGAAATTCTCCCCACAATAAGAATTAGTCTTCCCGTGATAATAATGATAAAGCCTAGTTGATGAGGTATTTCTGTGTGCGACGGTCTGAGACCCGTTCGCAGCTCACGTGCAGAGCAAAGACATGTACGGCGGAAGGCAGACGTGAAGCTGAGGACAAGTTTATCACTAAATGAGGAGCTACCTCTACAATCTGGAACTGGTTCGGTTACAGAAAATCAGTTTTACTTTTAGATAAATGTTTGTGTTTCTGTGGCTCTCAAGACTGCATGCAGCTGACACTTGTAGCCAAAAACAGTGGTGCATGGTACTATATTTATATCATCACTGATATCGTTATCGCAATAAATACCAGAAAATATCGTGATATCGTTTTAACTCCATATCGCCCATCCCTACTGCAGTGCCTCAGCTGTGCTGTTGGTAAGACAACGCTGTCTGTCTGGAGAGCTACAGCGTGTCTGTGTTACAATACAATACAATACCCTCTCATTTTGTAACTACATCATCTCTCCTCTCACAGCACCGTAACCATTTCGTTGTACCGTGAATGCACACGAACACAAAAAAAGAACTCGAACACCCTGGGAAATTATACATTGCCTGGCTGAACATAGTTACGCTACTACTGGATCCTAGTTCATGTTTCCTCATGTAACATGCTTGTAATTCGAGCTGAGCATGGAATTACAAGTTCTGCTTACAAGTCCTACATTTAAGGAGCTTGGAATATTGGGGAAAGTAGGTCATGGTTCTGAGTAGGAGAGAGCTGGAATTAGTTTAATAGCAAACGCGAAGCATCCTGAAGGCTCAAGTCGAAGACATAATCCTGAATATTATGGATTTAGCTTTCTGCCTTCAGTACTGGAAATCTTTGATACTGGAAGGAGGCAGAAGAAATCAAAGAGACAGAAAAGCCTGTAGTTAGTTTACGTGGGTGTGTTGCTCCGGCTGTCATTTCAAAGTGAAGAAATGTCATCCGAGGCCCCAGTGGGAATCCTTTTTACATTTTCTTCTCATTTTCTCCAGAACGTTAACAAGCCACACTCGGCTCCAGTGTTCCATGTGAGCCTAATTAGGAAAAATCTTTAAAGGATTAAGAACAAGTCTAATATTTGAATAATGCTCTTTTCAGTAAGACGAGTAAGGCAGTTGTCATTAGTGCGTCGGTTATAAGGTTTGTATGTCAAGCTGTCTGTTTAGCATATAGCATTATTGCTCATTAATAATATTGCAGATAGTGCAGACACTTGAGCCAGCCACTCATTTCTCTCTTTCAGATGTTCCTGAATTTGGGCTCTGATGTTTAACTCGTATATGACTAGTTTCATCTGTACACCCAGGGAGTGATCAGACACAGAAAATACTGAGGGTCTCAGGCGTGTGTTTTTTTTGGTTTTTTTTTGTTTTTGTTTTTCTTTTCTTTCCCCCCCCTCTTCTTCATGCATACAGAAGTAGCTGCAGTCTCTCAGTCTCAGAATAATCTGTCATGAAAACTAGTCTCATGATTTGCTTAGCACTTAAGCGTTTCCTCAAAGCGCTGCCTGGAAATTTGCCAGAGCAAACTATTTAATTGACCGTTAATGACTTGAGAACTGCGACAATTCCCTCACACCCTCACACTGTAACTGTTTTTTTTTTTTTTAATTCTTCTTTTTTTTTTTTTTTCCAGTGTGAATGTGAAAGCAACGTTGGTGCCGTCTCGGTTCTACATGATTATTATAATAATTTTTTTTTAAAGAATTTGATCCACTTGAAGGGCGGTACGGTGGCTTAGTGGTTAGCATGTTTGCCTCGCACCTCTGGGGTTGGAGGGTTCGAATTTGAACAAGCTTGCATGTTCTCGCCATGCTTCGGGGGTTCCTCCGGGGAACTCCGGTTTCCTCCCCCAGTCCAAAGACTCGCGTTCTAGGTTGATTGTCATTTTCCAAATTGGCTGTCGAGTATGAATGTGTGTGCGATTCTGCCCTGAGATGGGTTGGTACCCCATCCCGCCTTGTGCCCAGAGTTCCCTGGAATATGCTCCAGACTCCTGCATGACCCTGTGTATGATGAGCGGGATGGATGGATGGGATCCACATGATGATGTTTTTACCCCAAATAATCAGATGTCATGGTTTTGAATTAAAATGTAATTCTGCATAGCAGATGCAGTAATCACAACTCTAAATAGACCTGCCTGACTGGAAAATGGTTTCCTCATAGTGTGTGTGTGTGTGTGTGTGTGTGTGTGTGTGTGTGTGTGTGTGTGTGTGTGAGAGAGAGAGAGAGTGAGTTATTTATTTTAAGATCGTGCTGTCTCTCTAGCAGACAGAACTGATCTGTGGCTTCAGACCTTTGAAATGGGAGATATCTGTGGATAAACTTGGTATCTTTGTAGCCATTGATTGACCCTGAGCCATTTATATAAGCTCACAGGCAATTTTATTCTCTTCTCCGCTTTAAATTCATGAATATTTAATTGGCTCATGCCACCATAGCACAGAATAGTATACCCACATTCCTGTCATAAAAGATGGTTAACGTTTGGCAGGTCGGAGATGATATTTTTAGCAGATGATTTGAGCGGATCGAGCTTCTTGTCAGTAATAAATGGCGTTTTATGATTAAGTGAACCGAATTAATGGAATTAAGAGTCAGTACCTCTTGAGGCAGACTGCAGCTCCAGTGGTCGGCTCAGACATAACTATGGATCAGTTCATCCTTCTGTTTTTCTCCCTCTGAAAAGTTACAGTACAGGGAGTAAGAATATAACTCGATATGTTTTCCTCTTGTTCAGCTTCTCGTTAACTTTCCGAGGCTTGTCTAGTCTAGTCCAGGTTGGGCAAGAACAACAGCCTCCACAGCGTCAGACACAGAATCGTTTTGCTGCTCACTGAAGCGGAAAATACTACAACTGCTCTTGAATGAGCGTACTAGCAGTTCAAGGGCTCTTCTATAACATATAATGTGCAGGTTGGTTAAGGATGAGAGAAAAGTGAGCACTTTTGTCTATTATGCTGGGATTGATTGGGATCGTTTTTTATGCTCTGCATTGCCATCATTTAGGATTTTGTACATTTAGCACCAAGACATTCTTCTTTCCAAACAAGTCGCTTTAACCTCAGAATGGTTGTACAATGGAAAGTCCATTACATAGCTATCAGGAAGGCATGATTGAGTTTGTCATGCCGCACGTTGTATGATACAGTACATGATTCCCTTTTGTTCTTCATTTTCTCCCCAATTTTGGTCATCTCCCAGTTCCCATGTATTAGCCAGCTCTCCGCTAACTCGGAGACATGTAAAACCATCCGCCTGCTTCTCACGCTCTGATCACACTCAGAGGAAAGCTTTGTCTGCCCTTTTCCACATACATGAGCTCATAGATGCCCACAATTGCTTAGTGTCACACTGATTGACACAGAGTGAGAGAGAGAGAGAGAGAGAGAGAGAGAGAGAGAGAGAGAGAGAAAGCGAGAGTATACCACCCAGAATGAAAGGCCAGTTTTGCTCCATAGACTCCTGGCCATGGATGGCTGTGGCATCACCTGCATTCAAACTCTTTGTACTTCAGTAAAAGTCTTGTAGTGAGCAGTTATGTGAATGTGGAGCTGTAAAAGATTGTGTGTGTGTGTGTGCGTGCGTGTGCGAGTGTGCATGTATGCTTGTGCAATTAAGACAAATTTGCTGACTCGAGGTTACGCCTGTATTCTCGGAGTCTTCAGAATGCCACGCTGATAGCACTGACCTTTCAGCAGTTTGCGTTTTCAAAGTCAGACCTGGTGTGGCATCTTTTGTTGTCTTATCTGGAAAGAAAAACTAAGCCTATTAACACCTCTCTACATTTAATAACAGGTTTTAAGGAAATCAGATTGGCATGGTGCACACCAAACACGCATTATGGATGAGGAGAAAATAATCGCACCTTTTATTAATATTCATATCATAAACAATGGGTGGGGGAAAACTCAGAGTCTTAAGTTCTTGGTTTTTTTTTTTTGTGCATACCTGAAAGACGGAACACTTCAAAATGTACATGTCTGTCTGTTTACAGTTACTGATGTGGAGCTCAAGCGGCTTAAAGATGCGTTTAAGAGGACCAGTGGCCTGTCCGCCTACATGACCCAACAGTGCTTCTATAAAGAGGTTCTGGGAGACGGCGTTCCACCAAAGGTTGCAGAGGTAATCTAAGCTCCAACAGGCAATCACAGCTTTCTCTGCGCTTACCACATCTACCACCAAAAAATGTTCTGACTTCCCAGCCCACTTGTTCCTTTCAGTCTCGGAGCCAGCCTACCACTTTTCTGGTTTGTCACTGCTGTAAATGTTTCGCCAATAACAAACTTCCTGCATGAGTCATCCTACACTAATGGTACTGTTCTGCTTATAGCCCCTTTCCGTGGTTTAGCCATCATCAACAGCAAAATACAGCTTTCAATTAAATTTTTTAGTTCAGTTCAATCATTAGAAAAGTATTGACCCCCACATCTGCTGATCTGGAAAGATGGTATTCTAACGCTGTCTTCACTATGACATTCGTTTTTGCTCGTCCCATTCATTTAAGTATCATACCTGACAGTTAAAAGGGTCCTGATGTTCATGTTGGATTTGCCATGAAGACATACCTCAGGTAGAAAGCTGGAATCAAAATCATTCAGTTATTTTTAAAGATCCTGTATTTCCCCCCCCAACGTTGCTTTGAACAGCCATCTGCAAGTTAATGATGTTCCTCATTAGGACTACAGCGAGCACTCGGTTTTCCGTGACGGAAGGCTTTTATATCTCTAATGCTCAACTTTCCAATTGCATCCCTTAATGCCCAGGAGCTTGTAACTAGATCTGAAACTGCTGCATGATTGGTCATGTTGCTAGCCAGCTACAGACAGACTGCATGATGCATTGGCGCAATGCCATTGTTTTTAGTTCAACAGGGGAAAAAAAAAAAAAAATGCCGAGGGAAATTCACTTCGCTGTTGTTTAGATAGGACTTTTACTTCCTTTTTAGAATTTGCTGACCAAACATAAGGTGTGTCCAAAACAGAAGCCTTGATGCCTAAACTGTCTCATGATTCTGTGGTAGCGAGGAAGGAGTCTGTAAACAAAACGGTCTGTTTCAAAGCCAGGATGCTGACTGCATAGAACAACCCTTGCATTTAAAATCAAAGCAATGGTATGTTGCAGCATTATAGTATGCAGACATTTGAAAGGAACATGGCTGGAACATGATACTGCCTCTAAAAAGATTTCAACCGCATTCATACATAGCCTTGTTTTGGCATACCTCAGGATAGAAATGTGCATCATTAAAGTCATGGGAGCTTCATTACTCTCTCATGCAGGCAGGAGCTGCAGGCAGATGTGAAGCTTGCAGGACAAATAAAGGCTGTGCTGGAGAACACAGGGTGCACCAAGTTTATTAATTAATTAAGTTTATTAGAAATATTGCAGACAGATACAATCAAAAATAACTGCAGGAGAGGGCGGGATTGGTCAGAATTCCTTCGCAAGCAGGTGGGAATGGGATTTGGGTGGGGGGGTGTATATAATATATAGTCCCGTGCACACAGGTCAGGACAATGTGATACAGTGATCTTAGGCTTCTGAATGGCACAGCATGAAAGTATTACTGTTGGGAAATTACAAGTTGGATCCTTTTGAATGTGAATGGAAGAGGGCGGATAGCGGCTCCTCCAAGTGTTCAGTGACGTAGCAAGAGCAGTAGTTGGACAAGATGGGGTGGTTGACACGTCTCGGAGAAAGCACGTGCCATCCCTCACGCTCCATGTTTGGTAGCTGTCGTATGATGGAGGAGTGCTACCTTGCATCTTTTTGAGGCAGTCTCAACGGTTAAGGCTCTGGGTTAATGATCAGAAGGTCAGGGGTTCAAGCCCCAGCACCGCCAAGCTGCTACTGTTGCCCTTGAGCAAGGCCTTTAACCATATCTGCTCCAGGTGCACCGTGTCATGGCTGAACCTGCACTCTGACCCCAACTTCCGAACATGCTGCGATATGTGAAGAAACGAATTTCACTGTGCTGTAAAGTATACGTGACTATAAAGGCTTCTAGCTAGTGAGTGGGAATGAAACTAAAATGGGAGGAAAATTAGGTAAAAACAATAGTGATTTTTTTTTTTTTTTTTTTTGTGGGATCAGATGTAAATTGATCAGATGTAAATTGTACAGGCTTTGCCTCAGCCTACTCTAAACTCATGTAAGTTCATCTACCTCATCCTACAAGTTTTTTGTTGTTTTTTTTTACACTCAGACTTTAGATCCAGCATTCAGAAACATGTTCTGCATGGATCTATCATGCAAAATGGAAGGACTGTGTTTATTCAAGTACCTGGCTGCCTCCAGTTCCTGCTACAGTCAATTATTGTCAGAGGAACCACTTTGTAAAAGTGTCGTTTACTTTTGTGTTTTTGAACTGGCCCATGAAGAACAATGCAACAGAAAACAGTTGAGAAATCTGCATATCAGCCTTAAGATTATTTCCCTAAATGTTTTGGTTATAATTTAAAAATTTGAGGATGTTTCCTGTGGGCTTCTTTCATTTTGGACTAATGGTAAAATCCTTTGCTGAAGAGATACTAGATGTTGCTTATTTTAAAAATAAATAAATAAATAAAAAGCTCTCGGCTCCAAATAGAGTGCCATAATCTAGCAGCAGAGATATATTTAGCGTTGCTTCCAAAACCATGTTCATGTCAGCCTAGATAGCGTGGAATGATTTTATCAAAAGAGTCCTCTGTTAACAAGTACACTAATGCTGGGCTATGATTCAAGCATGCTTCTGTGTGTCCTTCAGATGTATGAATCCGTTTAGCATGTCTTATACAATGGCAGGGTCAAGAGAAGAAGAAACTGTCAATGCAGAAAGTAAACAAGCCTTAGTTTTCTTATTTCTTAACGTCTTGGTCACTCTTTCTGGAAACATCTTGCACACTTGTATTCAGTGGTGGCTTAGCGTTTAAGACTCTGGGTTACTGATCGAAGGTTGGGGGTTTAAGCCCCAGTACTGCCGAGCTACCACTTGCAAGGCCCTTAACCCTCTCTGTCGACCGTGTGCTCTGACCCCAACTTCCTAACATGCTGGTGTATGTGAAGAAAAGAATTTCACTGTGCTGTAATGTATATGTGATCAATAAAGACTCATCATCATTATCATAATTCACACACTAAACCTCTTCTTCTATGAGAAGAGGAACCTTGGGACAGTTGGTTTCTAGACACAGGGCAGGGTGACATCTCGCATGTCCATGAGTAGGCGGTGATGGGGAGAGCTCATTTATTCACAGAGATCAATGAGCATGAACGAGTGACACCTAGGCAGCAAACCAACCATCCTACTGATTTTTAAATTCCTATGGTGATTAACGCCATCACATCCTGTCACCTTCCTGCCTTCTGTCGTTGCAGACTTATAAACTGCTCACATTCATCATTTCCTGCAAGCGGTTGTGTGATTAAAGGTCACTGGGTGGTTGTTGTTGTTTTTTTTTTTGTTGTTTTTTTTTAACTGTTTCTTCAGCAAGAAAGCAGTGTTCAGTTGTTTTTATATGTTTTGTGATCTACCTTTCTGAGGTAGTGTATCTATTAATGTTGGATATATTAATAACACCCAGCTAAATCCCCCTTCAAACAGGGATTTCAAAACAAGCAGTTGTTCTTTCCAGGAACTGCTTTAGTTCCTGCTCAGAGCTCCAGTCAGCTCTGTGGACAGTCCCCTCAAAACATACACACACACACACACATACACATATATACATATACACACTTCCTTTCCTGTGTCCCAGAGCAGTGGCTTGCACAGACCTCTGCTGGGGCAGGAGGGGAAGGACCAAAAAGGGCACATGAATGACTAAATAAATAAATAAAATAGAGAAAAGAATGATTACTTTTATGTGTGTAACCAAATTTATTTTTATAGTATTTAAACCCACAATTATTTCTGTAATAAATTGCCTGTATTTAAAGCAGTACTCATCTGTCTGTTGTGTTTTTAAAAAATATTTTAATGACTTCCTCACGGTTAATTGGCTCGATTGAGAGTAGCAGTAGGTCATTACATAGACTTCGAAGTCTGTGTTTCACGTTTTAACTTTGAAAATGACCGTTCAGCTGTAGATGTGGAGACGGGTTATGTGGCATATGTTTTTAGGAGTTGAGAAAGACAGGGGAAAACAGTCTCAATCTCATTGTCTTTTAGGCACTTGGGCATTTCCTGGACATTGCTTTTGGGGAAGGAGTAGGTTCTGTGAAGACCTGGGAGATGATAATATTATTAAATATGATTTACTTTTATTTTACCAAACAAAGCAGTGAGAATCGAGGTGATAATCATGTTCCATTTTGTTGACGTTGTAAACTTTCTTTTATATGGAGGAAAGTGCTAGCTATGATGAAATCAAAGATATGAATGCCATACACATTAGAGAGTTGGACTTAGATTTGCATTTCCCTAAAACATACCATAAAACTTAAAAGCATTAAAAAGTGTCATTAAATAAATAACTAATACGTTCTGGTAACTAATACTTAAATAAGCACATGAGGACGTGTTAAACTATGCTACTGTCATGAATGGTCTTCTTGGATAAAAACACATTGAATGTCATTGACAGAAATGCGGAGGCAATCGAGTTATACTTTCACTACATTTACAATAGCATGGCAGTGTAAATAAAAATTTCCGTATTACCTGCGCCTCGTGAAGTAATTCAAACACTCACAATTAAGAGACTGCTGTGTAGCACAAAGGAAGCTCCGCCTACCGCTCCACCTCCGCCAAAAACCTCATTATCATGAACCTTTGAACTATTAATTACAAGTTTGTTAATAATATTTTTATTTTGTATTTATTATTATTGTTAGTGGCAATGGTAGAAATGTATTATTTATTTTAATTATTATAAGCATTTTTTTTATATATATGAGCAGAGGGGATTTACATTTTGAGATAAAAGGGACCGGGGCTCTCGTGCTAATACAGCAGTTCTACAGTAACGATATTCTCAGCCACACCTGCTCCGGTGGATGTGGGTGGGGTTAACCCATAACAATGGTCCTACTATGAGTAGGAGTGTAAATGCCAAAGATGGACCAATTAGAGACTTCAGTACTATTATTAGGAGGGCATAATAGCACAGCTGTAGCTTTGCCAACTCACAGATCCAGCATCCATGATTCAATCTCAAGCTCTGGTTACTCTCTCTATGGACATTTGCATGGTCTGTCCATGTTCACGTTCTTTCCAGTTCTCCTGATTCCTCCCACTTCCCAAAAACATGCTGGCATATGGGTGGATGAATCACTAGCCTCACTAGTGTCTTCAGCTATTAGTTGTTGTTGTTTTTGTTTTTTTTATTTGTTTTATAATCCATAGTTGCCTGTCTAAAAAGAACATTCAGTAGCTGTTCATGTAGAGGGAACTAAAGTTTTCTTTCCCTCTTTTTGTCCAACAACCAGAGAGAGGGGAAAAAAAAAAAAAAAAAAAACCTACTCCCTATCGACTACTACAAAACAAACGTTTTCATTAGGTTTATTGTGCTTCACCGTGGTGTGACTAGAGCATGCTTTTTGTTCCGAATGCTACTACGTGCTGTGCTGCACAAGTCAACCGAGTCACGACCTGGCTGTCGGCACAGAGAATATTAACGGGGCGGTTTAATTAGCATGCCAGGATGACACGGTAGGTTTTCAGAATCAGAAATATGCATGTATGTGAAAACACTGAGCAGAAAAATGTGGGCAAAGCCATGGTATAACTCTCCTTCTCCTACACGCAGGCACCTCATGGTTAAACATATTAGTGTAAAATGCTGATGCTAGCTATTCTCGAATAATATGTTTTACATTTGATGCAAGGACAGAACAGCAAATCTCATGTTGGGCAATAACGTAGACTGTTAGAAAACACAGTGTAATATATTATAAACTGTTTGATTTCATGGCTACACAGTCATCTGTTCCCTGGTAATTCATAATACTCCTTGGTATTAATGAATAACTCGCCATGTTACTACATTACATTAGTTACCACTTTTTCTGGGTAACCAAAGTATGGCACTTGGGCATTGCTTTGATGCTTTCACTTGTTTAATATATTTATGCTGATAAATTTAGGATTAGTCCACCCCTGCAGTAAGGGTATTGGCTACGATAAATTGCCCCTAGGTGTGAACGTGCATGGATCGGTGTCCCATCCACTTTGTATTCCTGCCTTGCACCAGCAGGATAGACTCCAGATCCACCGTGACCAGGATAAAGCAGTTACAGAGGATGAATGAAGGAAGGAGTACTATTTATTAGTTAAATTAATCTTGTGAAATTGTGTCCTGCTTTCATCTTCTAACTCCTGGGATGTTTTCTATGCTGTATATGGTATTTACAGAATATTGTCCAATAAATATTTTCAAATTGCTGGTCATTTTTACATGTTATAGAGTGTATATACCATTGTAAATTTCTATTCCCTACAGGTGATCTACAACTCATTTGGAGGCACACCAAAAGGGCTACACTTCAACAACCTCATTGTTGGCCTGGTTCTGTTGACGAGAGGACGTGATGAGGAAAAAGCCAAATGTAAATCTGCAGCTTTACATCTGTATTTTTTTTTTAGTAGCCTAAATATATCTTCATTAACAACTGTTTGGTTTATATGAACCTTTTTAAAAAAAAAAAAAAAAAAAAAAAAAAAAAAAAAAAAAAATTATTATTAAGGCAGAAGCGTATGTGTTTGGCTGTTTTGCATAGAACGCTGTATTGCGTTGCAAGCGGTTCCCAGTGGGTGTGCCACAATGCTTTTTAAAAATAGCAGCCTGCCTGAAGTCAGCATATTCACGTATCTACTGTAAACCTCCCTTTTTATTAAAATAAGCTTGAGCAGGCTGTTCTGTCATAAAGAAACACAGATATCTGCTGCTTCTAACAGCACATGAAGTCAGGCATTCAAGTGTATTATGTCAGACCTGGGATTTCTCTGCAGGTGTGCAGTCTAATGTTCCCTGCTGATGCTGATGTCCCTGCGGCACAACGACACACCATGACAACTGCGATTGATGTGTCCACTGTTTGTGATCAGAATTGTGCTCTGTGTGTGTGTGTGTCTGTGCGCATGTGTGTTTTTTTTTTTTGTTTGTTTGTTTGTTTTGTTTTGTTCGTTTGTTTGTTTTTTC
This sequence comes from Stegophilus panzeri, assembly GCA_024331685.1. NCBI lineage: Eukaryota > Metazoa > Chordata > Actinopteri > Siluriformes > Trichomycteridae > Stegophilus > Stegophilus panzeri. The sequence goes on from JANDJT010000071.1 coordinate 15,961,637, forward strand.
TTCCCTCGAGGAACTGACTAGTTGCTTCTGGATCTTCTGTCCTCAGATATCTTCAGCCTGTTCGCCAGTGACTCGGGCAGTTATGTGGTGCGAGAGGAAGTAGAGTGCAGGCTCCATGCTGTGGATGGGGAAGTCCCACCCTCGCTGAGGAAGTGCTTCTTAGAGGTCAGAGCATTTCAGGCTGGATTACAGTCTCTCACTGATGTACTAGCCAACCTCTGAGATTGATTTCTAACAGGCAAGGTCTTAATTCTTCAGTGCATGTCAATATCACCTCATCAAATTGCCTTTCGGGCTCAGCAGCTGCAGCGACTCCTGCTCTCCCAATCAGCAACTGCCAAGAAATCAACCAGTGGTTTACAAGGAAAGTAGGAGGTGGAACGAGCTCTCCAAATGTTCCAAAACAAAAGCAAGAAATTTACTTGCTCAGAGACAACAAAACGCAAATTAAAGACTCCTCCCTGCAGTCCTCTTTTCTTTTCTCCATTTTTTTTTTTTTTCTAAGTGAACTAGTGTGCGTGAGTGCGTGCGTGCACTCATTCATTATTTTTACATTTTTTTCCCCCCACATTTTAGAAGAATAATAAAGTCATCAAAACTCTGGAGTAACACAAATGGAACTATGGGAATTATGTTGTGATA
>JANDJT010000071.1:15964081-15982432 GCA_024331685.1 Stegophilus panzeri
AATTGGGATTAATCCACACACTTAAAATCTGTATCCTGTGTTTATATATTTCTGTAAAGCTGCTTTGAGACAATGACGGTTGTAAAAAGCGCTATACAAATAAAATTGAATTAAATAAAATTTTGAAGCTGGGAAAAGAGGGGAAATCAATCAGAAGCATTGCACAAACATTGGGCAACAATTTGGAATGTCTTGAAAAAGAAAGAAACGTCTGATGTACTGAGCAAATGGGTTGGCCAAGGAAAACAACAGCAGCTTATGGCAGAAACATTGTGAGAGCTGTGAAGAAAACGCCAAAACAACAGTTAGTGACATCACTAACAACCTCCACAGGGCAGGGGTGAAGGTATCGCAATCCACTGTTCTAAGAATACTTCGAAAGCAGAAATATAGAGGCCATAACACAAGGTGCAAACTTCTCCTAAGCAGTACGAATCAGAAAGCCAAAATGGAATTCACAAAGAAATACAGAGATGAGCCACAAAGGTTCTGGAACCAACATTAACCTCTCACAAAAGTGATGGAAAGGTGGATAGAAAGTGATGGAAAGTGTGGAGAAAGAATGGATCTGCTCATGATCCAAAACATACGCTCACCTTAAAAAAAGCTCACCTTAAAAAAAACCTTAAAATGCTCACCTTAAAATTGGGTGGTCTGATACAAAAGGTCTGTTTCATGTTGTTTATATGTAAATACCAGGAAATAAAAGCTGAAATCCTAAATTCTCATCTCATATCCATCTTTTGATCTCAAACCTAAATGTCTTTGGTGTATAGCACAAACAAATGAATTGGCCTTGCCGTTCCAGTAGTTTCGGAGGGGACTGTATATTTATTGAAGTAAATATCAACCTCGGTAAGATGTGTCCCTTATTTCCTTTAGTGGTGACTAACAATTAATATACTGTTTATTCAGTATTTTTAACTACTTCTTTACACCAGCAGAGGTGATGCTGCAGTTTTAACCTGTTTTAACCAGTGTGCTGAATTATGTGTGCACTGGACACACTGATGGATGCTGTCTTCCTGTGTTTCTCTGGCAGGGTGAAAAGGTGAATTATGACAAGTTTAAGAACTGGCTTCTACAAAACAAAGAGGCGTTCACCTTCTCCCGCTGGCTGCTCTCTGGCGGAGTGTGTGTCACCCTGACTGACGACAGTGACACACCCACCTTCTACCAGACACTGGCTGGAGTCACACACTGTAAGTGGCACTGCCCAGTACTGGCAGGACAGTATAGCAGTACCGCTATATTAACCAACAGCTTAAAGCTCCCTTTTGACATGCAGCATCAAAGCATAAATGTCAGCAAGAGGAATAAAAAGACTATATATATGTATGTATGTGTGTGTGTGTGTGTGTGTTGTGCATACGCTTACAGCTTTACAGCGTTCTTGACAAAGTAACTTTGGTTGGACTGTGCTGTAATTGCGACTGTGTTTATCAATGAGGCTCTTTGTTTCTGAAGCTGATAATGTGTAAGGAATCCTGCCTCCTGTCAGTCATATATAAGGGCCTGAGATTTCTGCAATGCTGGTTTGGGCTTCTTTCTAAGCCGACATCAGAAGCCACTTCAGGAAGGTCAGAAAGTCATTTCCGAGAGAAGAGGGTGAGTCAGATCAGAAACTCACTTTCTGAAACTGAAATGTTGGACCGTGCTGCTGCTTATATCTACAGCGAATGGACTGTTGATTGAGGATGTACATAAGATGTACATGAAGCGGTACTGTTTTTCCTTTATAAATCAAACAAATCGTAAAGACTTAAACTTTACGACTGAATAGCTTTGTATTGTTGATAAACAGTACAATTTTTAGTTTGTTTCAGTTAGAAATATATTTTTTAATCTATCATGTTATGTATTTCTTGACATTAGTGAAAGTACTTTTCACCCTCAAAAAAGTATAGTATCTTATGGATTTTTTTTTTAATAGTGTGGTAACTTAATAAGCTATTATTGCCACATAGCTGAACCTACTTTTTTTTTTTTTTTTCTTTCTCTTTCTCTCTTGCCCATCACTTTTTAAATGGTGTCGCTCTGTATCATCTTCCTTAGATGAGGTGATGGAGAAAATTGTAACCTCCTCGTTCAAGCATGACACCATTTTGGTCGAACAGACAACAAAACGTGTGCTTTCACCTGCCATTACTTTCTGTTACTACCCTGCCCGCCTTGTCTGATAGACAGCCTGAGTGTTCCAGGCGATTTTCTCAAAATCACCTATGACAAAGCATAAACCAGGCTTTATTCCCCAACACGCATCAAGCATCAGTGACTCTCTCTCTTCTGCTGGGATAGAGGCGTCTGAGTGCGATAATAGCAAGTGACAGGCTCCACTTCCCACTTGCTGAACACATACCCAGTCCTGTTGAGAGGAGGGGTCATTACTCCACAACGATGCAGCTGTCACCACCACCCAGCTATTACCCACTGCCTGACACTCAGGGGGAAAATGACTGCATTTGCTCTCCTCTCATCCATCTTCTCCCTCCCCATCAGCCCTCAAACCCAGACAGCACCAGGTTATAACCCTAGGTTTTTATGACCCTATTGGTCATATCTTTGGTGGGACATTTATATTCTAGTCATGCATTCACTCAGTGCTCTTTCTGTACTGAAATGTAATGTCTGTGATATGATATTGTTGTATCATATCATAATACTTGAAGACATTTCTATGATAGACAACAAACTGCCAGCAAATGTATCTTATATATAATGTATACAAAGTGTCCAACTTTTTGGCAACAGTTTGGGGAAGAACCACATATGGGTGTGATGGACAGGTGTCCACAAACTTTTTATTATATTATGTATCTACGAAAGGATTTAATTATTAAATTCTGATTGGAAGCAGCTGATTTGATGGTAAAAAATTTTACTGAATTTGAAAAATTATTAAATGTAAATGTTTTACAGATTTTCCCATCATTTGAGAGTAATTGTTGTTTTTTTTTGTAATAAAAAGATATTATGATACCCACAGTAATTAAATTGTACAAAAATTGTAAGAAATTATAAATGTAAATAATTGATCACCGTATCGATATTATGTCAGATTGTCCAGCTTTAAATGTTAAGGCATGGAAGATATTTAGCATAGATTATTTGAAATGTCCACTGGCCTGTAATTTAGACCGTTGATTTAGGAAGCTCAATGCTGGTCCGTTAACAAATGTAGTGGAAGAACCCCCCCCAATGTAAATCAGTTCACTGACCAACATCTTCAATTTGTGTTGTATTAATCAGGTGTGCAGATTTAAAATAATATAGATTGTTTGTGTAGAAAGAAAATCATTATTTGGTGATTGACTTTTCCACAGGCCAGATCAATCAATAAAGTGCACTTTAAGACATGATTGGATTCTCAGCTGTAGCAACGTCTGCATGTTGAATGCTCAAAGTCATCACATGAAAGGGGGGGGCTGGGTAATGCATAAAAATGTTATGTCCATGTTCCCATCCTTTACATTTTTTTTGCTAGATGTGCAATACAAAAACAGGCTGCTTATTCCAATAGGTAGATATATTTAGAATGAGTTTGGTTTGCTAATCGGGGACAGAGCTGGAAAGATCCAAAACCAATCAGAGAGCAAACCTGAGAGACACTGTAATCTTCATCCTGGTCTTATCCTCTTAACAGAGCAAGGTGTGTGTGTGTTTAGCATGAGGCCACCATGATCTCGGTGTGTGTATCTCCACACGGCACTCCCTCACACAAGTACCAGGCCTTGATGGACAGGGTGGTGGGTGACTAAGTGGCACACTGAAATCCAGACAAAAGTTCAAGGTGTTGCACTATGATGGTTGGTATGTCATGTTTTTTTTTCCCCATGGCGTCCTGTGTGGAGTTTATTATGGTCCTTACCTGAGCTTTGACATGTGCGGTGGAACATGTTATGGTTCTTCTGTTGCCATTCTGACAGAGTTGCACCTCTAGGTGGGTACTGCCTCCGGCTTTGTAATGATCAGTGTCTCAGTGCTATTTATTCAACAACAAAAAACAGTTGCACATGTAATTATAGGCTTTAGAATACTTTCTAGTAGGCCTAAAAGGAACTATGATGGCTATCATTATGTTTAATTACTTAAGGAAGCCAAATATTGTGATCTCAATTAACATTTGATTTAATTTGTAGTTGTTTGTATTTTTTGTTTGAATTATTCTCGTACAGAGAGCATCTGTGCTGTTTTTGTTGAACTTCACTGTTGTTATTCAAAAGTAACTGTTCTGCTTCAAATGCTGAGATGTGCTGCTCAGTGCCAACCCTGTTATTTGTGTTCAGCGTTATAGAAAACAGATTGAAGTTTGGGATTGTAGCAGGACTGAATTGCAAAAATGAGTATTAGCAGTGTAAATGGATATGACCTGAGGCTAAAGGATGAAATTGGGTGCCTCTTTTGTTCCATACATGACACAGAAAGACAGTCTTGACAGCCATTACTAGTTGATATTATTGATATTGTGCATGAAATGAAGCGCACACTTTGTGGCCAGGCGCAGGGTGCTTGAGTGGCTCTGTGCTGATCCATAGCGTGTGTAATGGGTTTTTATAGATTAAAAGTCACTCCACAATGTAGCAGCCATGCATAATGCTCAACCAGGTGCTTATTTCCACTAGATACAGTTTACTGCTGAACTAACCTCAGTTTCTTCCAAGCACTAAGTAACTAGCACCGTTTACTAATTCACTGAACGTTTGTGTTTAATCACAAACTCTGTGATTAAGTATGGGTTACTGGTAACTGTGTTGCTTGGTATTAAATGGGCTGCTGGTGTTTTGTAAAATTGGACAGTTGCTTTTACATTTTTTTTTTTTTTTTTTTTAATTATTAAGGTAGGTGGTTGGTCTGTGGCTTGTTGCATTTGCTGGCTGCTGGTAAGGAGGCTCTGTCTACATCCCTGGCTTATAACACTGTTTACTTTCTGTTCTGGCTGTAGCGTAATTAGAAGTATGTGCTCCGGAAATTAAGAGTGGAGAGGGATTTGAATGAAGCATGGTGTTGGCAGACTCATGTGGCAGTGTTTTGATCTATCTGCCTTATGTACGGCTCCGCTTTGGAGGGGACTGGTGGCATGAATAGCGCAATCCTATTAGCCTAAGCCTAAGATTATTTTGATGAAAGGTGAGTCATCCTAGGGCCTCTTATCCTGCCTCAATGCTCTATATGGTCATTATGGGCCAGTCATTTCACCTAGTAGTGAACTCAGGGGTCTTAAGTAATGTTCCTTAAAGCCCTTGCCACCTTATTAATTATTCTTTTTATTGTTTCTTATATTATTAATTTCATAATTAGCTTTTTAAACCAGCTTGAAGTGAAGAAACGGTAATCAAGCTTTCACAGACTGCAATCTTAGGGTTTTGGTTGGTTTTTTGCCTGATTTTAGTGCATTGATGTCGCATTTGTATTTGCTTGTATAAAAACAAGAGCACTGTGGAAGCACTGCTCTTGTAGTTAATGATGGATATATTTCTTGAATTGAGTCTTGATGACTGCATATCAAATAGCAAATGATAAATTTAACATCAGAACCTTTTTTTTTTTTTTTTTTTTTTTTTTTTTTTTTTTTTTAATGATCTGCATGAAACAAGTTCTGGAATATTATGGTCAGGGTTGTTATATACTGTACATTGAAGCATTGTTACTGCACTGATCATCTTTTTTGCAGTGTATCCTACTTACATGGTTGTACCTGTGCTGAAATGAAGGCTACCACACCATAAAGAAATCCTTACACAATGTTTGTGGTTCTGATCTTTTTGCAGTAGAAGAATCAGACATTATTGATTTGGAAAAGCGCTACTGGCTTCTGAAAGCTCAATCAAGGACCGGACGCTTTGACTTAGAAACCTTTGTTCCTCTGGTGTCACCCCCTATTCATGCATCACTTAGTGAAGGTAATATAATATTTGAGTGTTGGTTTTAAGAGGATTCTATTGGATTGTAACCCAGACACATTGTGCATCCAATATACACCCCGACATGCATCCATCTGCGACTCCTGTTCATTAAAGCACTTTCAGTTTCAAGAAATGTCATGCTTCGATAATGATGATGGCTTTAGAAGATGGGATTTACATTTGCATATAGCTCAATATGTTTTAAAAGTGAGACAGCCAGAACAATCCAATTATTTTCTGAGTTCATCTGAGCCCTGACATTTTCTCCCATTTTGCAGGCTTGTTTCATGCCTTTGATGAGAATCGGGACAATCACATTGACTTTAAGGAAATATCGTGTGGGCTCTCTGCATGCTGTCGAGGACCTGTGGCTGAGAGGCAGAAATGTAAGCTGCGCCATTTGGTTTTTAAATTGGATTTTCAACAGCAGAGGAGCCATTTTCACCAAAAGTAATTTATTTAATGCTTCTTGTTGTGGTTGGAGGATCTTTTTCATTAAGCAGCCATCCCACCATCCATGCACTGCAATTAGTTAATTAGTGAAAACATGATTAAAATGTTTTTTTCCATTGTTGTTTTCATTGGGAGTTGCAGACGGTAATTAAGATGGTAATATGGAGTGTTTTTTTTTATTACTAAACCACTCCTTCTTGTCCAGTTTGTTTCAAATTGTTTGATGTAGATCGGGATGGAGTTCTGTCTCGAGATGAGATGCACAAGATGGTGGTGGCCTTACTGGAAGTGTGGAAGGACAACCGCACTGATACTCTCCCAGTAAGCTTTAACACTTATAGCGTTCTTTTTATTGCCTAAACCAATCTGGTTTTGAAAGGTGTAGTGGCATTATACTTTTAATGTGTTTTTTTTTGTTTGTTTTTTTTTCTGGTGACAGAAGAATTTTAATTTCTCCTACAAATATGATCTTCTTGGTCTACTCACCCTGTTTAAAAAGTATTCTTGATTTAGCCCCAAATGCCTGTGTAGAGTGTAATACAGACCTGCTAGTTCTTAGTGCTTTGCGTTTATCTATAGTCTGGACTTAATTTGTTTGTCAGTTAATTTTTTACCTTCTTCCTGTGCAGGAACTGGAATCCAGCGTTTCTGATATTGTCAAAGAAATCCTTAAGATACATGACACTACAAAAGTATGTAATATCCCCCCCACCCCCACCCCCCACAATCTGCTTGATCGTGAGGTAGTGAACTGCATTGTAAGCTCCTTTCCTTCTGTCTCTGTGTATCCAACCACACAGCAGGGACACCTAACACTAGAGGACTATCAGATATGGAGTGTGAAGAGTGCCCTGGCAAGCGAGTTCCTCAACCTGCTCTTTCAGGTATCATGGATTTTTGCACCTAATGTATATCTGCAGTTTTCATTTGCTCATATATTTCACATATTTCTTCTACTTGCTTTCAAGCATATGTCATGTTGTCACTCTGATCAGGTGTGTCATATAGTCCTGGGCCTCCGGCCTGCTACACCCAAGGAAGAAGGCCAGATCATTAGGTGAGTAAAGACCAAAGGAACCTGAAACCTACCAATAATGTCCTTTGCTAAAACCTTATCATCCCTAACCTCTCTGCTGACCGCAGTACTGTGTTAAAATGAATTTTCATGGATTGTGTTGTATATTGCATCCTCTCTTGGTGATGATTATATCTAGACACCCATTACATTTGCTAATTTCTCTGCAGTACTGTATTCAATTGAGCATTGTTCTATTTTGAACAGCAGTCACACTGGATTTTTGCAAAATCTGGGGTGATTACAAGCTGTCCTGGTTTAATGTATTTTTGTAGGGAAAGCAGTGGTAACCTTGGCTAGCTAGCCTATTTTTTTTTCCTGCAAATTGCGTTTGTTTGTTTATTGACCTTTCAGAATTATTACAGGTTCATTAAAACAGTTGTCATTAAAAACACTGAATTATTTTGCTGTTACAATGAAACATCAATATTAAATGTACCAAAAATTATAATTAAACCAAAAATTTTAAATGAACCACAGTTTAAAATTTACATTTAACTAATCTAAAATTAAATAAAAGTCTGGTGTGGCCTTCATGTAGTTAGCAGTTCTTGTTTTTGTTATCTCACGCTTGGAAGGTTTTCTGAATGTCTGAACTGCGTGTACTCTGATCGAAGGTGAAACGCATTTGCTCATTCAAGTGAATTGGCGTAACTTTTATGCCTGATCATTTTTATTAGAGTTCAATATGACCACTGTTTTAAAGATACACTTGAATACACGTCTTCTTAATTATAATTACAAAGTTATAACGGTTGCGTTTGTGTTATTAGTTTTGGCTTGTTAACTCTTTATATTTCTCTTATTGTAGTGTAATAGCTGGTTTGCACTGCTTGTTACTGGTTTGCATTTTCATTATTGCATTACTACATTATTTAATATATCAAAATGTGCATATTTGTTAACAAGCTTGGGTATGTGTACATGCAGGTTGTGTAGGGTTAGCTGACTGTTGTGAGCTTTGGTGTGTGTTTCTTCACACAATCTGACCATTTTGACCTGAGCTTTTCTTCTTTTTTTTTTTTTTTTTTTTCTTTTTTTTTTTTTTTGAGGTTCTGAGGTTAGGATTAGATTTAGATATAGGCGTAGCATTAAGTATCTACGTTAATAATTATGTTAATGAATGGTCCTTATGATGTGTGTGTGTGTGTGTGTGTGTGTGTGTGTATATATATACATGTGTTTGTGTGCGCTCAGGGGATGGCTGGAACGAGAGAGCAGACATGGACTGCAGCCAGGCCAGAACTGGTTCCTCATCTCCATGCAGTGGTGGAAACTGTGGAAAGACTACGTAAAATATGTGAGTGACATGACCAACACAAGAATCAGTAATTATATACACAAAGACAATATACACAAATTAATAAAGGCTACTGTACATTCGTGTGATTTATGATTTTCTTTACGTTTAAAGGATAATAAATCCATTGTGGTGGAGCAGCCGGGAATGCTGGGAAGTGGCAGGAGGACTCCTCAGTCCACACCATCTGCTGAACCAGCCCTGAGCAAGACTGGAACAGTGGCACGATCTCTTAGCTCTCCGGGAGAAAAGTCCCCAAAAAGCAACTGGGAGGTTTCAGAGAGCACCCCTAACAGTAAGTCTGTGTTTGAATGGTCTTCTGCCACCAATAAGCTATTGAGTTATACATCATCAGCTGTTTTTAGGATCATGTTAATATTTTTTTGTACAACTTGAATTAAGTCTGTTTACATTAGGTAGGTAAAGTCAAATACACACTCTGCTTGAAAATTTTCAAATGTAAAAAAATAATAATACATAATCTCTGTGCAGACTTTGCTGCAATTGAGCAAGTTCTAATATTAACCCATATATCTTCCATTCCAACGCAAGGTGACAGACATACACGAACAAAGATATATCTATGTTTTTATGGTCCCATCACCTTTACAAGTGCAATTTTAAAATAATTTCCCTTTCCACTGTGGGTGGGTGATGAAAACATAATAGAAAGAATAAACTGCTGATCTACAGTGCACTGATTAATATCAGCCAGGTACTTAGACTTTGGTTCTTTCTCTGCGATTCTCCTCTTTTAATGTGATGTAGTTTATCATCATTATTTCCTGTAACTCCTCTCTACTCTTTAATCCAGCTGCATCACTGTGCCAATGTTTTGCCCAGACCTTCCTTTCTCTGCAGCATAACTCCTGTTTCTAACAGAAAATGTTTAATTGAATACTTAACATAATGTGTGTATTATGCCTCTGGCACTCCCTGTTGCGTTGATGCGACACCGGCGTCCCGCTGGTGTTTTACTGGTTTGTTGTAGCAGTGGCATGCTGCTGCTAAACACTGCCACAAGACTTAGAAGTTGTGTAATTTAAGTTTTGGGGGTTTTTTGGTCAAAACATATGCACTATATTTTCTCAGAACATTTTACAGATTGACATACAATTTATCCGCCGAAGTTAAATAGAAAAAAGTTTTGTGGGGGGAGTATTATAGATAAATGCAATTTACATTGCCTACATTGGCAAACATTTAAAATAGCATTGTTCAACAAAAAAAAATCACTTGGATGGACAGCTTTGAGAACAGTTATGCTGGAGATAATGCAAAGTCTTTTACTGCTTAAATTCAGTATGTTTATGCCCTGTTATAGCTATTAATAATCAGAGTAGCTCAGTGGTTAAGGTGTTGGTCTACTGCTCAGAAGGTCGTCAGTTCAAACCCCAGCACTGCCAAGCTGCCATTGTTGGGCCCTTGAGCAAGGCCCTTAACCTCAATTGCTCAGATGTATGAATAAGATAAATGTAAGTCCCTCTGGATAAGGGTGTCTCCCACATACCATAAAATGTAAAAGTAATCAAATAGACATTAGACTGTTGTCTAAGAATGTTCTTCACCCAATGATATTCCACAGTGCACCTCGGAGTGCAGGAGACAATTATCTACTCTAACAGTTTGTGACTTCACTACAAACCAAATCAAACTATCTGTCATCTTTTTTTTTTTTTTTTGTCTTAGAAAGCTATTAAACGCATCTTATAAAGCATATTTGTATCATTTACTAAAGACACAAATCATTCTATTATTTGTATTAACAATGAATTAATCAGCAGAAATCTTGTCTATCAAATCTTCCTCAGGTCAGCTGCCTCATGTGAGCTCATCAGCCACGGACATCTGCTTTGCTCGGCAGCACAATGTCTTGGATAACAATAACCAGTGTTTCTCTACCGCCAATGGCCACCTACCCAACCACCTGGCTGCACAGAGGCCAGGTGCCATCGACAACCAGCCCTTAGTTACCACTGAGCCCATAAAGGTCCGTGCTTGTTACATGTGCTAAAACTCATACACATAAAACCCCTTGTCACCCATCATAACACAAAAGAGACATTATGGTTGCTGACAGGTCAGGTAATACTTTGTAATGAAAATGATATATTAAGAAGCATTAACCATTAACAAAACTCCGGACTCTTTTTTTTATTTTTTTAATATTTTTTTTTATATAAGTTTGTTTATTCTTGTGGTTATACTTGTTTCAAAATTAGCTATGGTACATGACCTCTATGACACTAAATTGTTTTGGTAAGTTGAAAAACAAGCCCTTACTGAGAGCAGCTCACAAAATGAAGTACCTAAACTTCATCAAGCATCATTGGAACTGCAATCGAAATCATGTGTTGGAATCTTGTATTATGAGTTTTTTTCACTATAAACCCTGTCAAAAAGCGGTCAAAGTCAACAGCTGGAAAATTGGCAATTTTCTCACTACCCAAATGGTTTCAAAGTTTTTATAGCAGGAGCTGTGCATGATTGACAATTTACAATTTTATTACTGGCAAATCTCAATGGAATTTTGGAGGGATGATGATATGTTGATATTTTTATGACATCAAATTACATAGTGAGAAACTCATAATATTTTTAAAGCGGCAGTGTCAGACTGCAGTGACTCAATGTGTGATTGCTTTTATTGTTGAAAGTTTTTATACTCTGTAATAACACCTCGTCTTTCTGACCGACTCTCGTACTGTCAGGCCTGATTATATGCCATTATTCATTGCATTCACTACAAATAAGCCTTAAAATGTGCTAGACTTCATCTCACTCTGTTGGCACTGGAATGATTCAGCAGGTGTTCTGCTGCCCCTGGTGTTGGTTTATTTCAAAAAGTTGACATTTAAATGGCCATTTATCAGGGCAGCTTGCATCCTCATTGCTATCATGATTAGCAGACAGAATGTTTGCTTTTTCCCCCCCCCCTGCAGGCACCTACGTTAACCATGGAGGGAGGGCGTCTGAAGAGACCCCTGAACCTGATGGCTGGCCGGGATTTTGAGACAGTACCAGAGCCAGTGTGGCGGGCACTCTACCACTGGTACGGTGCCAACCTTAGCCTGCCCAGACCGGTATGTGTGCCAACCTTCATCAGTAAAACTATATAAATCTACCCAGGTTAGTTAGTTAGTTAGTATATCCTTTTTAGAGACTTTTATTAAACATGCCAATGGCAAACAGGGGCACTAAGCACCTTATTATATATTGGTAAGAAAAATTCTATTGAATAATCCATAAGCACTGTTCAGCTCAGTTTATTGGCAGGGCTGTCTGGCTGCAACACTTTCCTTCTGTTTGTCTGTCTGAAGGTAATCAAGTCAGTCATCACAGACCAGCCAGAGTTGGAGCTCTTCCCCCGTTATTTGCTCTTCCTTCGACAGCAGCCGGCCACACGCACCCCGCAGTCCAACATCTGGGTTAACATGGGTATGAGCAGCCTGCGAATGTTCCCTCCACACTTTCCCCGAGGTAACGTAAGCCTGCAGCAAGAGAGCGGCTCCCTTCACCGTCCTGGGGCAACCTAATCTCCTAAAACACTCCTAAAGGGGATTTGGCACAGCAAGCGCAACAAATTCTGACTGGCAGCACAAAAAAAAACAACACAAAAAAACACAAATCCTGTTCAGTCCTAGCACCTATCTTTGCCTGCTTTTGCATACTTGCTGGTGAGCTCAGAATGAAGCCCTGTATGTTTGTTTAAGCAGGCAGTAGATATGATTTGGTTATGGAGCTCATTATCAGGTTTCCTGAAAAGCATTAAGTAAAGAAGGGACACATAGCACAGTGCTAACCTGATTGTGCAGCACTGAGGCAGTGTGCTGGTAAGCATTAGAGCTCCACTAATCTTATTTTAGCTACCTGATGCCTGGCTGCAGCAGGGTTGTTTTTTTGTTTTTTTTTACATGGTTCACCTCTCAGTCACAATGCTGCTCCTCCTGTCAGATGGGATGTTGTGCATTCTGGGAAGAAATGGGTGCTCCTCTCCAGCTGATTGCTTCTAATGATCTTGCAGAGGGGATTAGGGGGGTTGAACTAATTATTAATCAGCATTGCTGTATGTAGACCTACCTTGTTTGTCTTTGTGTTTGTGGGGTGCTTTTGGCTTTGTTTGCATCTCCCTTCTTTTTTTTTTTGTTTCCCCAGACTAATGGTTAATCAGTCCCTTTAAAATCACCTTTGCCCTTTCTTGCTGCTACTTACAGCTTAATATATGCTTTAAAAAATATATTTTTCTGTGGTGTATATTGTATCATTGGTGGGGTTTGTAATGTTTGTAATCACCTTCAGAACTGAAATGGAGAAAGTGAGAAGTTCCTATTTAGTAGAGTTACGTCACGAGTCATTTGCTTAACACAGTATATTCAAAATTACTTGATATTTCTGTCAAATATGTGTCCTGAAACAACCAGCCTCTGAGCGTAGTATAGCAGCAAAGCAATGTTTCAAGCCTTCTTGAAATGGATATTCTTTAATGAATGGAGCAAGTTTTAAAGGTTGTTTTTTGTTTTTGTTTTTTTTTTGTTTTTTTTAATGACCCTCCCACAGGTAACATGCCATCTCCGAATGCCCCACTGAAGCGTATGCTGGCATACACGGGTTGTTTCAGCAGGATGAGCACCATTAAGGACATCCATGAATACCTGTCACAGAGGTTACGCATCAAAGAAGAAGACATGCGCCTCTGGCTTTACAACAGCGAAGTAAGATTCTCTGTAGCTTCCCTTTGCTATAGCACAGTACTCTTACTGTGTTTTATGAAAATATATTTACCGATTGTGCCACACTGTGAATTATTTTACCGAATGTGAATCTACGGCATATGTGTAATATTATAGGTTATATGTTTTAAGGCTCTTCTGTAAAAAAATCCTCTCCTTAGAATTACCTCACTCTCCTTGATGATGAAGATCACACTTTAGAGAGTTTGAAAATAGAGGATGAGCAGCACTTGGTGATTGAGGGTATGTCTGTGACTTTATCTCTGTCCTTATTCAGGTTTTACCTGCTTCTACAAGTTAAAGAAAATGTTGCGAATTCTTTTCTTTTTGCCTCTCACTAGTTCGAAACAAAGACATGAGCTGGCCAGAGGAAATGTCGTTCATCGCCAACAGCAGCAAAATAGACAGACACAAAGGTAATATTCAGAGTTCATGGAAGACGTCATCAAAGATCAATGTGTGTGTGGCGTTTTTCACTCCGTAATATTTCCCCTATCAAAGTAGATTATTAACTAGAGTTTATGGACCACCATGGCATGCCAAAACAGCATGAAACTGATAAGAGGTTCAGTATCTGCTGGGATATTTAATATTGGTCTCTTGCAAATAAAACCAGATGTAACTGCATGAATAATTGAAGTAGAAAGAAGCATAACTGGAATGACCCATCTCCTCTCCTTTCCCAGTTCGCTGTGTGTTTTGATTATAATAGTTTTACGTTGGACTAAATGTAATATGAATTGAATTTTGAAAGTAAAATGGCTTGTGATTCTTTCTGTAGTTCCTACAGAGAAAGGTGCTACAGGTCTGAGTAACCTGGGGAATACCTGCTTTATGAATTCTAGTATTCAGTGTGTGAGCAACACCAAACCTCTCACAGACTACTTCATCACAGGGAGACACCTTTACGAGCTGAACAGGTGAAGGACTGACGTCGATTATAAATAATGCTTTGTTTAAAAAATAATAATTATAATTTTTCTTTAATGGAGCATGGTAAATGCCTGACTTTCATTTGCTACTCTTATCTTGACAGAATCAATCCCATAGGAATGCGAGGTCATATGGCCAAATGCTATGGAGATTTAGTACAGGAACTCTGGAGTGGAACACAGAAGAATGTTGCACCACTAAAGCTCAGGGTGGGCACTTTTGTACCTAGTCATTTGTCACTGCTTGAGAAATTCTTCTTACTTACTTTCAAAGTACCCATACTAAAGTTAGTGTCATATTTCATGTAGTGGACAATAGCAAAGTATGCACCGAGATTCAATGGCTTCCAGCAGCAAGACTCTCAAGAGCTACTGGCGTTCTTATTGGATGGTCTCCATGAGGACCTGAATCGAGTCCATGAGAAGCCCTATGTGGAGTTGAAGGACAGCAATGGACGGCCAGACGCAGAAGTGGCCACTGAGGTCAGTGTCAGGATGTTAGTCATTTCCGTGGTGTCTCGTCTCCATTTGCAGAGCTCTCAGTCAGAGAGACTGACTGCATGATTGAAGGAAATCAGTGAAAATCAGTCCTTCAGCTACAAACTCCTTAAGGGGCAGATTAGCTTTAATGTTGATGTGACTTCTTGATGTAGCACTAATGAAAAGACAGCAAGAGGCCTGTAGAAAGTACAGTACCATGTTATGCTTAAAGTGACATTATGTAAGTGTGTGTGTGTGTGTAGGCCTGGGACAATCACTTGAGGAGAAACCGTTCGATTGTGGTGGACCTGTTCCATGGCCAGCTCAAGTCCCAAGTCAAGTGCAAAACGTGCGGCCACATCAGCGCTCGTTTCGACCCCTTTAACTTCCTGTCCCTGCCCCTTCCAATGGACAGCTCCATGCACTTGGAGATCACAGGTAAGGTGCAGCAAATGAAAAATGGTTATCTAAAATCTTCTGGTCTGCATGAAGCTCACTCATACACCTGTGTGTTTTACAGTCATTAAACTGGACGGTTCCACCCCTGTGCGCTATGGTCTCCGTTTGAACATGGATGAAAAGTATACAGGCCTGAAGAAGCAGCTGAGTGAACTGTGCAGCCTAAAGCCAGAGCAGATCCTCCTGGCTGAGGTCCATTCCTCCAACATCAAGGTGAGCTTAACACACGATCAGCAGGGACTGTGGATGACATTAAACATTATATCGTGATCAGTTAGGTGTCTGACAGTAGTCCAGGCTGTAATTCAAATCACAGGTTTGTATTAATGTGATCATTCTAATATGCTAGTAACAGCTCATTCACAGTGACCTACTGTATATGCTAATACTAAGGAGTTTTTTGAAAATGTTGTTATTTACCAAAGGAAGAATATATAATCATTGACTTGCTGAAGCTTTCTATAAGGACACGTTTATTATCATTTATGTACAGAGGTCACACACCAGAGGTTACCTGATAAGCTGCATTTATTGTCTTATTAACTTAGAGAGAGATTACAGGAACTGACTTGTCTCACGGATGTTCCACAACATTAATTGTAACTATGAATGTAAAAAAAACATGATTTGCCATTCATTAATAAAGAAAAAATGGTAACTGTTGGCAAATTGCTTTGGTATAAGAGAAATAAAACACACTTGGAAATAATCAACTTGGTAACAGGTGGCAACAGTAACTCTGCTTTATGTCAGGTCACATCACACCACCCTGGTGATTATTATTTTCCTATACCAGCACACACTTTTATTTTCATTCTTTTATTTTCATTCTTATATAATTAATGTTAATGACTCTAATAGCCAGTGACTTTATTTGATGTATTATTTAATAGAAGTCCTACTGACCATGAATATTTGTGTCTCTAGAACTTTCCTCAAGACAACCAGAAAGTGCGTCTGTCTGTAAATGGCTTCCTGTGTGCGTTTGAGATTCCTGTGCCTGGTTCTCCCACCTCTATCACCTCTCCAGCACCAGTAGGTGAGGGAGACAATCCTCTTTATTTAAAGCATTCTTTGCTTTTTAATTCACACAAGCTCCAGTTTGTCTCATTCTTTCTGTTCAAAATGTCTTGTCCCCAGCCAATACACTGATGGGCAATGGCATTGCTCTGAACAGCCATTCTGAGAAACCTGGCCCCGTTCCGAATGGCACAGCTGGCACCCCCATTCGAAGTGGATCTGATAGAAGTCTGGCTAATGGCATGCCAAGCACGGTGATGCCCTCTGGCTCAGAAAAGAGTCTTCCCAACGGCATCCCCAATGGCCATGCTACCCCAGTTCAGGACAGCCCTTTCACTGGCTACATCATTGCCATGCACAGAAAGATGGTAACTATTGCAGACTCATCTGTCAGTTCACCACAAACACGGTGAAGAATCTTTATGACATTGTACCGATGCTGTTGTACTGTCTCGTTTAGATGCGGTCAGAGCTATACTTCCTCTCATCTCAGAAGAACCGGCCCAGTTTGTTTGGCATGCCTCTCATTGTGCCCTGCACAGTGCACACCAGTAAGAAAGATCTGTACGATGCTGTGTGGATTCAGGTTTCCCGTCTAGCCAGCCCCCTGCCCCCTCAGGAGGCCAGCAACCATGCCCAAGACTGGTCAGTGCTTTTTTTTTTCTCTAATTATATATGATAGTACATAATTACAACATTACACACTAAAGTCGAATGGTCTAACAGTAGCATAGTTCACAAGTATTAAGGAGGTTTGTACTTAACATGTGTGTCCATAATCATGGACAATATACACGGCATTGCGATTTAAACACGTACAGTCATGAGATATCAAACTTCACAAGACTAAAAACACATACACACTGTTTTTTGTTCCTTTTTACATTTTATTTTAACGGCGTGGATCATGATATACTGCAGTGATGACAGCCTGGGTTACCAGTACCCTTTCACCTTGCGGGCAGTGCAAAAGGATGGCAATTCTTGTGCCTGGTGCCCGTGGTACAGGTAAGCCATTTATCCTGTCTCTGTAGGGGTGTGTGTTAGAGGGCTGCATTGAGTGATGAGAGTGGTCATGTCTTTGTCAGGTTCTGCAGAGGTTGTACAGTGGAGTGTAATGAGGACAGGGCATCCCTAGGAAATGCTTACATTGCTGTGGACTGGGACCCCACAGCCCTGCACCTCCGTTATCAAACTTCCCAAGAGAGGGTGAGTGCCATTAATACATATGTAATAACAAGGAAGCTATACAGCCATCCTTATGGAAAGTGTTCTGAGATTTGGACACTTAAATTGTCCGGTCTTTAAGAGAACATTTCTATATCCTGTGTAAAGTTAGTTCTGTAGGAGTGAAGTGTTGTGTAATGGACACAAGCTAGTGCTTTTAGAGGGTTTTTTTGTTTGTTTTTTTGTTTGTTTGTTTTTTAAGAGCTAATGCTTTTAGAGAGATTAAATTTGTTTCTGTCCCACAGCAGAGCTGAAAAAGCTTTTGTCAGAGTAATTAAAATACTAACATTTTTATCTTTTCGTAAAACTACAAACCACACACTCAGTCAACATGGTGCACCACTGAACTACAGGCAAGCATACTGTTTCAGTGGGGGGGAAAGCATATTTCAGTAATTTTCCTGTGAATAATCAATTAACATGGAAATTAAGAACATTACATGCAATGTTCTCAATCTGCAATTTAATTAACTTTACATTTCCAGTGTAATTAAATATCTGATACAACTCTGTGGCTGCAGTTGAGACTAGATAAACTGTATGGCCAAAAGTATGTGGATACATGACCATCACACCCATGGGTGTCCATTCCAAAATCATCGGCATCAACATGGAGTCTCAGTAAAAGGAAATCTGACAGCATACAAAGACGTTCTCGACACTCTCGACACTCACAGCTTTGTGGCAACAGATTGAGGAAGGCCAACATATTGGTGTGATGGTCAGGTGTCCATATACTTTTGGCCATAGTGTGTGTGTGTGTGTGTGTGTA
>JANDJT010000071.1:16000252-16010336 GCA_024331685.1 Stegophilus panzeri
GACAGCAAATTTACACTGTTACACAAGCTGTACACCCACTACTTTACATTGTAGCAAAGTGTCATTTCTTCAGTGTTATCACATGAAAATATATGATCAAATATTTACAAAAATATGAGGGGTGTACTCACTTTTGTGAGATTGTGTGTGTGTGTGTAATTATATATATATATATATATATATATATATTATACAAACATAACTAGCTCACAGGCAAAAGGTACAAACTGTGATAACTTATCTCCTGACTGAACTTGTCCCTTTAAAACTTTGATCGCTGACGTCACCCAGCATTCAGGAATTGCCCCACCTTTTCGACGTTTATGAAACGATGTGAACAGCCAATAGGAAGAGAGAATACCGGCGCATGAGGCGACGTTGCCATGACGCGTTCTCCCCTTTTTAAGCCTTTATACAAATGAAGCTGCGGAATTTTCTTTTCTTTATCTCGAACGGTGTCTTATATTTCTATAAACCCTTTATATATACATACAAAAATGTTTCTTCGTATTTTAGAAATAGTATTTTTCTTTTATTTTGCGTCACACATTCCTATTACTCTCTTCATTGATCTTCAAGCACTACTCCCAGAACAGTTGTATCCTCAACCAGTAAGTGTGTACTGAAGTTGTTTAAAACGCCTTTAGTTGTTATCGTTCAGGTTTTTCAGTCTGTAAATAAATAAATAAATAAATAACGCTTTGCATTGCAGTTTAAAGACGTACTGCAGTGGTATGCAGCTAAATTCAGAGACCCCATGGTGCTGGAGCCACCTGTTTGGTTTAAATCTTTCATATTCTGTGAAAGTCTCATTCAGCTGCCTTTCTTTCCCATCGCAGCATACGCCTTTTTAAAAGGTCAGTGACTCATGAACCAAGCTGATCTGCAGCTAGATATTATGCAAACCTGATTTCTAGTAGTGCGATATGTTAATGCCATGCACTCTAACCTGTATACAATGCAAAGTTGATTAAAGACTACTTTATTTGCAGGTAAATGCAAATGGATCAGGACTCCAGCAATCATATACTCTGTGCACGTGGCCACCACTTTAATTCCCATCCTAGGCCACATCTTAATCCATAACTTCCCATTGGCACCTCTTCCGGGTCCGCAAACATCCAAGGAGCGATGGACACTGGTGTGTGTTTATGCTCCATACCTGCTCATTCCCCTCACGCTGCTCCTCACCATGCTCTTCAGCTCCACATATAATTCTGCCTCTCCAAGTGCCAAGGCTTCTTCCAAGACCAAGAAGCTGAAATAATGTTCTGAGTATTACTTGTTTTGAAAATTAAATACTTGACCATAATTATATGCTGTTGATTGAGGAATGAATCACTATAACTGCTATCCACACCACAAAGCTCTTTGATTTATTACAGATGTAGACCTGCATGAGCAAAAATAGTTTTATTCAAATAATCATCACGTTTATACGTATCTTGTCTGTCAAAACAGGCAATACTGAGAACAGGTATTGTGTAAGGATTTAATAATATTTTGTAAATAAATGCACTGTTTGGTTACAAAATTTCCTGAACTTTAAATGCACCTCATTTTGTGGTCCCATGAACAATCCAGGGTGTCGAGAAATTAAAGATGCAGTAAAATCAAAGTGTTCGGATCACAAAAAGGATACAAAATATACAGATAACAAAACACTTAAGTCTTAGTTTTTGTAGTTATCTACAGTAACATGCAGATACTGTATTTATTACCTGGTAGCAAAAGAGGTATTAAAATAAGATTTACAGAATAATTCTGTTATAAATAGTATAAATATGTTCTGTTTTATATAAATACTTGTATCTAATGCCTTATTGTGGAACAGATGCATTACATTTGTAACCCCAGGAACTGGTCATGATATGGGTCATATGTTGAGGTTGTTAAATTTACGTATTGAAACAGATGGAGAGAGAATCCCACTTCTTATTAGCGAAGTCATTGTCAAAGAGACGCATAGCATCATAGTTTTCTGTCCTCTTGACCAAACGCTGAAGAAAAGACGATCATTTCTGCAGCATAAACTGGTCAATGAACTCATTTTGCTCCGCTTCGACTTTGGAGAGAGCTTCATATTCAATTCTGTACCTGTCAAAAAGTAAAATGGAGAACTTAAAGAGGGTAGTTTTGTGTGCACACAGCCACAGTTAGGTACCGCTGGCTACTACAGAAACAAGGAACGGACATGATACACATGAGTAAACCTTTCCAGCTGCATCCGCTTCTCTGCAATTAGAGCCTGTAGTTGTTGCTGCTGAGCCTCTCGTTGTTTAGCAACAGATTTCAGCAGATTTCTAGCACCTATCGCCTGTCAAATGATACACGACAACCCATCAAGTTCATACAGTTCATAGATAACTTGAGCATTTGAAATAAATATATATATACCTTCATTTTTTCTTTTTCTGCTTCCTTGGCCAATTCATCCACCATTTCAATAAGTCCACCCACTATCTTCTGAAACTGGACAATTTCTGTTATCAAAAAACAGTGAAGCGTGTAGTTAAAGCATGGTGTGGAGCGTTAATGGGTAAATAAGCCATCCTGTCAGTGTGTCTACCCTTCCAGCCTCCAAAAATCTCCAGTCATTTATCTTCAGTAACTGCATTATATTTATCTCAGGAACACTGGGCATGAGGCGGGAATTCACCCTGATGCACACACACATTCATACATTCATTCACACACACACAGGGACAATTAAGCATTGCCAGTTCACACGCTGGCATGTTTTTTGGAGGTGGAGAAAGCGAAGAGAGAAAACTCTGGTGGACACACGAAACAATGAACTTCCAGAGTTGGGGGTTTGATTCTGACCTCTGCCCTGTGTAAATGGAGCTTGCATGTTCTCCCCGTGCTGTTGGGGTTTCCTCAAGGTACTCCGGTTTCCTCCAGTCCAAAGACATGCGTCGTAGGCTGACTGGCATTTCCTGTCTGTAGTGTGTGAATGGGAGTTTGATTGTGCCCTGTGATGGGTTGGCACCTCGTTCAGGGTCTTGTGCCCCGAGTCCCCTGGGATAGGCTTCAGGCTCACCTGCGACCCTGTGCAGGATAAGCGGCATGGAAAGTGGATGGATGGATGAAACGATACTACACCACCAGGTCAGATTTGAGATACGTTCTGATGTACTGGTCACTGACTTTAGACATAAATGCTTGTGATGCTGACTGACCTGGCAAACATGCATGTGAACTCATCTTCATCGCACATTTTATGCTAGAGCCATATCTCTCTGCAGTTCTGGCCTGGTGTCCCACTGATGCTAAGCAGGGTTGAGCCTGTAAAAACACCACAGTCTTTCGGCTGAGACGTTAAACCGAGGTTCTCACTCTATGGTCATTAAAAATCTCAGGACACTTCTCGTAAAGAGTAGGGGTATAACCATGGTGTCCTGGCGAAATTCCCCCACTGGCCCTTCTCTATCACGTCCCCCTAATAATCTCCATCTCTGATTTGGCTACATCACTCTCCTCTCTACTAATAGCTGGTGTGGTGGGCGTTCTGGTGCACTATGGCTGCCGTCGCATCATCCAGGTGGACACTACACACTAGTGGTGTTTGAGGAGATTTCAACAAGCGGTTTGAGTGTCTAGAAAAGCACTATATAACTGTGACTGTAAATGTGAGAGTGGGTTACTGACTGGATCCATACTGAGTATTGACTGATACACACAACTCCGATATCAGTATTGTATCAAGAATGGAAAAAAGTGTTATCGGTGCAAAACCTATAAATATTCTTTAACTTAAAATACTTTGAAAACCCCACTGTTTACTGTATCTTCAGTAAACTTACTATCAACAAAGTCCTTGCATTCTTCTTTGAGCTCGGTGGTCTTCTGGGAAACATCTGGATCGAGTACTCGTAACTTGTTCAATTCATCGAAATGAAGTCCAGCGTCTGCTAGGGGATCTTTTGCCATGACCAGGAGACAGAACCTGCTTGGGTTTAATCACACAACACCACACGGCTTTGCCCTTAATAACATCTCAGTTAGTCCAACTGACAAAACGGAGCTGTTTCCACACAGTCAGGTCAAACTGAAAGCAAAATAATAATAATAATAATAATAATAATAATAATAATAATAATAATATTGTACTCTGTTTTGTTCAGGTATGACAGGAAAAGTTCAGCTACTCGTCCTCTTGGCTAAGACTGGTTAAACCATCAAAGAATATTTATACACTGAAGTAAGCAGTCTCTAGGTCCATACCATATGCCGACCGATCAACCGTTAGCTAGCTAGGCGGCTAACGAACAACAATAAGGCTAGCCGAAATTCTGGTTTATTAGTGTAGGAGCTAACATGCTAACCAATAATAAACACGGTCTTCACTGAATGACAAAACATGTATATGAGAGATAAAAGTACAATATCGGTTCAAAGTGCGTGTTACGCTAAATAACACAATACACTTTTATCTCACCGAAAAAGTACAGAGAAACTTGTCCTTTTCTAACGCGCTGGATTATGTGTCACCGGGACCGAGTCCAGCTGATGTGTCTCCGCCTCCATCCCACTGTGTTGCGGCTGCCTTGGAGACGGGCGGGTCGTACCACTTCGACACTAGAGGGGGGAGAGCGGGTGTCAAATTGCTCATTCAAATCATTCAAGCACGCTACATCGTTAATTCATTGCCTAAAAAGAATTTCATAATGTACATGTTATACGTCAAATATATACACTGTATATATAAACTGTACATGCATAATGTTTCTATACAATCTATACGGAAGATTTCCCTATTAACATGTAGAATGTTCCAAGATGTGTCTCGTAAAATCAGTTTTTACAAGAGAACTGGTGATCATCATTCCTGCTTTGCAGTGGGTGTAGGAGACAATCTAAGACAAGGTTTTTTTTTGTTTTTTTTTTTTCTTGAAATTGTAGTGCTGTTAATTCTGTCAGAAGCTTAGTGGAGGTGACGAACTCGTGCGACCATGGTGTAGTTCGTTTATAGCCTAACTTAAGCTTTTTAGCTTTTTACTTCTGGCGATTGTATTTAGGCTTCAAAATTCATAAAAGTTGTGATTCATAAAATCTTGGTGAACAAAACGTGTAAGAATCATAAACTTTTGTTGGTCACAGAGTTTACTGTCTGAACTAATCCAAAAACCAATGGAAACCCCCTACTGGCTTTTTATCGAGGGAACCAGGGTGATGGTAACTTCCGGGTTGTCCTACAAAAATACGCCATCCCTGCAGCGCTCTATTCAGCAAAGCAAACCGTCACAAAACTTCTCCACCCTTGCGCAAGGAATTGTGGGGGCACTATTATGGGGAACAAGTATCTACAGATCCACACTTTGAAAATCTACAGGAAATAGTAGAATATCCAGGTACCTTTGGGATACTCATTTCAACATGCTAAGATTTGGGACACACTACTTCTAATCTCTGATACTAATTAGGACGGATAGTAGGCGAATTGGGATGCAGGAACTGTCTCAGAGACATTAGCATGGTTATTAGCATATTGTTATAGGAAGGGAATAATTCACAAAAATGTCTTTCAATTCTTGTATCTAGAAGTTACCATTTAGTTTGACATGTGTAAGAAAATCCCTAAAAATCGCCACACCACACTCCAGTCAGTAGGTGTCAGTAATGCGGTCTGTCCACTGACAAACATGTCAAAGAAGAAGAAAATGAGCGGCGAAGAAGAAGAGTAAAGGTTTTAGCGCCAAAAGTGTTTTATTATACAAAATTTATATGTAATATTTGTAGGTAACCGTGTTAAATAGGTGAGTATAAGACAGTTATATATCAGTTAGTGTATCTCTGTTTACTATACAAACGTAAGCTAATCACACAATTAATGATACTATTAAACTAGGCTGACTTTCATGACCTAAATATTGTTCAGATTTGAAATAAAACTTTGCTCCTTAAGGTTCTTATGACTTTATATACTGAACTACATTCTCTTCTTTGTTATGCTTGCAGATGCTTGATCGTTGAGAAGGATGCCTCTGTCAACTCAGTCACAATCAGGAAATGATGAGCATGTTCTGGTAGCTAGTCTGGATAATGTGAGGAACCTTTCCAACATCCTGAAAGCGATATCCTTCAAAGACTATGCAATATTTAACGTAACACAAAATGGACTAAAAGTTACCGTAGAAGAGTCCAAATGTCTTCAAGCAAATGCTTTCATTCAGGTTGGTGCTCGGAGTAGATCATTTGAAAATACTGTCAACTCTGAGTCATTGGTTTGTGTAATAGAAAGTGTGTTTGTTTCTGTAGGCGGAGATCTTTCAAGAGTTCACCCTGAAGGAGGATGTCATTGGGTTTCAGGTGAACCTCACAGTGCTGCTGGATTGCCTCACCATCTTCGGAGGAAGCACGGTGCCAGGCATGTAGTGCAGACTGTAACTATAATAATATAGATAATCATAGATCAATAATTATGTAATTAAAACATCTATAGGATCTGACACTGATGTATAAAGGGTGCATCTCTGTGGTTAGTTCACCTCATCTCTTTGTCTTTTCTCATTAAGGAGTGAGCACAGCTCTGAGAATGTGTTACAATGGCTATGGCTACCCATTAACCCTGTTCCTGGAGGAAGGAGGAGTGGTAACTGTTTGCAAGATTAACACCCAGGAGCCAGAGGAGCCTTTAGATTTCGATTTCTGCAGCACCAATGTCACCAACAAGGTGATCCTTCAGTCAGACAGCTTGAAAGAGGCATTTTCAGAGCTGGACTTGACCAGCGAGATCCTGCAACTAACAATGTCGCCAAGTCATCCCTATTTCAGGTGCAGATATATTGATAAATAAGATTTTTGCCCAACACTGAGAGGGAGAGAATGATTTAAATATATAAAAGGTCAAATGAGCCTAGATGGATGATAGAGATATTTCTCCAGGAACAGGATTTCATGATGAATAACAGCTGAGAGGATCCAAAAATTGCTCAGAGGATATGATAGAGAAGTTGTATGGCCACCCTTTGTCTTTACTACTGCATGCAGATTATCTGAGAATATTTATATCACATTCAAGAAGGGAGATGCAAAAATTTTTAACTGGTATCATTTTGAATATTACTATCTTAATGTACACAATTTTACCATTTGTGATCAAATTAAACCTTACACTCAAATGTCTTAAAATGTTGCTATAAAGTGCACTCACATTGTATATTAGAGATATTTTGCTAAAGTATTAATATTAAGATTTATGCTGATGTTAATATCCTTAAAGATAACTTCTACTTTCCCCACAGGCTGTCTACATTTGGAAATTCAGGAAATGCTCATTATGACTACCCCAAAGATTCTGACATGATGGAACTGTTCCAGTGCACGAAGACACAGACCAACAGGTAAAGGATGACCTGTCTTTTGTCATTCCCTAGTCCGCCATATTGTGGGCTGTTAAAATGCAGCCATTTTGTATTGTTGTCCAAATTCTCCAAATTTACACTGATTAGCCATAACATTAAAATCACTGACAGGTGAAGTGAATAACATTTGATTATTTTGTTACAATGGCATCTGTCAAGTGGTGGGATATATTAGGCAGCAAATGAACACTCACTTCTCGAAGTTGATGTGTTGGAAGCAGGAAAAGTGGGCACGTGTACAGATCTGAGCGACTTTGACAAGGGCCAAATTGTTATGGCTAGACGACTGGGTCAGAGCATCTCCGAAACAGCAGGACTTTGGGGTGTTCCCGGTATGCAGTGGTTATTACCTACCAAAAGTGATCCAAGGAAGGACAACCGGTGAACCGGCGACAGACTCGTGGGCACCCAAGGGTCATGATGTACGTGGCGAGCGAAGGCTAGCCCATCTGGTCCAATCCCAGAGAATAGCTACTGTAGCACAAATTGCTGAAAAATTTAATGCTGGCTATAATAGAAAGGCGTCAAAACACAGAGCATCACAGCTTGATGTGTATGAGGTTGTGTAGCCACAGACTGGTCAGAGTGCCCCTGCTGACCCCTGTCCACCACTGAAAGTACCTACAATAGACATGTGAGCATCAGAACTGGACCATGGTGCAATGGAAGAAGGTGATCTGGTCTGATGAATCAAGTTTTCTTTTACATCATGTGTACGGCCGTGTGCGTCTCTTACCTGGGGAAGAGATGTGAATAAGAAATGATGAATAAGTGAGTGAGGGAGCGATTTCAGACACAGTGATGGTGTTGCAAAGGCACTTTAAGAGTATAAACCGAGTTATGCAGGGTGTACACAGAGGTACAGCCAGGACACTTGGCAGTAGGGTTTTAAATGTCATTGGGAAATTTGATTTACTGATACCATTTACTGTCTATCAGCTTCACACTGTCCAGGTATAGTATGTTTTGTTTTGTTTTCTTCTTGTTGTTGTTGTTCTGTGGATACAATGTAAGTGAGTCGCCTACTGAAGGCTCTACTAGACTATCATATATCTAATCTAATCCCTGGATTATGAGTTTTGTCTGTTCTCTTACTGCTCTTACAGGTACAAGATGTCACTACTAAAACCCTCCACTAAGGCACTGGCTCTGTCCTGCAAGGTGTCAGTGAGAACAGATACTCGAGGTTTCCTCTCATTACAGTATCTTGTACGGAATGATGATGGACAGATTTGTTTTGTTGAATATTATTGCTGTCCTGACGAAGAGGTTGATGAAGAATAGAAGAACATGAAGGACAATATGTGGTCCTTGTTAAAACTGTTTTTTTTTTCTTTCTCTCTCTGTGGGTACATGTGGAACTGGGATGCTACAGATTGAGTTGTTCATTGTGATGATTTTCAGGACCATATTCTTTAAAGTTTCTGTGGTTTGTTGTACATTGTATATTTGATATGGCTGTAACTAACTGTGTAATATTACAAGCAATTTTTAGTAATGTAGTACTATATGAATAAATAATTACAATAATTCATTCAAATTTGGACCATGTTGGGGGGCTTGGGTAAGATAAAGTTCACAGATTCTTTCCCATTTCCATGCAAACCTCCTTTTTTTTTTATTTATTTTTTTTTTATTATTTATTTATTTATTTTATTTTATTTTATTTTATTTTATTTTATTTTATAAACAGTTCAGATTTATTTTATAAATATAATCCAATATATTAGTCAAATATACACCAATTAACTGCCAAACCA
This sequence comes from Stegophilus panzeri, assembly GCA_024331685.1. Taxonomy (NCBI): domain Eukaryota; kingdom Metazoa; phylum Chordata; class Actinopteri; order Siluriformes; family Trichomycteridae; genus Stegophilus; species Stegophilus panzeri. The sequence continues at coordinate 16,009,380 of JANDJT010000071.1, forward strand.
ACTGCCTAATATTGTGTAGGTCCCCCAAGGTATTGAGCTTTAAGTTGCTCAGTCACATAGGTTTTTATCTATAATAATTAAACAAGTATAATAACTTCGATTATTAGAGATCAACAGCAACCCCACCTGACCCCTGCTTATTGGAGACCACAGCCAAAAACTAAATAAACATGTGATTTACTTGTAAAAAGCATGAGTCTGGTGTACTTGAGCAGGGAAAGACTGGGAAGGGGAAATAACAGGGAAAGGGGAGTCCAGGATAAATATTGCTAGATTGTGAAAAACTGGTGGTATAGAACACTGGTTCTTAAAGTAGTCAGGGGGTCTTTTATTTATGTCTTTTTTGTTACACTGGTGAAAATCATAACCTGAATTTTTATATTGATTCTTGAATTCTTAAAGTTATTAGCCTGTTTAACTGATTACTTGAATTGAAATAGTTTAACCCAAACTGCACCTCAAATACAAGTAACCTGTTAAGTTCTGTCAGTGGAAGGTTCAGGAATAAAAAGCTCTATGGCACCAACACATAGCCAGAAAATTATTGTATGCATATATTACTGTGCAAAGGGCTTAGGCACCCTATTTTTTTAGTACAAACTTCGTTATGGATTTTTATTTTATGACTTCTACATTATCGAGTCAGTACAAAAACATTTGATTCCCAAACATTAGTTTTCTAGCACAAAATTAAATGTTACAGAAAAAAATGTTGTATGTCAGTAAAGAAAGCAGCATATTAAGTAAGAGAACACTTTTCAGACAAAAAACACAATGAAGGCTGCTGGGTTTTGCTGCAAAAATAAGAAGCAAGTGCAACAGTTAAAGTCTCCAGAAGAACCGTGACTAGTTCTGTATGTTTCAACAAAGCCAGATGACCGACAGCAGCTTAATAAAGTTGAGGAATGTGTAAAAGACATTAGACGTTGGATGCTTATTAACTTCCTCTTACTTAAT
>JANDJT010000071.1:16011317-16074116 GCA_024331685.1 Stegophilus panzeri
TCTCAAGGTTTCTTCCTCTTAACATCTTAGGGAGTTTTTCCTTGCCACCGTCGTCACCGGCTTGCTCAATTGGGATATATTTGCACATTTAAAATCTGTATACCATGTTCATATGTTTCTGTAAAGCTGCTTTGAGACAATGTCCACTGTAAAAAGCGCTGTACAAATAAAATTGAATTGAATTGAAGTTCTGCAAGATGCTCAATAAAACTTACAGCTCATTTCCTTATCAAACCACACTCATTGTACCTGAGACTTCTATTTTTATTTATTTTATTTTTTAAAAAAAGGTCATCACATCAAATACTGACTTTATTTCATTTATTAATGTTTACTGCTCTTTATAGTATTTTTATTATTTATTTATTTATTTATTTACAATGTAGATACATTTAATTTCATTATTTTGAAGGCATATTTGCTCTACAGCATTTCTTTGCATGTGCCTAAGACTGTTGTACAGTATTGTACTGTATATACATAACTTTTGAACAGTTGGATTATGTTCATAAAATAAATTTGCACTGAGGGGGAAGTTATTTTGCAGTTAAATGGGGCCTGGAAGTTTGATAACCACTAGTGTAAACCATCTTAAATTTCCAGTATGGCATTTTGCTGCCCTAAATGCAGAAGTGCAATGCACTTAGCTAAGTTAACTCACCTGTGTCAGTGCGAAGGAAGTACCCCACAAAACAACCTACAATACAGGGAATCTCCATGTCTGTGTTTGAAATCATTCACTTGCTCCATAATAAAATGCCTAGTAACCAGCAGAGGGCGCTAAAGCACGCTATAAATGTTACCGAGATACTACCGCCATCTTGTGGTAAATTTCCATTTAAATAAAAAATGTACTTTTTTAAAACGATATTATTCTTCACACGTTAATTTGTTTACATTTGAACACAACTGCTTCAGAGTTTGTTTTCCAGGCGATATGTGTGTAATGAAAAATGAAAGTGGTGCTGAATTTGGTGGTTATACCATCTTCCAGAAAGTTCTCAAATGGCACACTAGCGTGCTAAATAGTACATCAGGATTGTACACCACTTATTTCACCACCTGTTTCGACAAGTTATTTGGTTTACTATGATGCAGTTGAGGGTGTAGTCCATGATGCTAAATGCTCAGGGACCAATCGTTTTGTCCTCGTATCGCTGCCGAGGTAACGCTGTTTCCGGGCAGAGGAGCTTGAACTACTGGAAAATAACCACGCATGCGCATTTCATACATCGACTCCACTGTGTCTGTGTCTGTGTGTGTGTCCAACTAATCTAAAACAAAACAAGTTATATGTACTGAGAGAGATTTTAGGCGTTTAGGCTGTCTCTAGTTTAAATGAGATGCTGTTTTAGAGTTTAATGTAGGTGGATAATTGCATTACCTTCAAAAGGACTTCTTGCATATTTGTGCATATAAAACCCAGTCCTGAAGTAATTCTGAATTAATGCTGAATCCAGTGGATTAACATGACTCAGTCTGTTCATAGTCTTATTTCAAACGTGGCCATTGGTGTCTTTCAATACTCGAGAGATTATGAAGCACTTGAATAGATGGCTGTGAGCATACAAGCATCCAGGCAAACAGTTGAGGATTTGACCAAGGCATGAAATCTAATACAGGGGCAACATCACCTCTCACATAGATGTCACAGATGCAAACATAAGTGAGGTAGGCCACCACGTTGGCCCCCATTTCGCCCCACCAGTGAGTCAGCGAGTATCAGGTTCGAGCCGTAGCACAGCTAGGTTTTGTAAACACACACAACAGTGACCTAATTGTTGTGACAGTCCAACAATTAGCAACAGGAGAGCTCAGGAGACATAAAGCGAAGGTGCACGCCAGAGTCACAAGAGACAATGAGTCATCAACATTACAACATAATGGTGGAAGAGATTATGCAAGAGAAAAGATTATGCAAAAGAAATGGAAACAATGTTCTACAGCATGATTGGATGGTTAATTATTTTGGAGACATGCTTAATCAAAGTCTACACGTAGGTAAAAACAAGAATACTTATTAAAAAACTGCAAATTATTAAAGCACTGAGTGTCTGTGGAGTGTGACATGTCAAAAAAAGTCAATGCTGAACATGGGGACCCCCAAAACAGGCAAAAATTCTATTTTTTTGGCTTCTGGTAAAAAGAGTTAAACAACTGTGACTTGTCTGTAGGTAGATGCTTAAAAAAAGTTATATACTGCTTTTTTTTATTTAAATAAACTCAGAATGATAAATACCCAACTTTGATATTTTAGTTATGCAAATATGAGATTGAGTGGGCTGTATAGTACAGAAAATTTTCCAGTGAAACCGTTTCAGACAAAAGTCCTTCATCAGCCATGCAAGCCATGTATCAGTTATATCAGCCATTCACGTGAAACCAACCTACAGGCCAAAGCGAATTTATATTGAATCCATACTGAAGAATGATATCAAATTATAAAATAATGCAGATTATCATGCAGTCATATTAAGCAGCTCAAACTCAATCTTCCCTAGTCAGCTTGAAAGTTTCTTATCATGGGGAAGCCCCACATACATAAACATGACATTCCTGTGCATTGTGTGAAAAATAGTCTCATGAAAAGAGCCATTGTTAGCTGGTCTGTAGAAGTCACATGAGGTCACAGTGACAACAGCTGGACTTAACAACACACCGTCAGGCCAATCGACCCCTGACTCCATCATTGCTGCTCCTCCCCATTTCCATAGTGCTCCCCAGACTGCAGCCACGTGTGAGATGATCCCACATGGTGACGATGAGATCATGCCTGTGCATCTGTAACCTAACACCTTCTTCCATATGCATGATTGAAAGTGGCATCACTGTAAGTGGAAGGTGCACAAATCCTAAGTCACATCTTTAGCATCTTTTTTGTGTGCATGTGTGCTATTTGATATACATATGTTGTATACAGTCCTGAACAAATATTTCAAATAACCTTTCTCTTGATTAAACATGATCTTAAATTAATTTCTTCTTAGCATATGAGGAGGCATAATCAGATAATTATCCATTCAAAAATATTCAGATATTTTGTTAATATTCATCCCAAAGGTGTATTTCTTGTTCACACTGTGAGCCTTTCCCCCTTCAGCTTTATAAAATATCAAAACACAAATATTTACTGACCAACTTTATCATTGCTTACTTCAGCATTATTTGGATTTTTATTTTTGGCTCATCTGGCCATCACTATATATGACATAGTGAAGTATCACTATCTAACTGTGTCTGAAATCTAATTAAAGATGCATTTTAGCACCAAATGTAAATCGGGTTGTTTATTATGGCTGCCATTTTGTATTGTTTTTCTTTTTCATCCACGGGTTCCTATGACAGCCCTCATGTCCGTTGGCTGAATTTGCATGAAATCTGACAGACTTACACTGCGTCTTTTCACATGTTCATTTAATCTTTATATTTATGTTCATTTAAAAAAATCAACACATTTTAGTACACACATTCTTTTTCATAAATATAAAATAATGTTTTGGTTTATTTTTATTTTTTTTAATTGTGTAGTGCAATTCCAAGAAACATCATCTTTAAGAACTGTACTGTAGAAGTATAAACACTTCCTCTGAATATCTAGTTTTGGACAAAACACTAATGGGTACTAATTAGTATTAATATGAAGGCTTTTCTTGCTAACCCTTGCTGAAACTTGTTTCTATTTCCCATATAAACAAACCACTTAATGGAGTTTTGTCAAAACTTTATATGTTGTATCTACAAAATAAGGATGTACAAAGTCAGTAAGGAATGAACACGATGGGGGCATGCTGTTATAAGAAAATAGTCTATGATGGGGTGGTGTAATACCTGAAGCAATGCAGATTATTTTTCCTAAAACAACAAACATTTTAGTCCTCTTATATGACAATGATTTGCAAACAATTACAATTTATTTTATTACTGAATGACACATTGTGGCTATAAAGAGTTCTCTCAGCAGCCTCTCTTTTCCTCTATCTTGAAGATAAAAAGCAAAAAAAATGCAGTTTGTCAATAACAAAACATTTTAAGATTTTAATATTTAATTTTAGATTATGTCTGACATACAAGTCTCTTACCTTTCACAGCTGTTACTATAGAAACAAATGTTAATTGATATAAACTTTCAATTTCACTTACAGCCAGAACTACTGCTGCAATAACAGAACAGCTTCTGACCACTCAAATATGAGAAGTCAACAATGCTGTGGTATAAACCAAAACCAAAACAATACCGGGGGATTACATTTATTACTGCTGGCATGCAAGCAAGGATATACCTCGACACAGCAGAAGAGATAACAGCTTAATGTAGTTATAACAGAAAAACAATTGTAAAGTATGATATCGTTTGTAACGTTTTGCGTTTGTGGCCAATGTAAACATTTGGGAATGAAACTGACACTGACATTGAATTTTGCTGAAATCAGCCTGAGTATTGTATCCTCGCAGTATACAATAAGATGAAAAATCCACCACGCCTACTTAGATCAAAAAGTGCAGGCTATTTGTTGGTACCTCGAATGGTGAAGGCTACAGCTGGTGGAAGAGCATTCTCTTACAAAGCTTTGCAGTTATGGAACAGCCTTCCAATTAGTGTTCAGGACTCAGACACAGTCTCTGTGTTTATGTATAGGCTGAAAAAATATTTGTTTACTCAAGCTTAGCATGAATAGACTTTCTTTTACACAAAATATCCATACCTAACAATGTCTTCATCTCTTTACCTCCCTCTCCCTCTCTCCTTCTGTCGAGCCACACATGATTTTATGGAGATGCCAGTGATCCTGGCCCTTTCTACTCTCCAGACCTGTCTGAGCCTTCCTGATGTCCTACCTCTGGATGGAGCTCTCATCAACTGGAGGCTACAGCCTGGAGATTGCTTAGGATTGTACCACTTGAAGTACCATGGAAATGGTTTTGGACCTCAATTCCACATGGACATTCTCACTGTGGTTTCTGGGACTACGGTTGCTGCTATGGCCTTAGGACTGCAATTACGACATGCAGTTTTGCACTCAAGTCTCCTTTAGTGAACAGTGGACTAGTTCAACAAACAGACTTCATATAAAAAACATAATGAACATTCTTTTACATTCACACTATCCGTTGTTACCCAGATGAGGACGGGTTCCCTTCTGAGTCTGGTTCCTATCAAGGTTTCTTCCTCATATCATCTTAGGGAGTTTTTCCTTATAGGGATAAATTCACACGCTTAAAATCTGTATTCTGTGTTTATATGTGTTTGTAAAGCTGCTTTGAGACAACGTCCATTGTTAAAAGCACTATACAAATAAAATAAAATTGAAATGAATAAAAAATAAACAATAAAATAAACAATGAAAAACAAAAATAACTATCTGATAACTAAAACACAACCAGGTCTGTCTGTGTGAACCAGTTCAATTATTAATCTGAAAAGTTAAGCATTAATTGCCCACTTGTTATAAAATAATTAGTGTTTGCATATTTTCACAAATATAAAGCCTTTTGTTAAGTAAAATACATTTGCACTGACTGCTGCATACTGTTTGAAACATGAGCTAAAACCCAGTCCACCGCTGCACGATATGCATGTTCTACTTGAAATTGTTTTCAACATGTTTGTCTTTCACCACCCTCCAATTAGTTTATGGGGACAGACAGCTGCTGTCCTATGCTACCTCACTCACCCCTGACAGCCACTGTTTAGTAGCCACTTATGGTGACAGCAATGACTGCTAATTTGTTAAACTAGAGGCGAGATGGCTATAGTCCTGGAGATGAAGTTTACAGATACCAGGTCAGATAATGGATGATGTCATTGTGACAGACTAATTCAGTGTATAGAGAAACACATGGACTCATTCACCTTTGGTCACGAGTATACACAAACCCTCATAAGTACAAAAACACACCGTGTGATTTACTTTGTCTGTATTCTCTTGTCTGTTCTGCTAGTAAATGTAAAAGTATATCACGGTCACATATTTGATCTTGACAGTGATGTAAGATATTATTGAACAAGTGCATTGTTCAAGCTAATCCTCTGTCACAGCCTAAATGACTCACAACAATACAAGACTGAATACAAGAAATTTCAAGTACCTGAGAGTAAGATCATTTGACTGACCATGTTTACCTCACTAAGGACTGCTACTCAGTACTTACTTTTCCAGCACACTTTTTTTCCATCATGTTCTAGTTTACAACTAGCAGCCCTGACTTAACATTAACATCATCATCAACAACAACAACAACAACAACAATAACAACAATAATAATAATATGATGGTTTTTCATCTTCTTCTTGTTATTATTATTATTATTATTATTATTATTATTATTGTTGTTGTTGCTGTTGTTGTTGCTGTTACTACTTTACAAAAGGTAACACAAGTAATACAAAAAGTAACAAAATTTTAAACCATGCATTTCAGCTTGAATGGGTCAGTCCTCTTGCACCAATTGCTTCGTCCCATGATCTGACAGTTATGTACCTGCAGTATGCTTCCACAAATGTTTAGTGTTTGCATGATGGTTGCAATGTTTACTGTTTGCCCAAAGTGTATTCGATTTACATGCTGCTACTGCACACTCCATTTTCAGGATAATTATGAACAGTAAAAAGAAACAAAAGTTAACTGGCATCAGTTTTTTGATGCATAATTAGGACATGTCTAAGGGTCACTAAGGGCCTATAGAGAGTTTTTAAAAATATTAAATTGTTGAAAAATGTCAAGTCAAGTTGGTTTTTACTGTCATTCCTCTTCATAGCTTGTATATATTTGAACAAAATGTTGTTTCTCCAGGATCATGGTGCAACACATAACAGTACGCAAGATTACATAAAGTGCAAATACACAACAGTGTGAGACGAGTGCAAGACATTAAATACACAGAACAGAACAATACATACACAGGACAAAAAAATACACTGAACAATAAATATGCAGAACATGGGCTGTAAACTGTAAAGTATTGCTAGGGTAGCAGCAATAGGTTTAGTGTCCCATATATCCACAGCGTTTTAGCCAATAAGCTTTGTCATCATGCAATGGTTTCTCTGCAAGGGACACTAAATAAATAAAAAACCAACAACAATAAAAAAACATTTAATGACCTTTGTTATTTACATGATCATATAGGACTTGCCATGAAGATATACCCATGTTGCCCATCACAGGCTGAGCATGGTTCTTCGCCCAGACATGTACCTGTGTGGGGATTCCCCCATGGTAAAGAAAGCTTCTCTACTCAAATGCGTGGGTGTGAAGCTCCTCCGAAGCCCAGCTGCCATTTCCAGCCCATTAGATTTTAATGAGACACAATGACCACACTGACAGGGGACACACACTACAGGGCAAAAGCACCACTGATGGGGAATTTCCCCTGCTCTCTAATAATTAGCACAATCCAATGAATATATAACATTATTAATGTTTAATTAGGTCTTTTCAATTAGCTGATTGCAGTAACCTACCCAAAATAAAATGCAAAAAGTTCATTTTGGTTTTGATTAAAAAAATTATCCTTATATGCAAAACATAAAACCTGAAGACAATGAATATGTATTATTCAAAGTCTGTTTAGAAAGAAGCCTAAGGGATGCACTAGGATTGCAGCATTTAGTCTGCTCAAATCCTGTCCTTATTTAATAACAGCCTCATGCCTGCACTGAGGACCCAGTCATTAACTGGTGTCTGAAAGGAAATTCATTTAGCTAATTCTCAGGTAATTTATAACATCATTCTTCAACCATAACCAGCTTTGTGGTAAACCTACTATGATGTAAGCCTGAATTTTCTAAAGTGATCCAGATAGCTACACCTTCTTTTAGCAGGGTTTCCATGGCATAATAATTATTTTCACAGCCCAGGGAGGAAATATATACCTGAAATAGCATCTATATTTTGTGTGGCTAATTAGGATATAAATAAATTAATTGTAGACTAGTATAATTTAAGAACAGGTTTAGAGTGCAAGCCAAAATGTGATTATGGCTAAATTCCAGCTGGCTCCAAACTCCTTGTATATCACTGAGTACAAAAGTTAGCACCCACTTAGAACAAAGTTAAAATGTGCAAGTATATGTTCATTCCAATGCAACAAAAAATGGTCAAATAGTGTATGCTAAAAATATGAATAGTTAAAATTTAAACAATATGTTTGCATTTCCCTTTCTAAATAGGATGTAAGTATCTGAAATCACCTGCATGTCCACCCATTTCCTTTATGGCTGCCTCTAGCCTCTTTCATATCTTCTCAGCAGTTTTTGGATCCTCTCAGTTGTAATATTCACCCTCCATTCTTCCTGATATATCTGCCATAGCTTTGATAGATTGCTTAGCCCATTCTTCTTAACATATCTGGTATTACTCTACCAGATGTCATACACTGCCTTTTACAAATCAGGTCTGAAGACAGAGAAGGATTTAGTTTTAGTTTTATGTTGTTGTTTTTTTTAACTTGTGCGGTCTGTCAGAGCAGTCTGTGTGGAGTTTCACATTTTTGTATTGGTTTCCTCCAGGTTCTCTGGTTTAGTCCCAAAAACATGCCTGTATGTGAAGTGGCTATGCTAAATTAGCATGTTTGCCTCACACCTGCAGGGTTGGGGGGGTTTGCCCTGTGTGTGCAGCGCTTGCATGTTCTCCCCTGCTTCAGGGATTTCCTCTGGGTACTCCAGTTTCCTCCCCGGGTCCAAAGACATGCATTGTAGGCTGATTGGCATCTCTAAATCGTCTGTAGTGTGTGAATGTTTGTGTGTGATTGTGTCCAGGATGTCCCCCACCTTGTGCCCCGAGTTCCTTGGGACAGGCTCCAGGCTCCCCCCAACCCTGTGTAGGATATATGGTATGGGAAAATGGATGGATGGATGGATGGATGGACTGATGGATCTGCACTGCCAATGAGGAGTTGTTATTTTACTTCACTTCAAAGTGTGCTGACTTTTATAAACACTCATTTAGGGTCCCATTACAATCTGAGAGAGATCAGTTAAACGTTTCCATAAAGATTTAGGTTTCCTTATTTAATTGCATTTTTTTGGTCTTTGGCAAAAATAGTAATGAAACTGTAATAAAACATAATCAACTGCTGTTCAAAAACTTTCTTTGTCAGATACAAGACACAACAACCTAAAAGAAAAGGTCGAAAGTTGCTTTTGTACATTGTTTTGTTTACTAATCGACTCCTAATCTAATCCCGCCTCGTTTGTTAGGATTGGCTCGTTGAACGCAGCCCTCTAATTGGTCGGTGTTACCGTCACGATGAACTTCCCAGCCAATGCTTGTACAGGAGGCGGGATTTGTGTGCCCATGGGCGGGAAACTGACAGCGTGCTGTGCGGGATGTTGTTGATGATGTGACGAGCATGTCGGGACTTGTTACGGAACACGCAGAAAAGAGGGCGGGACCAAAGAGAGCACTTCGCGGGAGTGAGCGCGAGCGGCTGTCATTATTGAAGCTCGCGTCTTCTGCGCTGACATACGCCACGGTGTCAACAAGAGCCACTTACTCTCTCTCTCTCACACACACACACACACACACTCACACAAGCATGGAGGAATATTAACCCGTCACGCATCATGAACGGATTAACTCTGTAACTCGAGCAAACCGAGAGAAAGAAAGAACAGGAATAAGGTTTATGTGGCGCGGAAAACCAGAGCACGCCAGTTACTGACCAAGAAAAAAAACCCACACCTACTCCTGTAAAAAAAAACTCCTACTAAGAGAAACACGCCACAGCCGGACACTGGACTAATATCTACACATTACCAAACTACTGTTTCACAGGTAAGAGGGACGATGGTGATTTATTTGTAAATCTTTGTAGCGCTGTCCTCATGTGTCACTTGAGTGAAGTTAGAGCTAACTAGTTTATTCGTGTTTTGATCATGTTAGGGCGGTGGGTGTGTCACACACTCTAGTGATCCATTCTCAGTAAGAAAGTGTGAAAAAAAAACTCACTGAAAGGTGTCAAGGATACTGGATACAATATTCATATAAACGGGGCAGTTATTAGAGTGTTTATGCCTCTAACAAGGCGTAAAGTGGTCCTGAATTATATAATTCCGTTGCATGCAGTGGCCCATTCTGTCACGGACGCACGCGCTCAAGGCACGCGCTTGATCAATCAACAAACTCTACAAACCCGATCACGCCGTTAACGTGTTTCAAAATCACCCCGAAGGCCTCGTTGTATTGCTGAGTGTAAATTAGTTTCCAGCATGTTTCATCACTCGCTCAGTCCGTCTACTTTGTATAATAACCATGCTGTACTTTTCCATCGCTTCATATTTTCCATATCGGGCAATCAAGCCAAGCGAAACGCTGATAACAATCTCAAGCAGTGTTGCAACTTGGAAATGTCTTATTGCAGATTTCATGTACAAGTGTCAAATGGATTCCTGCTTTTTTTTCCTTAAAAGTTTATGCGTGTGTAAACGTGTTGTGCCGGAGACGTGAAAGCGCGCGCGGTTGTGATTACCGCTACATGCACGGATTTGTTTACAAACAAGCCGGCGCTCTCCCCCTAGCGGCCACTCTGAACTGGCCTAATAGAGAAATGGTGGGTGAATATATTTTTTTTACTTTGTTTGACAATTCAATTCAATACGTGTTTTTTTTTTGTTTGTTTGTTTGTTTGTTTTTAATGAAAATGAAAAGTAGGGATATTACAGACGACTCCTTTCTTCTAATGTAAATGTAATGTTTTTAAATCGGCTTAGTTACATCTTGATTTTTTTTTTGTATTGCCAAAGAACCCAAAATGACATCCCCTGAAAACAATAAAAGTTTTGAAAGATGTTGGACATTGTGATAATTTATTACTCTTTATAATTCTGCATAATGTATGTACTTGGACATTTTGCAACCACCATTTTACTCAACACAAAACAACACATTTTAATGTTAAGTCGTGCATATTGCTGTTTGAACATTATACACATTATACAGACTAAATCTAGACATATATTTTTTAAATGAAATGACCCCACAAGTACTTTGATGTAGCCGAGTGTTTACTGAGGGAACATGCATAAAAGATCCACAGCGTTGGCTCAAATAGGATTCGTGACTAAGTTTTTTTTCCCCACACACTACAGACACTTTTTGTTATGGCCCGGCCACAGCCGGACAGTAGGGTGGATGGTCAGAGCACTGCGCAGCCGCAGACCTGCAGAATGGAGGTGCTGCGTCGGGATGCCTGGCCCAGCGGAGGCACACAGCAGGTTCTGCAGTCCAGACAACGATGCAGGACTGTGGCTACTCAGACCAGCACTGTACCAGCACCCGTTATCTCCACACAGGACACTGTGAGCATGGCCAGTTCCCCCCAACAGGAAGGTCCACTCAGAGATAGCTCAGGTATCTTCACCTTTAATCATATACACTTCACCTGCAAGTGATCTGTACATGTGGCTATGTATGTATGCTTTACAGTGTGCTTGACAGATTGTTTGACAAGCATTACTAAAATCCAGAAGAAAAAAAAAAACATTTCGGGTACTAGCAACAATAACCGCGGTTCATGGTCGAGATTCCAGGAAGTGCTTTTTGCCCCTCTGTGGCCATGAGTTAGAAAAAAGGACATGTTGCAACTTGCCCTGGGCAAGTGTCTTCCTGCTGAGCACAACCCAACACACAGTATCAGAATGCCTGCGCTGCACTGAGCAGCGTCCTTGCAGTGTTTTGGTCCCGCAGTCGTTGTTCACTGTATCTTTCCAAAATTTCCACACATCGTCATTGCTATCATATCCTCAGCTGAACCCTTTTGGTACTGCTCTTTTGGCACCTCCTTTATAAAATCTGCAGGCTTTTGGCCTGCCTTCCCCAACACACACACACACTCACACTGTCCATCCAATCACCGCCCGGTCCTTGTTCCTGTCCACCAATGGCTGCATTTCTTCACAGGCTGCATGGGCTTACAGTTACCCTGGCAACAAGCCAGAACACCACGGCTCTCCCAGTGTTGCTCGCTCTGTTCAGTCACCTGCTTGAAGGATTAGCAGAGCTCAGCCCCACACACATGCATTTCCTCATAATGTGGAGCTATTTGTGCATGCTAGTAGCGAAAATAAAGGCCGTTAACTATAAACCTTTAATTAAGGCATCATCCTTGATGTGTAGTTACTGTTTTATAATGTAATTATTACCATTGAAAGACTCACATTCTTGCTTTCTAGGTTTGGATTAAGCAGATTATGAGATTATATGTAAACCTTAAATGAGAAAAATGAAGTGTCCTAAAGCAACTGTTGAAATTCTTTGACTAGGGAGAAGATTGCTGGAGGTTTGAGGGGTTACTTTTTGGCAAAGATTAAAGATGTGCGATGGGTTGATTATGGATCTGGCATGCTCATTCAAGCTGTTCATCTCCATGATTGTCAGCTTTTTACTTGTTTATTTGGGCCAGCAAAGTCCTTCCAGTTTCCTTAAAAGATAATGTGTTTACATAGGATAAACGTTTGATGGTATGCTGATGTTAAAGTTTCAGTAATCTGAAAGAACCAGGAGGATTGTTCATATCTACAAATTTCTCTCTGCTTTTTATGGAATGAGATGGACCTCTCTGACAGTGAAATTTTTTTCTGTATCTCCTTCAGGAACCGGGCAGGAGAGGGTGTATCCCAACAGGCGGCAGCAGCCCTTGCCCGATCTCCTTCCCGAGAGCAGTAGCTCATCAGCACAATCAAGCCGCCGAGGCTCTGCGGTTGATGAGGAGTCCATGGAGGAGGAACAAGTGGTGGGGAGAGTGGCCATCCAGCTGAGAACCATAGGAGATGAGATGAACGCTGTCTACTTTCAGAGAATGGTGAGGAACCAGTTTGTGTGATATAGCTGTGCTGCTGTATAGTCCAACCCCGGCCTTCTTTTGTGTAATGGTGATTGGTGCGACGTGTGTCAGTGACAATGTTTGCGAAAATGTGCAAGTGTGTGTGTGCACGTAGCCTCCAGTGGCTTTTCTAGTAAATGGATCAATGTGGTATTCACCATGGCTAGTGTTGTGACTGGAGTCAGATTTCCTGTAGTGGTTGAACCTGATGCCTTCCCTCTCGTTGTGCACCCGCTCTCTCTTGTTCTCGCTTTCTCCCCTCCCGCCCTCCCTCTCCCTCTCTCTCTCTCTCTCTCTCTCTCTCCTTCCTGCCTCTGTCTTTCTGCTGCTCTCGATCTCCCTGCCGAATCGCGTGAGGAGTCAGCCCGTGGAGCAGGCAGGGAGTAAACACAGTCTAATCTCTCCCTCCCCCATGCAAACCAACTCCCCCTCCTCCCTTCTCCTCGCCTCTCAGACAAACACACATGATGTCACCGCACTATTCCAGCACTCACTGAGTCTGAGTGCTCCAGCCTACACACCCTTGTATGTACACACAGAAATACACAAACATACCCAGTAGTCCACACATTGACACACGTACACTGACACACTTGTCATATTCACAATCATCAAACCTAGACAGTGCACTGTAGACTTTTTTTTTTTTTTAACACTTTCAGTTGCACTGTCACACAATCACAGAAACAATCAGTTTCTTGTACAAATGTAACACACAATAAAACCGGTATGTCACGTGGCTGAACCTGCTGTTTTGGGAATCACGCGCACAGCTTGTTTTGTTGCTCCGCTAAACTCTGTGATACCAGGATGCTTTTATGGCACACGACGCAAGTGTTGTTTACACAGGACCAGTCGAGAAATTATAGGTACTTCCTCAAGCAGTGGAACAACAACTTGGCTGGATATGGGTGTGTATGTATAGGGGGTAGAAGTGTATATGTAGAATGTACCTCTTGTCTCCTTTCACTCTCACTACTCTGTAACTTCTGTCTTGTTCAGAATGTTTTCTTTTGCTCACTCACACACCAATCTATCTTAACCTGTCTAATCACTACAACTAAAGATACACATAGGCACATAGGGGAGGCACTCTTAAGAACTGGAGAAACACTCGTTACAGTATATTACACAAATTAAATATAATATACATACAATTCCATTCAATTCAGTTTTATTTGTATAGCGCTTTTAATAATTTGTCCCAAAGCAGCTTTACAGAGATATATAAATTCAGGATATAGATGTTAAATGTATGTTTTTCGCTAATGAGCAGGCGATAGGCGACGGTGGCAAGGAAAAACTCTCTGAGACACTTTGAGGAAGAAACCTCGAGAGGAACATACTCAAAAGGGAACTCATCTTAATCATAGCAGTTGTAGTCCTAGCCATCATGGTAAATGGTCTGCACTTATATAGCGCCTTTTTAACCTTAGCGGTTCTAAGCGCTTTACACTGTGTCTCATTCACCCATTCACACACACACACACACACACACACACACACACACACACACAAATGACAGCCATGCGAGGCACCTGCCATTGGGAGCAACTTGGGGTTCAGTGTCTTGCCCAAGGACACTTCGGTATGTGGAGTCATATGGTCCAGGAATCAAACTACCAACCCTGCGATTAGTGGACAACCACTCTACCACCTGAGCCACAGCCGCCCCAAGCATAACTCTTCATATGAATTGAGGTCCAAAGCCATCTTATGGTTTTTAAGTGGTACCATCCTCAGTAATCTCAATCATCTTTAGGCTGCACCATGTGGTGCCATCCTCAGCAGCAGCATGTGACTTCAAATTGATCAGAACTCCAACTAGAAGTAAGGCATCAGGATCGGTCAGGCAGGTCCGGAGAGCAGAAGGGGTCAAATTTCTCGGCATAGTTCTTACTCTGGCATGGTCTATAAAATAAATATACAGTAATGTCCTTCTATAGAGGACCCTTGACCCTATTTTATGTTTGATATAAATATTTTCCCAGGATTAGGTGGGGGCTTTAAAGTGACTTTCTTATAATTTACTGAAAATTCATTGCAGTGATTTTGTAAAAGCATCCTCTTTAGTAGGTGCATCTGTATGGTCATTTCTTCCTGGTCTTATTGTTGCTTCCTGTAAAGTCCTACACTCATACACAAAACAAAGCGCAGAAAGGAAGTGCACTAAATCAAAGCAACACAGGTTGTTAAGGTAAATATAATACCAGAATTATTAGTAATTCGTGTTTGTGTTACTGGAACATAAAAAAAAAAGTAATTATTGTAGTTGATTTAGACGTCAGTGCTACCTAGAACCAACAACCCCCCCCCCCACCCCCCCATTTTTAAAATATTATTGAAATTATTATATATATTAATATTGTATTATATATGAAATGTCATATTACTTTGCAGTTTTCTCACACTCCTGTTGCACAAGTCATTATTAATGAAAATTCACATCAAAGCGGCTTACGTTTTTAGCTTGCTCATAATGCGTAGAGATTAGAGATCGACCATTGTAGAATCTGTAGCTTGGAGAATTAATGAGTATGTGCTTGTTTACTAACTGCAGAGCGGTTAACATTATAATGATAGGGTGGACGCTGTTGTGGCAACTGGGCCACAACATTATTGGGTAGTAGTTCATGACCTGTTGTGTCATGTTAACTGTCTGCTACTCCTGTGTTCTCACATAACCCCTGTGCTGGCCGTTTACTGTATAATTACTTACACACTGCACACTTCTCTTCCCCCTCTCTACATGCCCTAGTGATTTCAGTGCCACTTTTCAGGGACTATAGAAGTGATCTGTCAGTTATTCACTAACTCTCTGAGTCCTGATCACTCCTCTCTGAGAGTTATTTTTAGATGATGACTAACAGCAGTTGTTGAATAGCATCTCACCAGACTGTTGTTGCAGACATTGTCTGGCAGGGACTACTTCGCAAGTACGCGCGTCTGGTACTCAGACACACATGATCGCTTTCTCTTTGTTGCTGGCTCATTCTTTCATGTGTGTGTGCACACACAGGGATATGGACATCACAGATTTTTTTTTACACATCACTGTTTTGATTGGCTAGTGAAGTTTATGTGATTGTCAAGTACTTGTTTGTTGTGTCTAGCTGTCGCTCAAGTAGAGAGATGTTTTGTCTACAGTAACAATTATAAATCGCTTTGTAAATGATTCTACTTTTGAATTTATGCTGAGGCTTACAATCTTGATCAAGCACACTGTAATGAGATGCGAACCATAAACCATGTTATCAGCAGACTCTAGCATGACATCTGACTGTACATTACTTTCACTAATAAGTGCCCATGGTGTCTAACATCCACTGTCACATTCTTTGTGTGTGTTTCAGAACGAGGGCGCGCAGTGGCAGAACTGGAGAGGCCTGTACCGCGGCCTGGTCGCCTTCCTGGCCGACACCATCAGCACCCTCTACCAGCTCAGATAAACGGACGGGTATTTGGCACTGCGGGGGGGCGCCGGCGCTCCCTAACACAGCCTCTAATCTACTGCACTGGCTCGGGGACATTTCTGCAGGCCCAGAATGCACTGTGGAGTTTTTTTTGTTTTTATGTTCCTATGGAGAGTTCTCTTGTTTGTTTGTGTTGTTTCTCCATTGTATACGTTGTATATTAGGGTTTTTTTTCTGTCTCTTTTGGGAGGAGTGTCATGTAGCAAGTGACTGAAGTGGGTGTCGGAGTGGGGGCATGTTAAGGGGGAGAAATGCTTGTGCCTCTCTAGATCTGTGAAGCTGTGAAGCACAATCGGTTGGATGCTTGTTTCTATTTTTGGAAATTTCCTTTTATTGTTGACCAACTTGAAGGCCTGGGTACTCAGAGAATCTGTGAAGGGTCAACAAATGTCAAAAAAGTGTGTTTAGACAGTGGCCAATTCACTAATATAGATCATTCTTTTACTCTCAACCCTGTGTTTACATTAGGAAGAAACACAGCAATAGGCGATTGAAATTTTGGGGGGGATTTCAAGTACAATATAAAAATACATTAAACAAAGATAACATGGCAATATGTGTAAATGTATACATTTTGGCATTTATCTACTATCTTTGATCAGAACTTAAAGAAGCCGGAAGTGTATGCCCATACAAGACAAACTGTAAGCGACATCAGCGCCTTTTGCCTTGCTAGTGTGAATGCAGGGTCAACACAGATCCATGACAAGCATTCAAAACCAAATGCCAAAATTCAGTCGATCTAGGTCTTCAGAAAGCACTAATTGAAAGGATGGGTTGTACCTCAGACACTGAAATGCTGTATCTGGTCTTAGCTGCCTTACGGAGCAATACTGCGCCACAGCACAGGGAAAAGGGCACTATTAAACGAGACTATCAAAATAAGAGACGTTCAGGCGACAGTGACAGACAGGCCTTTCAGTACCACACGCTTCCTCTACAGCGAACCCAGTGTGGTGAATGTGCCTTACATCACCCTTTAAAAACCTACATGTGCTTGATTTAGCAGGGGCAGTCAATGAATGGTGTTTGGGGTGGGGTGGGAGGTGGGGTAAAGGGTCAGTGCCTTGGTGCTCCCACCTGTACATACACTTTGGAACACGACATTCACCACTCATTTCAAAGCTTGATCACCTCCAATGGAGGCACTAGAATTGAGGCCGGAAGCCATGTGGACCCACCAGTCTACATGCTGTCCAAATGGCTGGGTAGCAGTGTTAATATTCATAATGAACTTGTGTGTAAATATTTTGGGAGAAAATGGCAACAGGCAAGAGATAGAAGGAACTGGCCGTTCTCATCCCGGTGTATCATGTATATTTTGGTGAAACTTTAAAATACTTAACAGTTCCTTGTTTTTTGTTTGGAAGCTGTATGTAAGATTTATGTTTTCTTGAACTTTGTATGGACCAATGCAGGGAGGTTAAACTTAATTCCAAGAACTATTTAAAATGTTCACAAAAGGATCTACATTTGGATATATGATTAGTTTAGTTTGTGAACATGCCCCCTTACACATATTACAAAAAAAATCTATCACGAGAAACAAAGGTTAAGCTATTTATTTTTCTGTCCTTTACAATGCTTGGTCCTTATTGAGGAGTAGGGATGAAACTGATGTATTTGGTTTAAAAACTATAAGCTAATGTTATAAGCTCAAGTTATTTTCATGAATTATTTGGAAGTTTGTTTTTTTATGTCCTATAAGCAATGCTTGTAAAGAGCAACCAGAGTGAATGAGCATGGAGATAAAGTTTAGTTCTCTGGGAATTTTTGTTTTGTAATAAAAACCTACAAACCACTCAAAAAAAACTACAAAAGAAGTAAGTAGCAAAATTTATTTCTGCTGTAATTTAATTACTGGTCATGATTTTGCTGCAATAAGATTATGGAAGAAACTGAGCCAGACCTTTTTTTACTTGAAGACAAATGTTTCAATATGTAGGTTCATTGTCTTTGGACGATGAACCTCTGGGGCCTTCAACTAGATTGCTTGCATGTTGCCATTGCTCTCACATGGAGTTCATAGGCATGTATCTAACAAATCACATATGCGATGTCTGTGGGTAAACCATGTGAAAACTTTGTTAGCACTCTCCTTTTTTGGTCCTTTTTTCACCTGGGTACTGTACTGTATTTCTGAGCATACTGAGTACCAGCGGTCAGTCTCGTGACTGCCTGTCTTATAACTTCCTGTGTAAAGCAGTGGTGTATACCACTTCCTGTGGACAGTGTGGCTTCTTGTGGATAGGTGTATTCTCTGATGCACTCTCTTCCTGAGGGAAAGGCCTTAAGTGTGAACTGTGAACATCACACTACACTCAAGCTCATGTCAATCTCATTTTCTAGCCTTGTACATTTGCTGTTTTTGACTTTTTTCTAATCAATTTTCTATATGAATTTTGGTATGTTTTTCCCCCTTTGCCTTTTTAAAATAAAGAGAAATACGACAATATTTATGAGTGATGTACTTTTAAAAAAACCCCACCATGATTAATTTCACATGATAGCAACTAGGTAGTACTACACAATTAGTTTAGACTAGTTAATTTAGCATTCAATCATGATCACTGACCTGTAGAAGTTAGTAAGATATTACACCCTCAGGGCATGTTAGCTCAGTAAAGCAAGCAAGAATCTCTCTTATATAATGTAGTAATATACTGTTTGTGTTTTCTGATGTGTAACAATGGAAGGCTCATGTGGAAAGTATGACCAAATATTTTAAACAGGAAAGACAGGTTCATTTACTTCCTGAGTTAATGGCCAGTAAAGAATCCAGTCTGTGGGTTTTTATGCATTCATTTCCTCATACGTGAACTCATTCTTTTCCCATTAGGTGTTTTGTTTATGCACTGTACATCTGTGAGGGACAATCTAAGAATAAAAACATTGTTTTGTTGCATGCAAATAAGCAAAATAATAACTGGGCCTTCGCATGCAATTGATAGTGAGAGGAAAAAACAGTATTACCATGGTCCTTACCTGGGCCCAGCAAGAAAAGGACCAATCAGAGGTTAGTTTTCCTTATGTTATGTCTGGTGACAGTGTAATGATTGGCTGCATTGCTAAAAGCCAGAGGAAATGAACTGCAGGGAGCAATAAGCACCACATGGGAAGGGGACCATCAGGATTGCCGTTGAGGGTCTATGTTAGTAATTAATCCTGCCTTCTTTTAACTAGGGAATAGCACATCTTAACTAGTCAGCAGCTCATATGGCCTTGACTTTCTCCTTTCCATGAGTCCTTTCACCTAAGAGAAAGAACATTTTGTTTATTCATCCATCGGTTGTAGTTGCCACACAGCCACAATTTCGTCTCATCAACATCTATCCTACAGTACAAAGAGCAGTTCATAGCAATCATATCTATTCCCATGTCACTGCACCAGACTTGCAGATTAAAGTTCACAGTAGGGAAAATAAGATAAGTTAACACATGAAAGAGTTTGGCCCATCTGCAATACCTATAATTTTATTAAGTGTCTCGTCTGTGTAAAGACAAAAGAGTCGTGTCTGGGTGCCACTCCTCCTCAGCACCTGTCTAACTGGTGTATCCTGTTCCAATGTATCCTGTTCCAGTGTTGGCCAGAGTGAACCACAGACTGATGGTTTGGTGTCTGGTGTTGAAATCCCATTTCTGGTCAATCTAAATCGTTTACGTTGCATGTCTCCAGCATGGTTGCCAATTGCCAACAGCTGACAGTTGTGTTAGTTTTAACCATCTTGTTTGAAATTCCAGCAGACAAGACTGGACAGACCAGACTCTCCAGCTGAGGGAAAACTTCCAGATCAAAACATTTATTGTTTCTCTTATGCTGCTTAGTCACTGGGTATGTTGTGCCAAATAACGTCATTGCATATACCTCAGCCAAGGTCATAAATGAGTTACCTAACCACAGATGGTCTTCTTGATACATAAACGTGACCTCACCTTGGCTTTACTTTCTCACATTTTTTCACTTTTAAGTGTCAACTGCCATGTTGTGCCATCCAGCACAATCTCTTTGTGTAATAGGCTAGATATACTCTAATATATACTCATATGGATGAGTGCTATAATTCCTTCAATTGAAATATTACACACAAGAATGACCAGATAATGATAATGAACAGCTAAAGGATATTTCAAACTCTTGTCTCATACCAAAAAACATACGCTGCCCATGTAATCCAAAAGAAATGTATTTATTTGAATCTTTTCATTACAAAATGGGAATTCACAAAATTTGCCATGGAACTTCACTATATTTTCATAATAGCAGGCAGAAAAAGGTGAGTGTATGCCTGCAGACTGTATAAACTCAGAAAAAATAATGACACTGCCTGAGCTCCTCAAAGGAGTGCTCATTGTTCAAAATGTTTGCTTTTTTGCAGCACTGAAAAGGTCTTTCCATGATGCTTTGAGTGCCTACATTTTGTCCACTTGTCCTTGATCTTCTCCACAATCATTTGGCTCCAAAGTAATCCACCACGCCACTGCCCTTCAGTCCATCAAAAAAGAAGAAGTTCCTGTGTGGGGCATCCCTCTGGGACAGCGCCTGTTTTTACACACACAACCAAAGTGACAAATGGACTTCAGTGTCACTGATAGTTTTTCGGAGTTAAGCACTGGGGGTTGTTCGTTTCCGTGGTACTTGTGGTTGATAGGTGAGGGACAGCAAAGGACCATGTGTGAGTTACAGCCTGTTTCATCATGCAAAGAGATGGCGAGACATCCTGGCTTCTCTCCACCACCACCATGTGGGTGTGAAGGTTTGCCCAACCAGCACTGTATCAACCGCACTCACACGCTCCACTAGGCTTCTCTAACTGACTCCAGCAAATTGCAGAATGTACGATGAGGTCAACCTTAATCAGGCACGTACATCTTCATATTACATCACTAATCTGACTCAGTACTTTACCAGCCTTCTTTGTAAACATGAATTGTATGCACATTTAACACATTCCCAAATATGAATAAGAGTAGGCAGGGTTTAATGGACAGTTTTAAACCATATGCGGATTTTATGCCAACATTACTGACAGGAATTGGATTCCAGTGACCGGAATGTTACCTTTTCGATTCTGGCATTTAAAAAGTGTCGGCAGCTAAAAGGTTTTCAGTATACTGCCAGATTCCAATGGGGAAGGCAGACGCCATATGCCTGAAACAGACCCTTATCAGGAAAACCACCTTCACGGCTCATGAAAGTTCCATTGTATAGGGGCGTAGGGTTTTATGGTGATAAGGTATTACATATTAGGTGCAGTGTTAAAGAGTCAATAAATATGGACTATAAAAAACAAGTGCTGAGACTGATGCCAGTTCCTTTTTAAGCATTTTTACTGACTGCAGGTAAACATGAATGAGTCTAAAAGATTTAATCCTTCACTAAATACCACATTCGAAGGTTTCCCATAATAACTGTCCAGTCAACTAACTACCACTGATGCTACTAACAATTTAAGAATTAAAAAAAAAAAAAACCTTTCATTTACCAGTCCATTCAGGATTTATTAAAATGCTTGATTTTGCTGCGGCTTTTTTCACGTTATTTTTGGTGCTATTTTTGCGTTAAACTACTTGAATTGGCGAAATTGCGATTGTTTTGCACTGTCTTTCGCAGTGATATTTGTTTGTAAATGAGACGTTTCAGCTGTTCTCATGTTTGACTCGGATGAATCAAAAAGGGATTTGGCTGAATGCACATTGCGATAATGTCACATGACGTGTCTTGGCCCAAGTCTTCAGTAATTTTGAAAAATTGCAAGCTCCTCCAAATATTGCACTGTTTGCTTGATTTTGCATTCATCAAGTTGCAAAATCTTGGATGGACTGATTTACTTTAAAAAAATAAATTAAAAAAAATGAACAGGTCTTATGGGCTGTATAACTTTTATTTATATATAAAACAGTGATGACTATTTTTCAAAGATAATTATTAACCCTAGTTGGTGCAGCTTTTAACTACTTATTTATATGGCAAGCTTCTCTTCTTTGATCCGAAAGGTGACACACTCACGTTTGCAAGAGCATACTGCACTGACCTCACATCAGAGATTTATTACTCGTATACCATTAATGTAGATATAATTAATCATATCTAGCTCAACCCCTTTGTTGACTGGGACTTTGTCATGGTGAAGGAGCTAGTGTAGCTAGTGAGCTAGTGTAGTAGTACAATAAAGACGAAGTCTACCCTGCACCAATGATGTGAGTGATCGGAGTACAAAAAATAAATCAGCTTCAGCTGCGTGCATGCACGTTCTCACCCATTAACCCTTATTTAAGGTACGACACACCTGAATTACCCTCATATATTTATGCAGGTGTTGGTGGAAGTGAGTCTATAAAAGAAAAGCATGGAGTATGTGCTAATCTGCATACACAAAATACTCTTAAAATGGCATCGACGGGAATGCTTCTGCTGCCAATAATTCTATTACTTCTTGTTACTAATTTCCATACACAAAATACCTTTAAAATCCTCTTCAGACGAGAAGGAAGCTACTGAAGACAAAAGCGATTTCACACATCTGACCTTGCTGTGACCTTGAACCTGCTTGGATCAATTCCAAAATCTTATCAGTTCATCTATGAACAGATTTAATCGTACACACACTTTGACGAATAATTACGGAATTTCCGTGTATACAGAATTTCCCTATTCTCATTTTATGAATAAATTAAATCTATTAATAGATTCATCGTACACACTGTGACGGATAAATAAAAAAAAATGAAAGTGAGAGTGAGATCCTACCTTGACTATTTCCTGACCAAGTACTCCTCCCACCACAGCACACACTGGAGCCATCTCAGAGAAACAGTAGCTGTGAAGACAGAGCACGTACACTAATGTTATTCCCACGACTCGGACAGCTATGAATTACAAGATATGATAACTGTTTGACAGTTGATGTGTTAGTGAGGACCTGACAAAGTTGTCAGGCAGCAGCTCCGGATTCACCCCCATAGCCTCTAAGAGATCATCTCTGATCTGCAGGAGTAACTGAGAGTCCTCAGCAAAGCTACCTGGATGAGGGTCTCGTCCTTTATCTGTGCGGAATTTCAGCAATACTGGAGGTGAAAGAGTGAGAGAGAGAGAGAAAGTTAGAAGAGCTGACAGGAGAGCACCAGAGCACTGATGTGCAATTTTTGAGTTAGGTTGTGAAGCAGAAGGTTGTGAGTTTGCTGGAGCTTGAACAGGACCCTTAACTTTCAACTGTTTCACTTGTAGTTTGCTTTAGAAAATAAAAGCATATGAAGCTAATGTGAAAATGAGAATTCATTTAAATGTGAATGCTTTAGGATCTTTGACAGGTATTACATCACCCATGTAACATTGCCAAATACTGAAACTGACTTTCTTGACCACCCACTCACCACACCATCAGCTGAGGCACACTGAATTTCCACCAGGCACAAAGTGAACCACAAATACCATCATACAGCAAGGAAACGTTATTTCTTTTTTAGACACATCTCCATGAAATGTTTCCAGATAGATGTACTAATATGTTTCCAGCTAGATCTGCCAAAAGCTTTATTCGCTGCCATTTAGTATTTATCTTAGATCTCCAGTTTTATTCCAGTTTTATTCTGACACAAATTTACTTTGTGCATATATTCAGAACACAATTCCCAAACCTGATTGGCCAAAACTACATTAATGAGTTTATGTCTCATATCTTCATTTCATTCTGTTTCCTTTCTAGTTATATTCCATACTGTTCTGGACAAAAATATTAACCTTGATCAAAATTAAGGAAAAACATACCAAACCAGTACATTGCTTGTACAGCACTGTTCACTGCATTTCATTTATCTCTGATTATTTCTGCTTCAGTGTTCAAGCTAAAACCCCTAAAATTACTAAATGACTAATGCCTACACCAAGTTCAAATCTTTTCGTAAATGTATTCACTCTCTTCCATCCTTCTATAAATTTTTCAATTTACAATTTGGATAATCTTATAACCTTAAAGCCAGAATAATAAAACTAAG
This sequence comes from Stegophilus panzeri, assembly GCA_024331685.1. NCBI lineage: Eukaryota > Metazoa > Chordata > Actinopteri > Siluriformes > Trichomycteridae > Stegophilus > Stegophilus panzeri. The sequence continues at coordinate 16,035,605 of JANDJT010000071.1, forward strand.
TATAAAAGCTCAGATTAGCAGGCTGTTGCTTCTTAGCCATTCATTTCTGTGTCCATTTCTTTTTCTTTCCCACCATTTTCTTACGTTTCAAAAGTAATACCTACATTACACTAAGACATTAAATATAGAACAGCATAAAAAATTTACATCTAGAAGTAGACCTTTTCATCTGTTACTTTCTGCTCCACACTCCCATTGTGAAATTACATCAGACATTTCTTGAGGTGCAGAAAGGATTCAAATCAGTGGCACACCATCTGTCTCAGAACCCCATCAGTGAGCTGACATAACCTCAGATAAATCAGTGAGATAACATGAAGGAAACAGTTCTTCCTCAAAAGCAGCTCAGCCGTTACATGCCATTTATAAGCGCTCTAATGTACTTGCTAACCTTTAAATGCACAAATAGGGCTTGTTTTTGTTTCCATTAGTTCAGAACTATATGTGAAGCACTGGAGCATTCATAGCCCTTATTTTTTTTAGTATTCTGTGCTTTTTTTTTTTTTTTAGAAAGGCGGACAGTGTTTTCTGTTTTAAAGTCACTGCACATGACTGGTCATGGACAACCTGCCATGAAAAATGAGCTATCCTCTATGAGAATGCCAGGTGAGCTTATATAAAAAGATTTAGAGCAGACAGTGTTGTCAATGGAACCAGCACAGCGTAACCACACATTACACATTATTTTGATGGTTTCTATAATTAGGGATGTACAGAGAAATATGTTAAAAAAAAAAAAAAAAAAAGTTGCTTTCATTCAATTTCTAGGCAAAATCATTTTCTGCACGTAATGCACCACTGAACTGAAAAACAACCCCCAAATATTTTACATTTAAAGGTTTTTAAAGCTGCTTTCACAGGGCCATTTTTGGCATTTTAAAAAATTCAGGAAATCCATTAATATGCACTGATGGTTTCTTGTAGGTTGTTGGGTGGAGGTCAATGTTTTACTTAATGTATGCTCTAGGGGTGTAACACAATGTCATTATCTGTATCTATTTAGTGCTCAAAATATTTGTTTCTGTTTTCATATTTGGATTTAAACCAGAAGTGGGCGTGGTCTATACTGGAAGTTTCTTTGTGAAACCTATGCCTTGGAAAAACTAGAAAACAATGGAACAAAACAGGGCTGCTGGAGAGCTTTTTTTCATTCAGAAATTACAAAAATGTTTCATTTTATTTGCATTTATTTAATTTTTATATAATAAAGAATCATATATATCACACACACATAATAGATATATAGTTATGTGAAAAAAAATAAGTACACCCCATGGAAATTGATTCTTGATCATTTGATCATCTTTGAAACTGTGCCTATTAAAAAATGTGATACACTGTCAAATGACACATAAAACTGACATTTTGAGGTCATTTTCACAATTTAAATAAAAAAATTTTAAAAAACAGATCAGTCACATGGAAAATAGTAAGTTTATCACACCTTCAAATCCATAAAATTTGAATCAGGTGTTCAAGATTGGGTGCCAGTGATTAGAACCTGCTTAGGGAGTGCAGGTGGAACCCATCTTATTTATACCCCTCTCATATCTAGTGTCTGGTGTTCCCTTTGTTATTGAGGTGTGTTGTGTCATCATGCCAAGATCTAAAGAGTTCTATAAGGCCTTCAGAAAAAAAGGCTATGGATGCCTATGAGTCTGGCAATGGATTTAAAAAGATCTCCAAATTATTTGAAATACATCATTCCACTGTAAGGAAAATCATCTACAAGTGGTGCAGATTTCAAACAACTGCCAATTTGTCCAGGACTGGCTGTCCCAGCAAATTCAGCACAAGAGCAGACCTTCTGATGCAAAAAGAAGTCTCCAGAACCCTAAAATTTCATCACAGCTAGTAAATCTTGCAACTGTTGGTGTCAAAGCGCATGCTTCTACAATAAGAAAAAGAGATTGCACAAATTTGACCTGTATGTGAGGCGTGCCAGGAAAAAGCCTTTGCAAGACCACAGTTTGCCAATGAGCATATAGGCAAAGACCAGGCCTTTTGAAATAATGTGCTCTGGACAGACTAATTAAAGATAGAGTTGTTTGGCCACAGTAATTGCAGACGTGTTTGGCGCTGACCAAAGACACCTTTTCAGGAGAAACACCTCATACCAACTGTGAAGCATGGTGGTGGAATTGTTATGGTTTAGGGTTGCTTTGCTGCCTCAGGGACTGGAAAGTTTGCATTCGTTGATTCAACATTGAATTCTGCATCATATCAAGAGTGCTTGAAGATAACGTGAAGCCATCTGTCTGAAAGTTGAAGTTGAACCGAAAGTGGACCTTTCAACAGGATAATGATCCTAAGCACACTAGCAAATCCACCAAGGAATGGTTCAAAAAAGAAGAAATGGAGGGTTATGGAACCCTAGTCAAAGCCCGGATTTGAATCCTATTGAAATGTTGTGGGGGAGGATTTGAAACGGACAATACATGCAAGAAAACCCTCAAAAATCTTGCAACTGAAAGAATATTGCCTGGAAGAGTGGTCAAAAATTCCAGCAAGCATGGTGGACAATTATACAAAAGATCCACAAGACATTATTTCTGCTAAAGGGGGCAATACTAGCTTCTGAGGCCAAGGGTGTACTTACTTTTATCCAAAGAAGAATCTCACATCCATTGATATTTCTGTTGAATAAATGATTGAAAAAGCTATTTTTTCTTGTGGTTTTGTTCAAGTATATCAACTTCATTCATATGCATTGTTTTAAAGAGGATCAAATATTTGCTTGCCCAAATATGTCAAAAAAAGCCAACAATTTCCATGGGGTGTACTAATAAGCAAACTATGTTTCAAAGCACTGATGTGTTTCCCACATCAGAAACTGTTATTTACAGTTGACAACAATAGCCATCTATTGAGCCATAATGTGGCCTTTAAGCAGCATTTCATTATAATCCCCATATAATTTTCCAAGGAAATACTCTTAATAATGAATGGAGAATGAGCGTTTAACATGAGAAGGTCTAAAAGCACACAAAATAAACATACAAGTTTATACAGAAATATGGTACAAGTATGATTTCATTTTTGGAGATCTGTAAGGTAGTGTTTAGGTCAGGCTACCAGAGTGGAGAATCTCCAATTCATATAATGGTAATGAACTTGGTCTTGATTCAATGAACAGAGGTGCCAGGTTCCCTATAACATTTATAGTACCAAGGGTGCACATAATTCTGACTGTATATTTGTCTGGTCTTATTTCACTGGGGAAAAAATAATTCTAATATTTAGTCTTGGCTAGCCTGTTAAGATTCATTTGAAGAATATTTGTGTTAAGCAAACACAAAATTGCAGCATATAGCCAAGCCCTCGGTTAGTCTAAGGACCCATTTACAATTGGTCCAACCTATAATATACACTCTGTGTCCATTTTATTAGGAACACCTGTACAACTCCACATTCATTCAATCAATCATGTGGCAGCAGTGCAATGCAAAAAGAAATTACAGATAAAGGGCAAGAGCTTCAGTTAATGTTCACATCAGACATCAGAATGGGGAAAAAAAAGAGTGTGATCCCTGTGCCTTTAACCATGGCATGGATGTTGGTACCAGATGGGCTGGTTTGTATATTTCAGAAACTGCTAATATCTTGAGATATTTTTTTTACAGTCAGAGGAAGCGGAAAATGACCAGATTGGTTTGAGCTGCCAGGAAGGACACAGTAACTCAAATAATCACACTTTACAACCGTATTAGCAGGAAATCATCTCAGCATGAACAAAACATCGAACCTTGAGGTGGATGGGCTACAACAGCAGAAGACCACATTGGGTTCCATACCTGTCAGCCAATAACAGGAATCTGACGTTATCAAGGGCACAGGCTCACCCAACAGGACAGTTGAAGATTAGAAAAAAAGAATGACCTGGTCTTTTTCCAGTCCTCAACTGTCCAGTTTTGTTGAGTCTATGTCCAAGATAAGAGTGCTTATTTGAGTTACTATAGACTTCCTGTCAGCTCAAACCAGTCTGGTTATTCTCCTCTGATCTCTCTCATTAATAAGGTGCTTCAGCCTGCAGACACACAGGATGTTTTTTTGTTTTTGTTTTTCACACCATTCTATGTAAACTCTAGAGACTGTTGTGTGTGAAAATCCCAGGAGATCAACAGTTTCTGAAATACTCAAACCAGCCCATCTGGCACCAACAATCATACCACAGTTAAAGTCACAAGATCACACTTTCCCCCCCATTCTTATGTGAATATTAACTGAAGCTCTTGATCTGTATCTACATGACTTTATGCATTGTGCTGCAATGCCAGATGATTGGCTGATTGGATAATTGTATAAATGAGAAGATGTACAGGTGTTTAAGTGACCAATAAAGTGACCAGTGAGTGTAGCTGACAATCACGCTTAGCACCTCCATCTTGTTCAATATTAACATGGTTTACTGAAGCCCTGCCTCAATCTGTCCCTCATTGGCTGACACATAGTTACATCAGAATACATTCCATCAGAATCTTAACTTAACATTGGAGAGTAATAAGTCTGTTGACTGTTCACTGGCGAACTAGAGGATGTGTTTTTGATAGAGACTACAAAGTGCTAATATACTCTCTGGATAAGGATGTCTGCTAAATGCTGCAATTGTAATTAAAAAATTGTTGTGTTTTTTTTTTTTTAAGTTATTTAACTGTGACAGTACATTCCATATATAAAAGTGCAGTAATCCATGTAAATTATTTAAACTCAATCAAGTTGAGGGTTAGTTACATTACCCTTTTACTCTTTAGTCATCATTTTCAGCTCGCTGTGAGCTTTTCTGTTTATGGAATTTTTCGGATGTCACTAACTGTAAATCAGCTGTAAAAATGCTTAGTAATTTTCAGGTGATAGGAATTCATCAACATGTGTGTGTGAGCATGAAGAAAATCTGGTACTGAAATTCTGGTAAATCTGGCAGGAAATTTAGTTTGGTTTGACCTACAAAAAAATAAAAATAAAACAACCAAAGCTAAAAGACTGATAAGTGGTAAACCCATGGTTCACATTAAAGTCAATGGCAAGAGCTGCACTTTTGACCATTTCCAAACTGTCCTTGTAAAGTTACTAGCTGTGGATATATAGATGTTAAGTACCTTGTAGTAAGAAGTAATCTGGTGGTGTGCGCTTGAGATTGTGCTTGGCCTCTTCACTCGTCCAGTCAGCCTCTAGAGACTCTTTTAAAGAGCAGAAACTGGCCGTCTTCACACAAAAAAATGAAGTTGGAAAACTTGAGATAATTAATAACTTTCAACTTTGTTAACCAACAGGAGACAATCATAACGCACCTTTTTCACCATGGTAGTCTCATTCAGATCAATTCTAGGTTTCTTCACTTCTGGGCCATCATTAGGCTCTTCTGATGATTTCACCACCTTTGGTTTCTCTCTAAGGAAAACAAAAACATCTTAAAACTACCATACATAACATTATTTCAGTTACTGATTAAATTTAAAACAAATTGTAAATTATTATTATTATTATTTTTTAAAGAGCCGCAAGTCTCGCACTCTACATAATGATGCTCCAAGCCCAGGTCAGAGAACATGTATCCATGGTAACCGAAGACATCCCCACAGAAGACTTTAATGTTTTTGGTGGCGCAAAGCTGGTCCACTCGGACCATCAGGTCTCTGGAGCATCTTGTCAGACACACCTGGGAGTAAGAGAAAGAATTAAGAGTTTAAGAATTTTAACAAAAAAAAAAACCCTTCTCTAGGAATAAGGAAATTATTTCAGTTTTAATTTCTACAGTGAAATCCACGTCTCTGCTTGCCGTGGGGAATTTCTCAGGAATGCGAGAGATGTATGTAAATGACTGTAACTTTCAAACAGAATGACCAGAACTCAGACATTATCATCATAATCGTCTTCATGAACTCATGCTTGAGTTTACTCTTTTCCTGACTACAGATTAGTTTATATGATTCAGATCCATATCCCAAACATCTACTCCAATCAAAAACCAGATGAATCAGGTTCATGAACTATGAATGTCACAATGACTAATATCGTAATATTATATACGTGTGGAGGTTGGGAGAACCCCTCTGATGTTGCTGTGGGTCCAGAAAAACAGGCAAATTTTTTTTTACAAATAAATAAATAATAAAAAGAAAGAAAAAAATCGATTATCCAAAGTTAATTTTTTTGCTAATAATGTACTTTGACATAAGCCTAATCACCTTGTAATCAGATATCAGCTGTTAAATGTCTGACGCTCCTGTGCTATTACATCATCACTACAGAGAAGAGCACTTAGACATTCAGTACAACTGACAGATAAGGGCAGTAATGTTGGTTTTCTATAATTAGATTAGGTTATAAATGTCGATTTGGGGGCAGGGGATTTTTTGTGGAATTTGTATGAAATCTTTAAATGCAGCTGTCTTGGTTTTCACTTTTCGAAACAACCAGACTTTAACTTTGATTGAGATGCATGCAAAAGCAAAACATATTTATTAAAGCCCATAGTTTTCATTATGTTTTATATTTTCTAATATTTTATGTTTTTGTTTTATAAAGTTGACCACATGAAGGGTTTTCCCAGGCAGTTAGATATTCTGAATATCTAACCAGCAGGCTTGGTCCATCTTATCCAAGACACCAACCCTTGCACCCTCCCATTCTGTATTGATGATAAGCCTGTTTACATGAAATACACACCACTTTACTTACTGTCTGAATATTGATATATGCCGTGCCAGGTTGAAGACACTGGTTGTCTCCTATAAGAACATGCTGAACGTCATTTTATCGCTGAAGACTGAAGGTTGTTTAGAGCCACACAACTGTCATTTAACCTCACTAGTTAGAACATCAGTGCAGCTCTCCTTAACTGATAAGCAGTGGACACTTGACTGTTGAATCCACAAGGATTTCTAAACATTGTAAGAAAGTTATGTAAACCAATACTGAATATAGAGAACATTTCTCAGAAAAGGAGCACATGACCCAGGAGCTTTAAGGACAGGCTGCGCCATCACATTTTGCCACTGTCCAATCACAAAGGGTTTCTGTCAACAATTAAAAACAAGTATTTCCTCCTCTTTACCATGATGTAATGAGGTAATGACGTCTAGTGAAGTTAAAAAGTGAAAAAGAAAGGAATATTGACCTGACATAGCCGGCTCAACAAGATGTCATGATTTTTGAGTAAACATCATAGTCATCAGTGAAGACAGTGCCATATTAGTCATTGTAAGGATATGGAAGTAGCATATGAATTAGCATTCTTGCTCACCGACAGACCAAAGTGAGTTCTTCAACACAGACAATGTGCCCCTTGAGTAAAAGCTGTCAATCATGGCATCAGTGATGTACAGCAAGAGCCATGCAGCCAAAACACACTCCCAAGCATGCCAGCCTTTTCCCCTCATATTTCTCTTTGAAATATCAGTGGAGGCAGATAAAAGAGCGGCACTGTCTGTAACGAACCCCCTCCTCACAATACTCCTCTTCCCCTCCTTATAAACTCTCACTAGTACTCCCACCGGGAGAATTCCAAGGCTCGCAAACACAGACAGGCTGGGAGGCAGATCATCTGAGCTTTGAACATTCATATGCGGACAGATTCGCTGATAAACAAGAACGGGCCAAGGTCCAGTTTCTAAGCAAAACAATGACAATCCTCCTAGGAATGGGCAGCTTTATTTGTCCATGCTGGAACATTACTAAGAGGGCAGCTTAGTGTCTCCAATTAACACTGATGTTATAAAATAATCTGTGATTCTCTTGTCTCTGTTATTTATTTATGTCACCAGACACTACCATGCAGTACTTATTAAACATCATATATACACACACACACATATACATACATATATATATATATATATATATATATAGATAGATAGATAGATAGATAGATAGATAGATAGTTGTTTAATGTGTTACAATATCAATTCAACAGAAATACATTCTGAACTGGGGAATAATGGAAAATGTAATACCCAAGCATCTTTTACTATGAGCAACAGCAATAATATGGCTTTAATACACCATCTACTGGCCATCAAGGGAACGGGAACGAAAAGATTTGTGCATGATTCTAAGCACGTTCCTCCATTCAACCAAACCTTTAGACATTTGAATATTGGTTAAGAATCCGGCCAAATGAAGCTATGCTGCATGACATGAAGACTTACTTATACACCTATGAATATTATTTACTAGACAATATTTTTACCGTGCACGTGAATTTTCAAATCTGATTGGTCAAGTAAAGTCAAGTGGTTTTTATTGTCATTCCTCTACATAGCTAGTCTACAACAGTCATTTCTCCAGGACCATGGTGCAACACAAAACAGTATCGAAGACTACATAAAGTGCACCACACAACGGTGTGAGACGAGAACTTTAACTAAATTTTCTACAACAGCAGGACTTGGACAGTAACGCCAGCTGAAATTCAAATAATAGATTTATATTAATGGGTTCATTCTATTTACGCAATCGGTTCTATATTAATAACTATCACAGGCGTGAGTTTGACATTTATGGAAAGTCTTCAGTGTCAGTGCTTTGTAATGATCAGCAAGTTTACTTTGGCAGAAAAGTCTTCATGACAGTGGACTTTGTGCCTTCCTGCTTCTAGGCAACAGGACGAGCTGTATTTTCTTGTCTTATTAACTTCAAAACAGAAAGAAAAAAAAAAAAAAAAAAAAAAAAAAAAAAAAAAAAGAGTGGCAGGTGGATGAAAGACTATAGCGGTTATATTGTAAGTGATAAAAGAACAAATTCTCCCACAGATGGCCCACAAAATTAAACAAAACATAAGTACAATGTGTCAAATCCTTTGAGTGGTGCAACAGAGAAGTGTTTGCCCCATCATCGCGAGATTGCAACTTTGAATTTGCCTACCGGCTATGGCCAGGTTTCAAACTTGTGCTCACCTACCAATGCAACAGCTATCCATAGTCGGGAGACAAGGGAGCCAAATTGGCCATGCTTTCTGGGTTGGAATACATGCATCAACATGAACCAATCGCAGGCATCTGTAAGCTCATGAATGCAGATGAGGGCAGATTGAACTTTTTTTCGAGTGTGTTACACTGCCTTGTGGTGCAGCAAGATTTCAGATATGTCTTTAAAAAAAACAAAACAAAACAAAAAAAAAACAGAAAACATACTACTGAAAGTAACACTAATAATTAAGAAGCTTTTCAGGATGCAAACTGAGCAATGCTGACTGCTCTTTCAGACACTCACTGCATCAAACTGAAGAAAGAAGTCGTCCGGCTTGCTTTCCACTTGATCTGTGTCAGCCTTTACTTCCACCATTGGATTGAGGAACTGGGCTCGTTCCAGGGAAGCCTGGGCTTGATTCTGACCATCTGCATCCACTGGGATGAGGAACTGAGCTCGTTTTGATTCCTCAGTAACCTGAATATGAATATCATAATTAGTACTTGGATGGACACATTTACATTTATTCATTTAGCACATGCTTTTATCCAAAGCGACTTACAAATGTGGAAATACAAGCAAAGCGATATATCAAGCAGAGAACAATACAAGTAGTGCTAGCATACAAGATCTATTAATTGAGTTCTAGAAAAACAAAATGCACAGAATAGAGGTGTAATGCCAGAATAGGGTTTTTTTTAATTATTATTATTTTTTTGTTTTTAGGATAATGTGGGGTTGGCATTTTATGGGTTAGTTAGTTGTACACAGAAGCAGCGGGTCTTTAGCTGTTTTTTGAAGATAGTGACAGATTCTGCTGTCCGGATTGAGGTTGGAAATTCATTCCACCACTGAGGGACAGTGAGTTTGAACACAGCATTATTTATTACAGGATGGATCACAGATTTTGATTCTGCCCATGAGTTGGTGGTGGTTGATGAAGAACGTCATACCTGTTCATGGTCCAAAAGAGTGAGTGCTTTCACTCCAGCTAGAATAAGGTTTTTTGCCACTTCAGCACCCAGTCCTCTGAGTCCAACGAGCAGCACTCGAGACCCCCTCAGCCTGAGACAGCGAGCCTACATGTTAACTAGCTGCATTTACATTTACATGTATGGCATTTGGCAGACAGTAAACCACAGTGACACCCGACTAGTCATGTATTCTTTAATCTTTTTCTAAAACTAAAGTAAGTCTAGCATAAATAAATTGTGTATCATGTATGCTTTATTGCATGGAATTTTAGCACTGGTACACCATCAACAAATCAGTGTTCTTATTAAAAATGCATTGTACTCTAACCAATACATAATGTTTTATACTGAATATATTATAATATTTGGACTACCCACAGTATTAAGATGATCTTACATCTTACATAATTTAGGAAAAGAATTCATAAAAGCCCACGAATATTACATATTTTATGTGCACATTTTTAAATAACCGAGAAACACATGTATTTATTAGCCAGTTAGCCGCTTAGCTCTTTAGCTAGCAGAGCTCAAACCTCTTTTGTGCATCCAGACCCCAGAGGCGAATCTGCCGGTCATACTGAGCTGCTTCTTCCTCGCTTATGATATTGTCGTCTTTTTCGATTGTATCAATCATTTCAATGTGTTTCAAAAACGATGTTGCAGATACCCAGTATAAATAAAGTCGCTCTTAGTACAATTTTCCTACTTCCCATTCAATGCGACAAAACTCCCGCTTGGTTTCATTCAAAGGGGCGCATAATGATGACGTGTACATTACACTGAAACGTTCAAAAGCACTTCGACTTGAAAACACAGGTTAATAATAACCAAATTAACCATTAAATATACACGATGGTGCACTGACAAGTTGTCCCACATGGCGTATTAGACCTGTGTGAATACAAGATATACAAACGAGGCCCTTGTCAGTGAGTCAGATCATACGCGTCAGTTCAATAAGAGCCGGTTCTTTTGGCTCTCAAACGGCTCGTTTGCTTTTCCCCCAAAATGAGACATATTTGTGATATTTTGACCAATGATTGTTAGTCTGTCGCTTAAAGGATTAGATGAAATTGTATTATTCCTATAAAACATATTTACTTTGTTCTTAATGTATTTGGATAATTGCATAAACAGCATGCGTTACATATGTGCATTGACAAATACAGTAAACATTCATTCATGCTTTATATTGAATATACTGTATATTAGTGCATGCTAGCTTTATGCAGTATTTTCTTTTTTTTTTTTTTTTTTTTAATTCCCGACCATTTATCATGAGAACTAGTAACGATCACTAATAGCCCGATCCTACTGAAAAACAAACAAACAAACAAAAACAATAGAAACTATCATAGAAATTCTAATGGTTTCCACTACAAAAATCATTACAAACCAACAGAAAACCATTACTATTACCATTATTGGCCCTTAATAGTATCCACTAGACATAAACTGCCACCAATAGAAGGCAACAAATTACCAGTAGAAACCCACAGGGACCATTACAGCTTCCATTAAAACCAATTCAATTCCAATTATCACAATTAAAATCATTACAAATTCTATAAAATCATTACAAATTCTATTCTATCATTACAAATCCCCCCATTATAATTATATGAAAAAGTAGTGCTCTTATGCTGCCTAGGCTGCAATTAGGTTAAACAAACATTTCACCCAGTGAAATGTGTTGTACTATAGAAGCTGGTAAAAACTTTTCCTGATCAAACTGCACAAATAAAATCAAACTGCACATAAGAGCAATCTGTTGCAAAAGAAAAAAGTAAGATAGTAGTCACATGTTAGTGTGCTGGTGTATTATGCTCAGCAGTGTTTCTGAGATTTAAAAACACTAATTTAATTCAAACACTATTTCAAATCAGCTTTACAGGAATTTGTATATAGACTTAGATCTCTAATGAGGAAGCCAGAGGCGAGAAAGGCAAGGAGAAACACCCTGAGATTACATGAGGAAAAACCTCAAAATGGAACCCATCCTCTTTTGGGTGACACCAGATAGTAATTATTTTTTTGTTACTAAGATTTGTATTGTTTTCAAACATAGAAAATACACAAAAAAAAACATATAGTGCAAATATAGGAAACATCCAACAAGAGCAAATAGGGTAAAGGGGAGGCAACAGGCATATAAGATCCAAAGTTGGATCTAAAAAAAATAAAAAATAAAAAATAAATCTAATGCATTTTCTTTATACAGTCCAGGATATGGAAGGATAAGGATTTCCAGCCATCAATAGTAGCAAGTTTAGCCTTGTTAAGTTGTGCTGTTGTACATTCACATTTTACTATGTCAAGAAAGTTATTTATCCAGCATGTTTTTGTACACATATGTGACATAAACCAATTTTAATTATTGGGTTTTTTTTGTGGATGTAAAACCAGCAAACACCATTTTCTTCTGTATTAAGTTTATACAAAGATCAGAATCATCATTAAGGAGACACAGACCTGGAGTAGGGATATAGACAGTTTGAAGCAAAGAAGATAGAATAGAGTTTACATGAGTCCATAGATCAGAGATAATTGGACACTCCCAGAACATATGGAGAAAGGTACCTGATGATGTCGTATTACAGATATGACAATTATGTGTCAGTTGCGATTTTATTCTAAATGTCTTATAAAGAGTTATATATGCTCTATGAACTTTGAACTGAATGAGATGATGAGCCAGGTTCTTGGAAGTCAAATTAAGATTGGACCGTACCCTCTTCCAATCGACGGATATATTAAAAATAGATAGTTCACAACTCCAAATGGATTCGATAGAGAGAGGTTTTAAAATTAGATCATTAGGTTTGTTGTATATTAAACCAGATAGTAGGATTATAAACCCTTACACAATTGTATGATATAAAGTCAAACAGTACTAACTGTATTGAAATAGTATTCAGTATGAGTATCATAGTCTTTATGCTTGCAGCAACAGTTTTTAGGCATCTTAGGGAAGTGCAATCTTTAGGGCATCCATGTGGGACAATCCAAAACAGCAGAAATTAGTTCACAATTGTAGACTCTCCAACCAGGAAGTGGAGTAATCAGATAAATCAGGCAGATCTGGAGGACAAATTGTGCTTAGCAACAAATGGGTTACACTCAGTCATTATATACAAAGTACACCTGTATTGTAGAGGAACCTGACAATGTGCCCAGTAAATGTGGGTACAAGCTAGGGGTACATAATAAAATGACAGCTGTGTGTATTTGAGTATTATTTTGGGGCTATGTATATGTATGTGAGGCTATTTATGCTGTGAACTTTTTTTTATAATGTATCAAAATATTTGTTTTAACATTTTATATTTAAGAATACTGATGTGCAGAGGTTATATTTAATAGCTTGCTGAAATAAGTATGTAGTACTTAACGTTGCATGCTTAATTATGCTAGAGTTTGAATATGATAGCCATAGATTAGCAAACAGCATGTTGACACTTGAATTGATAATACTACTGGACGTTGAAAGACTCCGCCCCTCTACAGCACGTCGTAGAAAGTCGGTCTTTGTCGTGATAGCGTCATCATCGGTAACCCCTCCCACTTCGCATTGGAGAAGAACTGTCGCCATTTTGAGTGACTGAGTTTCATTTCACCTCGCAACTGTAAGGACGGAGAGACCTTCAGGAACGTTTCAGCATGTTTCTCTTTGAAACTGTAAATGGGAATTTAACTGCTATGAACTGAAACTCTTCCTAAAAATCAATCAACAAGTAGATCAAAGTCAAGTAACGCATAAGCCAGTTGAATCCTGAGTCGATTTTTTGCACTGAACTGTAGTCCGTTAGAGGAAATGGCTGTGGAAAGCATGACTGTCCATCCAAACTCCCCAACAGCCAACCACGAACACAACAGCCTTCTCACTGACGAAAGGTCGAGTAATATCATATTTCTCTCCAACTATTTATTTATCCTTTGCTTTTTAAGTACAAAAAGCATGGGTATTACTTTGCCTTTTTTTCTTTCAAAGGGATTAAAGTCGACTTTTTTTTTCTGGGAAACGAGTACAGAGGTAACGACCGCCATCTTGAAACATTAACACGGCGCAAATCTGGAAGGTCATATATCCGAATCACGGACATGTCCTGTTTCTAAACAGAAGCGTATTCACAAATCCAGACATTTTTTTCGACGCTCTTTTTCATCACCGAAGGACCAAAGTGGCCATTAAACAAAGAACGTCGATCATGTATTTCCGTCTTCCTCACAGTAAAGGAAAACGGATCAAAGTCAACGTCGGCGAATTAACCACTTAATCTCTTACTATCTGTCGGTAGTGATTAATATATATATATATATCGCATATTTTTAAACGCAAACCTATGTGTACTGCTCGGCGATCATAACAAAAAAAAATATCAATCAACTGCTGTCGCGGATACTATTAGCTAGATAGTTAGCCATGGATGTTAGCGCAGACTAGCATCTTATAGCCAGGCCTCGAAGGAAGCTAATGCAAGCAGTTCTCACATACTCAGAGCAGCTAACACGCTAGCTTAGTGGCGCAGTTGCTACGTTAGCTAACCTAGCCCCTTTCCTAAATACCTTGTAGTTTGCTTATTCCTGACAGTTAACGTGTTTGTGAATTTTGTTCAGGTTTCGTCTCATGTGTTGTTCCTGGATATCAAACAAAAGCCATTTAATGTAAATTGAACCACTTATAATCTATAATTTAAGCGGCTCGCGTCGCTAGCTTACTAGCTACACTTAGCTGAATAGCCTACGCGTTGCGCACAATTTTTACACTCTAGGGGTGGCTTTTAAAACTGGGTTGTATACAAAAGGCGCATTTACAATACGCATAGGAAATAATTTTTTTTTAAATTACTATTAGATGGCTAGCCGGTCAATTATATAGAATAGGTTTACAACACTTTTATTGGCTATTATTCAATAAACGCACGGTATTGAAAAGCTTTCACGAATTTAGTGGTTATATATAACTATGGCTCTTTGTGATCAAACCAGAGGCTAATGATTAACTCAAAGAATAATGATTTAATCAGAGAATAATCATTCAACCAGATTAAACAAAACTAATAACTAATAATGATTAAACCAGGGAATAGCTGTGTTTATTCAACAGGAAATGTATTTCTCTTAGGACGAGCATGTCCTTCAGAAAATTTGTGCATCTTCACAAACACTTTTTTTTTCAGCTCCTTCCCAATGTCTCAAAAGCATTCAAGGTCCTAAACGTGAACTAAAACACAAGTTTCACTAATTTCACTGTTTCCCAGATCCAGTGAGGTACACCTCATGCAGAATTGATCAGCCCCCTTTTCTAGCATGCAGGGTCAAGAGAAACGACAGCTAAGTTTTCAATACTGTTGCTTTTAGGTGAATAGTTTGAGGCCCAGCATTGGTACCGGTCATAATTTTAGCTGCATTGAGTGGTTTTTTGCATTGTTTGTGTTTGGTTGGTTATCATATACCTTTTATAACTGCAATATTAAGCAATGGTTCACAGTGCTCTGGATGGGTTGTTGATAGTTTTTGCTAAAGGGTGACCTGATTTCTCGGCTGTCTTGTCACTCACTGCATGGTTGAATACGCTCAGATGTCATCATATTACTTGTGCTAAGGATACAATGGCATGTTTATGAATGTGTCATTCATATTTATAAAATGACCAGCAAGAATGTAATCATTTTACTTCACACGTGACTTTGGCAGTTTAACAGTTAAACTGAGTTTAGAGTATTTCCTTTGTGCACTAGTATGAAGTAAGATAAAGTTCATGTGATTTCACATCACATGTTCAGGTCATGACCTGACAGTTGAGCATCACGCCCTCAGTCCTATAGGAGGTGGACAGTGGACACGGTACAAGGAGTCCAGTTTATGGTCAGTCAGTACGTTTACATGGACAACAATATTCCGATATTAACCAGATTAAGACGGTACTCTGATTAAGAAACTACCATGTAAACAGCTATTTCCGATTACCTTAATCCAGCTAAAGTCATACTTGAAGTAAAGACAAATCGAATTAAGACGCAGCCCACGGCTTCAAGCAGTTGTCTGTTTCCACGTATAGCATGACAAATAATTAACTGCACTTGAAGCTTTCGTAAAATTTAAAAATGAAACACCCAAAACTGTATATGGTACCATAACAAAGACAAACTGTATGTTGATACGTGAAATTCTGGAGGGAACGTCGGCCGGCGTGGCGTGGAGACGTAATGATGTGTGCCGTTAATCGATCTGTGTTCTATAACGTAACACGGGAACATGAAAGGAATATTCTAAAAGCAATTCGTGTAAACACCTAAATCACAATGTTATTCAGAATAAGGTCAATAATTAGATTATTGCTGTCCATGTAAATGTAGTCAGTGTTGTGCAATTATCTAAGAGATCTGTTTGTAGTAGCCTATGGGTAAATACGTTTAATTTTTTAACACAGTCATATACAGTATGTGGTTGACATTAAGCAGGCTTATCCCAGTTTAACCCAGGTTTTAAGGAACAGCGTCAGGAGTCTGATTTTGCATGCAGGTACACTTTAAAATGGTCAGACCGCACATTCCAGTGACATGAATACTGAAATACTTGCTACTACACAAAAACTATTTGCACGCTTAATAATTTTGTCACATTGTTAGTAAAATTGTTTTCCAGAATATCCCAAATGTGTGTAGGAATATTACAATTAAATCTCATTTCCAGTAGGTCAATAGGTAGACATGTCTCTTGCATAAAAAGAGCTCTTACTTTTTTTTTCAGTACCCTGTCCCAGTTTGGTGCTAGCATATTTTTTTTTTTAGCAGGTTGCTCTTTATATCTTCAGTGAATTGTAGTGTTTGTTTTTGAGGCCTGCACAGCACTTCTCAGTGAAATCATTGTTGTTCATTTAGTGACTTTGGTTCATGCCGACTGAGAGAGAGATGGTGTAGTTATTTCTTTTAAAACCGTGATCAGTATTGTGCAGTTCAGTGCTCACAGTAAATTGGAATCCTCTTAATTTCACTGTTAAGACACCTAATCAGTTGCAAACTTAACATAACTATATGTATTTTTCACAATCCAGTGACTTTGCAAAATAAATAGAATGGTGGTCAAAACACCCGACATGGCACGTTTCACAAAGTTTCAAAGCACTCTTTTTGCATGTCCAGTCTATAAAAACTTTATATTACATTTGGAAGTGCTTTATGCCTTATCTAAGGCACGTTTCATTCATCAGTTTTGATGTTTGAACATTACAGGCGAGAGGATGAAGAGCTGGAAGAGGGGGAGCTGGAGGATGATGGAGGCGATGTGGAAATGCCCAGCACTGAGGGACAAGAGCCAGAGGAGAAGCCCAGCCGTGTAAAGGAGCGACACGGCAGTGAGTCAGATGACGATAAGGCCCACCGTCGAAAGAAGAAAAGGAAGAAAGAAAGAGAGAGAGACAGAGAGAGGGAGAAGGAAAAGCGGAGATCGAGAAAGAGACGCAGATCAAAACACAAGGTATGTGTTTGTGTGTGAGAGAGAGATAATTTTATGTTCAAAGGCATTTGTTAAGATTCTGACATGGACTTTGATTTGTGTTGTTTAGCGTCATGCATCGTCTAGTGATGACCACTCAGACTACAGTGATGAATCTGACTACAGTCCTAGTGAGAAAAGGAAGTATCGGGAATACAGCCCTCAGTACCCACCTTCAGTGAGTGTAATACTTTATTTTCCCTATTCAAATCATATTTCTTTAAGTAAGCAAACACCCAGAATATGTGCATGTATAATTTGTGTAAACGTATACATGTATGCACACATACAGTTCACCGGAATTGAGTTTATAGAAGACATTCTGGATTTATTTATTCACGTCTGTTTTGAGGAAAATGGAGGGGAAACTAAATGTGTCAGTTGATATACAGAACTGTCCAGCCCCAAAAGTATATGCTAAAGTACTGCTGTTGACAAGCATCAGCCTGGCACACAGTGGATGTACAGGTTGATCTAAATGCATATATTTCACTTAATATCGATCTCTGCTTGAAAATATATCTGCAAAAATCCAACAACACACATCATTTCATTTTCTGATGGATGCTAAAAATTCAGTGAGATTGTAATCCCTAGTGTGTTATCCATGTTCCAGTCTCATGGAGGCTACGGTCCTGCACCTCCCTCAGGACATGGAGGACCTATGTCAAAGAAAGGCAGCTACATGAAAATGGACAAACAGGGGTATGGTGGCTACGATGAGTATGATGATGAGAACTATGAGGGTGAGGAGGATGAGGACATGGGTGAAGATGACTATGATGACTTCACCAAGGAGCTTAACCAGTACCGCAAGGCTAAAGAAGGTGGTGGAGGTGGACCAGGCAACCAGCGTGGCAGAGGTACACACTAATGCTCCAGAATACAGATGCACCTCTCACTTTTACTGAAGGCATGGAAAAGAATCACTCCTTTATATGTCCATTTGAGACCATTATGACATAATCTTGTCTGCACAGGTCTTAAAGGCCGAATGAAAAACCAGAGAGGCCGAGGCAGAGGAGGAATGAGGGGCCGTGGGGGTAGAGGTGGAATGCGAGGTAGAGGACGAGGTAAAATGGGAGGCGAGAATGATGACGGGGATGGCATGTATGGAGATGAGATGGAGGTTAGTTCAAGTTTTCAAATGATTTGATCATTTGGTGTTATGATTCAGGAATTGACAGATATATTTGTAATATGCATTTACCTTTTACAGTACGGCGATGATGACTATGACATGGGCGATGATGATTATGATGATTATTCGAAAGAACTGAATCAGTACAGGAAATCCAAAGACAGAGGGCGTGGTGAGTTTTTAAAATAATATGTCACCGTTTTGAATGATGTTTAGTAGATTAAGATAAACATATTGTTCGCTAAATGTCTTATTTTTAGGTGGCAAAGGTGGCAGAGGTCGAGGACGGGGGAAGGGGGGCAGAGGCATGAACCGCGGACGGGGAAGGAATCGTGGGAGGGGTCGTGGAGGAGACCAAGGCCATGATGATGACAACAGTGGAGATATGGACATGGGGGTAAGAAATAATATCAACACACACAGTGCCCAGTCCAGCTTACACTCAGCACAGTTCAACAAAAAGGCTTTTTACACTTCTTACGCTTTACACTATCTGAAAGGCACAGACAAAACTGGCAAGTATGTCCAGCTACATCTTTGTGTGGCACTGTGTGCCACACACTACGCTGTTATTTGTAAGTTACTTCATTTTTGTCTGATCTAGTATATACTCCTTTTATAACCAAAAGACAACCCCAGTTTTTTTTTTCCATTGAGACGGGGGCAAAATACTCTATGCTCTGATGTCCCTAAGCTCTTGCCCTAACAATCCTGTAATAGTAATCCACAGTCAGTGGTGCATCAGGGTGTTTTACTTGGCAGATAATTTATATGCGAGCTAACAGATCAGTTAAATGTTATGAAGCATTTTAAACATATGAAACATCTGTATTTTGTGTGGTTAGCTTTAGAAACGTTCAAGCTAATTCGTTTGCTTGGATATGTTAATAATTGGAACTTGGTGCTAGGCCATCCACTGTTGAAAGCTGAGAGTGAAAGTGTATTCTGTAGGATGGATCCGGTGGCCAGAGGAAGCATGAGCAGGAGAAGCATGGGCAGGACAAGAAGGGCAAGGCCATTTGCAAGTACTACATTGAAGGTCGCTGTACCTGGGTAAGAGCGTTTAGCAATGTGTGTGATTTGGATTATGGAGGAGATTTCAAAATTGTGAATGTCGTATTTAAAGTATTTAAACTTAAACGTCATCACCAAAATTCATGTTTGTCTTCAATTGTGAAAGTCACTACTGTGCTTATTCTTTAATATATATGATTAACAGGGGGAACATTGCAACTTCAGTCATGACATTGAGTTGCCCAAGAAGAAAGAACTCTGCAAGTTCTACATCACTGGCTTCTGTGCTCGGGCTGAAAATTGTCCTTACATGCATGATATCCTTTATAGTCATTTTTTTCAGGTGAACTGACCATCCATCATAAATGACTGGTTGTACCAGTTGGTAATATGTGAATCAGCAAGATGTTGTCTCTTTAAAAAAAAAAACAAAAAGGAAACAGTTATAATTTTGTGATGTGAAATGCTTTTCTAACTCTGATCTTAGTAATTTAGAATACTGCTTAATAGGAGAGTATAATGCTTAGGCTAGTGCAGATCATTCCTTAACTTGGCAGCACGTGACTTCCCCTGCAAGCTGTTCCACACTACAGGCAACTGCGTAAACGGAGATGACTGTATGTTCTCTCATGAACCTCTATCAGAAGACACCCAAGAACTGCTAGATAAGGTGAGCATGTTTATTATTGATAGAAAAAATGCAAGTTCTTGTTCCCCCATCGCATCCCTTCTCAATTTGTGAGGTTTAATGTTATTGCAGATGTTGGCTGAGGATGCTGAAGCCGGTGCTGAGGATGAGAAGGAAGTGGAGGAGCTGAAAAAACAAGGCATTAATCCCCTCCCCAAACCCCCACCTGGTGTGGGACTTTTACCCACACCCCCAAGGCCTGGCCCAACAGATTCCTCGACTCCAATAGACTTTGGGGCACCAGGGCCACAGCATGGCAGCATTCCTTCTAATGGTCCCTCATGCCCAGGCACTGCACCAGTACCAGGGCATGAGGGACCACCTCCCCCCTGCCCTGAAGGAGGATCTTTCCAGGGCTCACCAAACCATGGTCCGTCTCCACCAGCCATCGGTCCACCACCTCCCTGTGGGGGTAACACGGGAAAGAAGATCCCATCCTTGTTTGAGATTGTTGTGAAACCCACTGGACAACTAGCGCAAAAACTAGGCGTCAGGTTGCACCTTCTTCTTTCTTTTTTTTAATTTATTTTTTTGTAACTGCTGTAGTTAACCACTTGTACTTTCCCCTCAAGAACTATAAACAAAGTATTACAAGTTAGCGAATTAAATAAATGCAGATTCATTGATGTTTTCAGAAAATGCTTATCAGTGTATGTATCTCTATTCAGAGGTCCGAATCCTGCCACTGCTGCTACAGGTGCTGCAGGAACTCAAGGCCCACCTCCATGTCCTCCAGGTGGACCTCCACCTCGTTTTCCTGCTGGACCACCACCTGGTCACATGCCACCAAATGGGCCTCATGACCTGCCACCCATGGGCCCACCAAACATGAACCAAGCCCCCCCAGGGATGATGCAGAACTTTGTCTCAGCAGAAGGACCTCCAAACCAGGCCATGATGCCACCTGGGGGTGGTTCTGCTCGCAATTTTTATGATGCTTTCTACCAGCAGCAGCAAAGCATAGGAACAGAAGGGGGAGGTGGAGAGGGTGAGCTGATATTTTGTTTCTGCTGGAAACTAGAAAAATATGAGCCAAAGGCCAAATATGGCATAGAATTTTGAATTGTGGAAATTGTGGTAGTAGTTTGCTACTTTTGCTTTTCAGTATATCAGGGTTACTTTTTGTCTTCTGACATAGGTGATGGCTACATGGCTGGACCTGGTGGAAACTTCAGCGAGCAGTCATCTGGGAACCAGCATTCTGGCAATATGGAGGGCCCCTCAAATGGAGGCTCAACTAATCAGTCTGGAATAACGGTGCCAGACTTTTTGCCTCCAGCACAGCGCGTGCTGTTTATGAGGATCCAACAGAAACAGCAGGAAGAAGAGGAGAGGGCCAGAAGGCTAGCGGAAGGAGGTCCAGAGCGAGACAACGAAGGTACCATATCCTTCTGCCACATTGTGGTGCACATCTTTATAGAAGATTACACTTAGTATAACACAATAGTTATTTGAAAGCAAGATAGATATGGGAGTAATCCAGGCAAGCATGGCCGTGTCCCAGTTTTTACAAGCTGGAAGTATGTGAATAGTATAAAACACATTTTATACTATTTTAAATAGCTTCAAATGCATTTGCCCCTATAGCTGTATTCAGCAGAAATACCGCTATAGTACATTTAGATCTGCATATATTAGATGTGAAAGTATTATTTTCTTATTGTTGGCAAATAACAGAATAGTGTTAGCATTTTTTATGACTCTGTTAAATTATTGATTATATATTGTATAAATTGTCAAATGTAATATAGTCAGAAATAGAGCTGATTAGGTAACACATAAATAATTGTATTACTTTAAAATAGAATTTTTTAAAAGTGCTTTATCAGTGTGAATCCCACCAATGCCAGTATATTTGTAGAACAAGTTTTATCAGCCAGCTGATATTTCAGTTTGTTCCCTATATGTAAACAATTGTGCCATGTTTATGTTGGAGAGGCTAGTTCTGGGCATCAAAATATCTCAAGGACACAGTTCTCTGCATGACCCTATCCAAGGCCTCTAAAGTCTGTAAACATCATCTGGTTTTCAGCAGTCTCATGGAAAGCTGTCCTCTCACTAGATGGCAGTATTGGTCATTCATAAAATTTGAACATTGTGTATGTAAGAATAGGGCAAATGATTGTCAGGCTCTATAATATAAATGCTCGAGTCCCTATAGCATTTTAGATACTAAACTCAAGAAAGAACTTTTTTGTTCATGCATGCTATTGCTTTTGTCGTTTAGGTGATTCAGCAAATTGGTATTCTAGTGAAGATGAAGATGGTGGTGGAAGTGTCACGTCAATCCTGAAAACCTTACGGCAACAAAGCCAAGCCCAGGGGCCCTCGAAACCTGAAGGTGCTCCCAGCGACCCCCGACTACAGAAGGCTCAGCCTGCTCCGGTGCCCAGCAGACCAGCTGACCCCAGGCTGGCCCGAGACCCTCGCTTATCACGTAATGCAGACTCCTCCCAGGTTTCAGAGATTAATCTCTCCTCTCCTCCATCCTCCTCTGCTCCCACAGACCCACGACTCGCACGTCAGGCTGCTACATCCAAACCCGAGCCCCCACTAGTGTATAAACCACCGCCCCTTACTTCTGCTCCTACTGAAGAAGAGGAGGGAGAGAGAATGCTGAGGGACAAGCCTGTCCCTATACCATTGGATCCCTTAATGGGCATGGCTTTGCGTGACCCCCGCTCACAGCTCCAGCAGTTCAGCCATATCAAAAAAGATTTGGTCTTGAACAAGCCTTCTTTTGCTAAGGCTGTGCTTTGGAGTCCTGAAGACCTAATTCCCATCCCCATCCCCAAGCAGGACTTTCTCCCACTACCCCCAGGTATCCCTCCTGTTGCAACCATAGATCCCCGGCTCTCCCGTGCCCAGCAGCAGCTCCATACAGCTATTTCAACTCCTCTGCCTGCTCCGGCACCCTCTGCCGAACCTCCCAGCCAATCCTCCTCATCCTCTTCCTCCTCCCTACCAGACTTTGAACTGCTCTCTCGTATTCTTAAGACTGTTAACGCCTCTTCTTCCAGTCCTTCCCAAACCTCTTCATCTGTGGTTCCTCCTGCACCCGTCCCAGCTGAAAAGCCAGTGGACCCTCGCATGGCCCGCAAAATCACAGACCCTCGGCTTCAACCGCAGAAATCCGCTCTGAAGCAGCCCACAGAGCCTGCAGCCTCACAAACCTCTGCACCTTCTGGACCTCCTGCTCCATCCTCGCCCACGCACACTATTGCGCCCTATGACCCACGTCTATTCTCAGTGGGTGGAGCAGGGCGAGGGGGTACAGGGGGTACTGCAGGGTCTGGCAGCAATGTGCTCAGTAGCATCAGTCTGTATGACCCACGCACACAGAGTTCAGACAAACCAGAGAGTTCAGAGGTCACCACCACGACAACCGAGACAAAAGCCAGTGACAGCGTGACCTCTGCGGCAAAGCCAAAGTCCAAAGAGCCGCTGTTTGTTCGAAAATCAGCCCTGGACCAGCCCGAACCAGAGAAAAGCAGCAGCGAGCAAGCCACTGACCGTTACAACAGCTACAACCGACCTCGGCCCAAGCCTTCACCCTCACCCAACGCAGGAAGTGTAGGAGGAACTCCCCCAACAGGAGGTTCCTCTCAAAATCCTCAGGGCACTGCCGGAGCTACAGAACCACCAGCAGGAGTCCACAACCTTCCTGTCTCCAGTCTTTTTAGCATGGTTAAGCAAGCCTGCAAGCCCAGTGGCACAGGCAGCCCGTTTGGTGGCAACAGCCCAGCACAACCAGACACTGCTGAACAGGACAACGCCTCCTTAAAGGACGTTTTCAAAGGCTTCGACCCTACTGCCTCACCATTCTGTCAGTGAACTTGAACCTGCAGCTCTGATGCTAAGCCAGCAATGGGGCACCTTACACACCACGGCTCAGTATTCACAGGAATTTATATGGTCTGGGGATATGGTTGGGCGGGAATACATTAAGGATATATGGTGAGAGAGGATTTAAAAAAATCTATATAAATGTCTATTTTAAAACCAAATGGGTAAAATATTTAAAACACATTCATTTTAAAACCTTCTCAGAGTGTAAGAATAACTTTGGGTTTTTGAAGAGACATTTTCCTTAGCTAGTACTATGATTTGGCTGAAGGACGACCCATACGCCATTGTGAACTGCCTGTCCCTTCTGCCAGCCCTTTTTCATCAGCAGTGTAGATTTCCGGATCTTACCTTTTGAGTACAAGGTGTGATTACATCAGTAGATCAAGCACTGTATAATATCCCCTCTACTGCAAGACCAGTGTGCACAAGTGCATTGCCACACCATGCTTTAACAGCAGCTGGTCACCTGTCAGTGATTAAAATTCTTTTAAAACTCTTTTAGCTTTCTCTTTGTCTGCACTCAGTCAAATTTAAGGTTTTGTTTTGTTTTGTTTTCCCCTTTTTTTTTTCTTTTTTTTTTTTCTTTCTTTTTTTTTAAAAATATATATATATATATGTTTATGGGCACCTTCCTTCTGCTTGGGACTATGAACCTCTCTCTCTGATTAACAAAACTGTATACTGAAACCGACATCTGTTAATAGTGTTTGTGAAATCGTTTTAATTTATTTTTTTATACTTATGAGAAATGTTTGTTTTTCATGTGGCAGTAGAATATAATCATTATATATACACTGCATACAGTACATTTATATACACACACACATATATATTTTCCCACCTGTATTGTAAATGGACTTGTGTGCATCAGTTAATGGGCACAAACAATTAAGTAACAATTTTGTGTCTCAGCAAAAAGAACTCCGTTCTTTCCAACTTACCTTGAAACACGATTTTTTTTTCATAAGGACGGCTTAAAAGAATCAACTTTGTTTTTTGTTTGGGTTTGCCCTTACAAAGAACTTTGTATATTGATAAATGTCCATATTTGACAACAGGTAACATTTTGTAAACATTCAGTGTAGGTAAGGTTGTGAAATATTTAATAAAGTAAATGCAAGATTGAATGTGATAAAGGCTCAGGAATTGGATAAATGTGTTTATAACACAGTGCTGTTGAATTCTCAAATCTTATGGGTCAGAAGGTGTTGATTTACTTTTCTAACAGCATGGCTCAGACAGCAGTGTCAGCACTTGTATGGCAGACACATAATCTTACACTGAAAACATTTAAATATATTATTTCCCAATGAAAAAAAAAAGTTTTCCGCCACTGGAAAGACTTAGGACTTTGTGCTTTCTGGTTGTGTTTTTTTGTATTATTAACTTAAGGAGAAAAAAGAGAGGTTGGTTAGAGAATGAATGCTTATAGCTGCTATAATGTAAGTGATAACAGGAACTATGATGTCTCACAGATGTTCCATAACATTAAATGTAACTATTAAAGGTTAAAAAGTATGGCATCCTTCTCATTAATGAATTAGAAATTGTAACAGTTGGCAAACTGCTGTGGTCTAAGAGAAATAAAAGACTTCAGAGCGTGCTGCTGTCACTAAATAATCAACTTTGGTGTCATAACCCTCTATTGATTAATTTCCTGTTATAGCACACTGTCATGTTTTATTCATTACTTAGTGAAGGAACAATTGAGTAATTATGTTCCATGGCCGTCATTTGGAAGAAAGTTTTCTCTCCTGTTTTCTCTGACGGATAAGAGTCATTTCCCTTATTTCTGATCTTATACGCTCCCACTAAAATCACTGAAAACTCATCTCATTTACAAAAACTCAGCCTTTATAATAAATGAATCATCAAAGAAATTCCCCAACAAGTCACACTTGACAAATTTCCCACAATCATGGTAAAAACCAACAAAAGGACTGTGCGCCCACTTTGTTTTACATTTGGCCCATTCTAAAGAAAGTGATTTATTCAGAACATTTCCCCACCCATACCAGATTTTCATGAGGGAGAAATAAATTGTAGCTGTATGAGCATGTTTGGAATTCAATAGCAGCTATATTTAGTTAGTGGTCCTATAATTTTGCTTAAGTGTTATTTTTATATTTTAGTTTCCTTTTATTTAAATTTCAGCTGTGTAGTAGCTCAACAAGTCAGTATCTCAGCATCCCTCAGCAGAGCCTTCACAAGACTTAGGTGTGTGTTTGTTTGGTTGGGGTTTTTTTTTATTTTTTTTTACCTCTAATCCTCTTAAAGTGAAATTAAATGGAGGGAAGACTTGAGTAAATATAGCAGTCTTGATCTTCTTACAGTTGAAATGGGCCATTCAGTAGTGTGACTTACGCAAGCAGTGCTTGAGAACTTAACTACAATCTGTGAACTTTAGTAATTGATCAATATGTAGTAAGTGATGTGTGGTCAATAGGTGGTATGATATAATCTAGTGAGAAAGTGTTGCATGATTTCTTATTTTTGTGTTTATTAGTAAATCTGAGGCGCCTATACGTGCTACTCAAGGTTGAAAACAAAACTTGCAGCAAAACTGTTTCAGCTATGTTTTTGAACTGCTTTTAAAGAAAATGCAGCTTGTTTAGACGCACTGCATACTGATATTGAAAGATGTGAGAGAATGCAGGCTTATGTGACCTCACAAAATCCAAATATTTACAGCATGTACGCACTGTGAACTCGTGTACATATGGTGTTCGTCAGCAGCAGTGTGGATTAGAAAGAAGAATCTGTGTGATTTTGACAAGAGGCAAACACAGCTGACTTTATTTTCAGCAATATTCTGAGACCTTTTTTTGTAGTTTTACAAACCTGTGCTTACCATAAAGATATGTAGGGCAAATTTTGGGACACCAGGTCCCATCATTTTCAAGGCTAGATATCCCACTACTTTAATCCAAAACTAGAAACTATGTGTGCCTGCAAAGCTGACCCATATGTCCTGCCAACGTCGTTAAATGTCCTGTCTGTAATTCCCATGCTATCTTGACTCCAACCCTTCCTCAGACCTCCCCATCCCATTTCCTGAGGAATTCTCTTTGAGGAATTTCACCCCATGCTCATTTTCTTTTATCTGGGATAACTCCATTCTGCAGCAGGCAGTGAAGCACAGACTCTGTGTCTGTCCAGGAGTCTAAAAAACAAAACTGTGGCTTCCTTCAGTGGAACAAAAAAAAAAAAAAAATCAGGCCTTTCCACTCACAAGTTGTTCTTTTCCCTTTGTGGATACACACTGACGTGAGTAAACAGAGCAAAATAGTTCAGAATAGCTGTTATGTAAACTAATGTTATGGTTGCGGGTGAGTAAAATGTGTGCTAAAAAAGTTTTACTTTAAAGTTAGATTTTGCAGTTCTCAGTATCTCGTGCTGTCTCTGTGTTCCCTTTTTATCTTTTGTAAAAGGATTTGTGTACAATATATGCTCATCTGGGAGTTATCTGTGTTAAATGGGCCATGTACTTTGTTTGCTTCTCTGTCCAGTGAGCTGTGGCTTTTCCCAGGTCCTCTTTCATTATATCACAGCTGTGATACTTGACCCACACCTTAACACCAAGTTCCTTTCCATACAATATTACACACACACAGTTGTCCATTGGGGTACTGTACTTAGGATATAATATTACCTCTCCATCATCATGTAGCACTATTTTTGTGTATGTTTTGTATTGTACCCACATCCGGTGTGTACAGGGCGAGTGTGTGCAGGGCACTGAGAGGAAATGTGCAGGATGGCCTAGCACAAATAATGGACAAATTCCCAGAAATACACTGCTTTTGAAACAGCCGGCTATTTGGGGATCAAGCGTGTGTGTGCGTCAAGAGTTGACCCTTATGCAACATGATGCCATCACATTTAACTTTCCATCATAGCACTGTTATATTTTCAAATCTGATGGATCACAAGATTTTGATTAATTTTCTGTAACAGGGTCGCTGACAGTAGTTAAAGCTGCAAGGCGAATCGAAGGTTTATATTCAACCTGATATATTATTATTTCTGTGGTAATAATTTACACATGGACTTCTTTGTTGGATGGTCCACAAAATAAACATGTAGGAATGTGTTCAAATGTTCTGTAAGGAGATGATTTAAATATTTTTTTCATTTATTTAGTGATAAGCATGTTCGGCTCACACCTCCAGGGTTGCGGGTTCGATTCCTGCCGCTGCGTAGTTTGCATGTCCTACCTGTGTTGCGGGGGTTTCCTCCGGGTACTCCGGTTTCCTCCCCAAGTCTAAAGACATGCATGGTAGGTTGATTAGCATGTCCAAAGTGTCTGTAGTGTATGATTGGGTGTGTGAATGTGTGTGATTGTGCCCTGCTATGGATTGGCACCCTGTCCAGGGTGTACCCCGCCTTGTGTCCCATGCTACCCGGGATAGGCTCCAGGTTCCCCGTGACCTTGTAGGATAAACGGTATAGAAAATGGATGGATGGATGAATGGAGGTATTCTACAGTGTCAGTGCTTCGTAACAGTAAATCTTCCAGCATTCGAAACCATTCAGGACAGAGGACTTTGCACTTTCTGATTTCTTAGTAACTTGAGAAGCTACTTTTTTTTGGCTTATTAACTTTGGGTGGGACGACTGGTGAGGGAACAACTCTTTAAAGCTTTTATATTGTAAATGATTACATGAGCATGGACATTCCACAACATAAAATGTAGCTAAATGGTGGGTCGTTCATGAATAATAATTTTTTTTTTTTTTGCAAATTGCTGTCCTTAAAAGGAATAAAACAATTCAGGATGTACTGTAATAGGGAAATAATTTACTTTGGTGTGATAACAGTAACGCATTACACCACTCTGTTGTTGATTTTCCTCTACCAGCAGACCCTGTTGTGTTTTATTCCTTACTCACCCATTCTTTGTTCAGTCCTTATATTCTGATTTAGGTTAGTTTTCAAGATAAATTAATTGCTATGTAAAGGTTGTCATACAAAATTAAAGTTAAAGAATCTATTTTTTTCTGACGGTTATGGTTTAGGAAAGCATTCTAACCCCCACTACAATGCATTAATTATTAACCCCCTCTCACAAAAAGACTCTAACCCTTTTAGCACGTGAATAGTTAATGGATGTTACGTTTCAGTAGAGCTACAGCTGCATGGAAACACAATGAGTGTAAATAGTGAGACCCAAAAAAATGATAATTTACAGCTTTTATTTATTTATTTATTTTATTCACATCTGTTCAGTGTGTCATCCTCCCAGCATGATGAATGTTGGGAGCTCTGCAAAAACAGAACCCCAGGCTTAATGCAAACCACACGGTCACATCACTCTAATTCCTGTGATTCCTCCTGATGAGGTCACTCTCATTGTGCACAGTCAGTTGTCGTGCATAGTTTCAGCGATTGTGTATTTTGTGGTCAATGCACAGTCACACAGGCAAATCTACAATGTCCTTGTTGATGGCTTTACAGCATAATAAAACTGTACAGGGAGGGGTGTTGGCTGAGCAGAGAATGAGGGTCTGTACAATACACTGGCTCATTGCGTCATGTCAGAACCCACGCTAGGAGTCTTGACTCTAAACTCTGACCTACACATTCTCTCAGAGCAGGAAGTGGACAACCTCACTATGGTTCTGGAATTAAATGATTTTTTATAATGAGGCATTTTTTCTGTTGGATATGAATTTATGCATTTTTTTTTGTTACATTTAAATTGTTGTATTCCCCAAAATACTTTCATAATAGTATTGTAATAAACTATAACTCTACACATGTATAGGCTACTCACTGCATGAAAATTAATTGAAAAGCTGCACCAAGGTCACATAACTCAACTTACTCCAGAGAAATATGGTGGAAACTTCCAGTACTGCAGACTGTTGTGTTATGTGTCTCTCGATATGGTGAATCACTACGACTAAAGCTGACAGAATAATGACCATCTGATTGGCCCGATTGATTTTTTTTTTTTGTGGTGTGATCTGTTTTTAATGATAATTTTTTATTATTTTATTGTTTTTTTTTTGTTTTTTTTTTACTTCAAATGATCAACATATTCAAGTCTGACTAGAAACAAATGAACACCAAGAGTGACACTTTAGGTTATTTTAATGCTAGTGTTATTTTAACTGTAGGTATATATTTTTTATATACATTCAAGCCTAATTTGCTCATTTACTGTTTGTACTAAATGCACCTGATAAAATAGTCTGCAGCAGCATGACTTAATAAGTATAACCAACAATTTATAAAGTATAATTGCACCTAGCTTTACTGTATAAGGCTGCATTAAAAAAGTCTGGATGTCTTTACCTCTGATTTACCTCTGACTGTAACCAGAAACATGCAACATGGCCCACTTTAGTTTAAGACTCTTAAAATTGTCTTAAATTAAAATGACACAAATTAAATGACACAATTAAAATGACTCTAAATCAAATTTGGTTAAAATTTTGTTTTTTAAGTCTTAATAAACATTTTTGTATTACGTACTGAGAGTCCTTCTTAAATTGTTGATGTCAGAGAAAATTGATTCGGTCTTTTAGGTCTTTTTGTTTTGAATACAAAACATTTAAGCACTATTAGAGAATGCATAACTACAATTTTCTTAAATTAAATCTCACCAAACTCACTGTCTGCTGCTTTGAAATCTTCCACAAACCACATTTTTTTCTTCTCCTCTCCTAGATCTGCCTTCTCTCCTTTTTCTCTGCTTTTTTTTTTCACTGACTTGAACCTACTGCAAATAATGTTTTGACTGTGAGAAATACATAAATACATAGAAGCATGGGAACATGGACATATTAACGCGGCTTATTGTATTAAAATTATTTAACATGTAAAAGTATTTTACGTCTTAGGTTTGAAATGAATATGTTAAGAACCAACAACTTTTTACATTACAATTTGTAGCTTTATCCTTTGTTTTCAGTTTGTGATTCAATTTTGGCCCATTGCTATGGGCAAATCGTCTTCAATTCACCATGACTATGAGGGTCCCTCGGATGGACTAATAATTTCAAAATTCTCTATAAATTTTCAATGGGATTCAAGTCAGGAGACTGGCTAGGACATTAAAGGGGTTCTTGAGTTATTTTGGCTGTATGTTTGGGGTTGTATGTTGTCTTGTTAAAATATCCATCTTCTCCCCAGATTCATTTTTGTGGCTGATGATAAATTCTTCTCTAATATGTCCTGGTACATTGCTCCATTCATGTTTCTTTCTATAATATGTAATGCCCCAGTATTGTTTGTAGAGAAACAACCCCATATCATGATGCTCCCACCGCTGCATTTCACTGTGTATATGGTGTTCTTGGGATCATACGCATGTTCATTCTTTCTCCAAACATGATAAGCTGAATCATTGCCAAAGAGACCTATTTGTATTTTATCTGACCAGAGTATATTGTTCCTAAAAGAGATCTGATTTGTCTGAATGCATTTAGCTTTGCATCTCTGTGCTTTCTTTCAGTGACTGCTGGCTTCACTCTCACCTTCCTTATCATTAATCTGACAGCTGTCTGTTGACGATTACGTCATTATCTTTACGGACTGATCAACAGGGACGTTTAAGGTCTTTGCTAAGGCTCTGTAGCCTTTTCCATGCTGTTTAATATTAAAATATTTCAATTTTTAAACAAAATATCTGAATACTATTTTTTTAAATGAATCTTATGAATACATACTTTCATAAAATTTATAAGCGCAAAGCCAAAAGACATTGTGTGTTTAAAGTCAAAGTGGATATATAATGGAAGTATATTAAAAAAAAACCCAAAGGTGTCCCTCAATGACGTGTCTTCAGGTTAGGTGGGTCAACTAATATTATATAAAAACCAGAGTCAGCTTGTGTAATTATTGTTATTTTTCATATACAGATGATAAAATGCTTGAGTGTAAATCAGTTATTCAAGTATTAGCACATTCAAGATGTTTTAAAAGTCTTACTGCTAGTAGCTTACGTTAATTTGACAGGGTTCATACAGTACCACGGGCTAGACTTCCTTAGATATTGAATAGTGGGCCTATAATCAGATAAGCTTTTATAACAATACAGCAAAAACGGAAAAAACAAGCATGTGCTTGGCCACTGCTACAGCTAATCAGTTTGAAAAGAGATGAACTGCCATGTCGGTTCATTTATACCGGAGACAGCTGGTTAAGTTGTATACAAGCACTTCAAGTTCGCTCACTTTGTCCCACGATCATTTTGGCTCCAGCTTTTTTCCCGTGTAGTGATGAATTTCCACTTCCCGGCAGAATCAGCCTCCCCTCACGCTGATTGGCTGACTGACTGTGAGTGTGACTCATCAGCCAATCCAGGCAGGAGGAGGCGGGTTTTAGTACGAGGCATTCAGCACCCCTCTCTCTCTCTCTCTCTCTCTCTCTCTCTCTCTCTCTCTCAGTCTTCAGCTTTTCCTCGGTTTAAGTTGCATCACAGTTAAGCGGTTTACAGTCCTGCTGAGGTGAGGAGCGCATTCAGCAGTTAACCTGGCCAAAAGGCAAGTACCATTATATATTTTAGCTGAACTTTATGGCAACCTCTGTGTCACTGTCTTTGAAGTGGAATAAAATGCGGACAGTTGTCTAATAATGCAGAAAAACAAAAATAAGAGAATAATTGTTTTTGAATTAGTATCAATCTTAGAGCTGTAGAGCTATCCATAAGTTATATAAGCAGTGAACAGTGTAGGTGACATTTGTTATGTAACAATTCAAATTATTAGATGCATTTTGTTATTAACATTTTCAGTAATAGGCCTGTAAATACTATGCTATAGTAATAATAAAACTGTAAATACTGTACAACTGTATTGCAGTTAAGTTGTTATTATTAAACCTGTCATTTAACGTATTATTTCACTTACTATTTAACCTAACGTTTTTTGTTTAGGGGTGAGATGAAAAGCAGATGGTGTATATGGAGAAAAATGATCCTACCCTAAACCTAGATATGCTTTTGCATTATGGTGATTGTAGCCTGTGTTACGTTTTAAAATGTAGAATATATTTAATTTACAAACCATTTTCCTACAAACACTTCATACTTCTCTGATGTATAGTTCACTCCAGGTGCAGGATATAGGATAAAGGGGCTGGATGTGGAATTGTAGAACTTAACGATGGCACCAAGTGGTTAAATTAGGAAATCCAGGCATTGGATCATCTCTGACCACATAAGGGAGGTGTGTTGGTGTAAAAGGGAACAATTCAATTCGCCCGAAAAGCTAAATGTTACAGTTTACTTCTACAAAATTCAAAATTGAAGTTCAATTTCTTTTCTTTTTATTTATTTTTTTCTCTCTCTCACCTATTTCAAGATCACACAGCCTGATTTATTTTACCAAATGTTTGGTCCACATTGTTTTTTGGTTTTTTTTGTCTTTTCATATATAAAGCCCTTTCCTTGGATATTTTTGTAGTGTGGCGTCAGACGTGAATAAACCACACTGAGAGACCGTAAACACTTGGATGGAGAAAACATATGGCCTGCACAGAGAAATAAGAAGATAAAAAAGGAACTGTGGTTTTGAACAGTTTAACACATGTTGTGCCAGAGATAATAGATTTATAAGAAAATATCTGAGTTTACAAGCTTTGGGGTGTGTCTGGCCTTTTTGGTGACCACAAATTTGCTTCAGCAGACTGTTTTTCCCTGAGCCAAATGAATTGCTGGTATAAAAAAACTAAACAAAACAGTGCAGCAGCAGCAATTTGTCAGTCTGGTTATTATGGACTGCTTCATCAAATACTTCAGTCAGCTATTCTGTGAGGACTGTTTTGTGCTTATACTCAAAATATATCTGTGTGAAGACTAGAATCATCTTCATTCTAGTAGGGACAGTACTCTTAGCATATCTTATATATATATATCTTATAAGATATAAGCATATCTTATAAGCCAATGTGAAATAATCCATCAGTGGCTTGGTTCTCGTATGTTTGGTGGAGTTAGAAATATAAACTGTGGTAGACAGAGGCCAGTAGCAGAAAACATAAAAGTGTATCACTTTTGTGAGGCAGTCTTGCCAATATCTACAGTCATGTGAAAAAATAAGTACACTCCACGGAAATTGTTGGCTTTTTCGACATATTTGAACAAGCAAACATTTGATCATCTTTGAAATGGTGCCTATTAACAAAACCACAAGGAAAAATAGCTTTTTCAATCATTTATTCAATAGAAATATCAACAGATGTGATATTCTTTTGTGGAAAAGTAAGTACACCCTTGGCCTCAGAAGCTAGTATTGCCCCCTTTAACAGCAATAACTTCTTGTAGGTGTTTTGCATAATTGTCCACCAGGCTTGCTGGAATTTTTGACCACTCTTCCATGCAATATTCTTTCAGTTGCAAGATGTTTGAGGGTTTTCTTGCATGTACTGCCCAAATCCCCCCCCACAACATTTCAATGGGATTCAAATCCGGGCTTTGACTAGGCCATTCCATAACCCTTTATTTCTTCTTTTTGAGCCATTCCTTGGGGGATTTGCTAGTGTACTTAGGATCATTATCCTGTTGAAAGGTCCGCTTTCGGTTGAACTTCAACTTTCGGACAGATGGCCTCACATTATCTTCAAGCATTATTTGATATGATGCAGAATTCATAGTTGAATCAATGAATGCAGGCTGTCCAGTCCCTGAGGCAGCGAAGCATCCCCAAACCATAACATTTCCACCATTAGTATGAGGTGCTTCTCCTGAAAAGCTGTCTTTGGTTAGCGCCAAACATGTCTGCTGTTACTGTGACCAAACAACTCTTTTTCCATGTGACTGATCTGTTTTTTTGTTAATTTTGCTTGTATTTTCTCATTTGTAAGTTGCTTTGGATAAAAGCATCTGCTATATGAATAAATGTAATGTAGATGTAATTTAAATTGTGAACATTACTACAAAATGTCGATTTTATGTGTCATTTGACAGAGTGTATCAACTTTATTAATAGGCACAAAGAGGATCACGTTTGCTTATCCAAATATGTAAAAAACAAAACAAAACAAAAAATTTCCATGGGGTGTACTTATTTTTTCACATGACTGTTCCTGGCGAGCTACTTTCCTGAAGGTTTCATCTCCAACTTAAATCTAACACACCTGTTTTAGTTGATCAAGAACTTGGTTAGATGGTCAGGTGGGTACGATCATGGTTGGAGCTAAAGTCTTCAGGAAGGTAGATCTCCAGGAACAGGGTTGCTAACCACAGTGTTAGAGTAACATGAAGAACTTTCACAATACGGCCTCTGACAACATGGCATGGAAAGAATGATTATAAAATCATTTTAGGTGATTTTTTAAGTTCTGCTTTCCCAAATTATAGAGGTTATATTTAAGAGTGTTTCTATGCCTATGTACATACAATTTCAAACATACATTAAACTGGTATTTGCAATATTGTAATTTTTGCATGCAATGGATTGTGAAGGTTTCTTCATTTTAGGATTTTGTATACATTTTTTTCTGTCCCAGGTGTTTCTGTCTTCCCATTTCCCTAAAATGCAATTCACAAGGCATTCTCATTTCAACCAAAGCACTGGAGGTAGTTGGGAGGAAGAAGACTAGCCAGTGTTCTTTATTGTAATTGCAATTCTCCTAGTAGGGTGCAAGGGGCAACAAAAATGTACAAACTGCTTCTTTAACTCTTTTTGGTAGTTAATCTGTGCTGTTCTTTCTGTATTTTCTCAGATTTCTATTGATGATAAAGAGTTCCTGATCTCCAGTGATCTGAACACCCAGACAGCCAGGAGATTGTAGGATCATCCAGAAGTACAAAACAAGAACCAAACCTGGAAAATTTGTTTGATTGCTTTGCTCTAAACTAATGGTCATTGAGCTCTAGATCTTGTGATGGTCTGGATATTTAACCAAAAGAGTGTTCCATCTCTTGATTTGGTAAAGGTGAGCAAATTATGAATTAGCCAATGCTAAAACCAGGAGCAAACATTTCCTAGCTCCAGCTACATCATTACAACAGCCATTGGAATTCTGGGAAACAGAATGCCAGCCAAGACACCTATGTATTTAAAGACCCCCACACCAAGGCATGGCAAAAAGCTGAAACTGAGGGATGTTCTCTCTAGTGATATGATCAGCCCTCCTCTGGGGGACTTGCGCCACAGCGCCCATGTTGGACCAGAGGGGGAGGGTGACATGTTCGGAGATGTTGGTTTCCTACAAGGCAAATTGGACATGTTACCTGCCTTAGCACACCCATCACACCCATCTTCAAACAGCATGAACAGGCATGTTGATGACATGTTTGAGGTAAGAGGACTACAGCACGGGTATGACCCCCATCATAACTCAAATCACAGCTCCATTCTTAAAAGCACTATCTCAATGCCTGCCTTCATTGCCCCTGAGCAGCCACCTCCTAAACCTCCTCGTCTACACTTAGAGGAAAGTTCCAAGCAGCAAAAGAACCACCACAATCAGCAGCAACACTCCATGTCTGTGTGTGCAGAAGGGGTTGGACATTACATGGAGCCCTACCATGACTTCACCCTATCTGCATCCATCCCCATCTTGAGACACCTTGTGCCCTCTGCTGGCTCTTTCTCTGAGGCCTCTTCAGATGACTCCATGTCTGAGGGCTATGTCCCACCGGACCCTAAGCGAGGACTGAGCCTGGACTCTGATGCTGGCCTGAGCAATGAGGACCTTCGAAGTGAACATAGCGAGTCTCCTGCATTCTCTCCCACCATGTCACGCTCAGAGTCTCTCGCTGGCCTCGACCTGGATCTGGGACCATCCATTCTGGAGGACGTTCTCAGGATAATGGACCGTTACAAGAGTGTGAAAGACAGGTGTGAGCTGTGAGCTGGTTAAAAGTCTTTAAACATAATAATGTGCATGTCCTTGTTTGGCCTTGTACTTCTCATGGTCAGGGGATAGTTTACTCGCTGGACACTGGTTGTAACAGAATGACTACAATAACTGATAACTCCATCACTTACTGTGTAAATGTTTGTCTGAAATGGAGATGCAGACAACTGGTTTTGTATACTGTTTATATTGTACATTTACATTATTACATTGAAAATCTACTCAGTGTAAATGGACTGTGACTTTTTTGTAATTTATAAGTACTTAAACATGGAACAAATCCAGTGCAAAATTCAAAGAGTGGTTACATTTGCACATTAGTAAATTCATGACCGATGTGAAATACTGACTTGTATGTTACTTGTAACTAGGGGTGGGTGATATGACAAAAATATCATATCACGATACTTGAGGACATTTCAACGATATACAAGAAGATTTTTTTAATTACATCAAATCAGCCGCATCCATTCAGTATCATTTAATATGTAATTATGAAAAACATAAAAAAAATACATCACCATACCAGCGATATCTCATACATATTATATGTATCATATAATCATGATATCAATATTATATCGATATATCACCCAGCCCTACTTGTAAGCAATATCTGTGACTGAAACCAGTTCATCTTAATGTCCATATTCATAGGTTTAAATTTTTTTCTTCTTTGGGTATTCTATCACAAACACAGTTCACTATTAATATATATCATCATATGAGACATGGGTTTAACATGGCCATGTAAATAAAATATTATTGAAACCAATTAACGTTTTTTATTTTAATCATCACATTGACGATAAGTTCTTTGTCCGATACCAGTCACAGAACCAGAATTTGGACCCTACACTGGCTGATTTACTCTCGTCTGGGCCCAGGAAGAAGTCACACCGACACCATTGTTCAGTGAAAGCTTCTTAGTTTAACGATACAGAAAGCATAGTATATATACACACAGAAATATTGATAAAGAATGATAAATGTCAATTGGAACAAGTCACAGATAAAATTAAAACATCTATTAAAACGCATGTTTGAGTGACATAAGAACTACAAGATGTCTAGTCTACCAGATAATAAGAGAAGAAGAAGAACCGAGAGAGAGTGAGTGAGGATGAAAGTTGGCATGATTAGGAATGCTCAAAACAACAATACCACGAACACAAAACAATTTGGTTCCGGTACATTGTGACACAAACTAGAGACCTTCAGAATTGAGACACAGAGATTATGCCTGAAGCTTATCAGATATGAATATATACAACAGAACAAATGGTTATTACCAACAACAGGACCATCTTTTTTTTTTTTTTATTTAAAAAAAAAAACAACCCAAAAAACCTGGCTGTGTAATATAGTGCAAAAACAATGTAGTACAAATACAACATAAGCACACACAGCACAGTGCAACTACAAAATACACACTAACTACAAGAGTGTTATGTGTGAACAGGGTTGTATTCTGTGCAAGCTGAGCATTTGTAGAATGTATGAAGTCATATATAGCAGCAAATGAATGTACAAATGATAATGTTATTAATACAGTATCTCACAAAAGTGAGTACACCCCTCACATTTTTGTAAATATTTGATCATATCTTTTCATGTGACAACAC